>JAKTVY010000014.1:0-325229 GCA_030560805.1 Suzukiozyma palmioleophila
CGTCAACGTACAAGACCACAATCATCATGTTTTCATTCTTTCCTTTACTGTAGAGGCCTGCTTCGGCCCCATTTCGTTTGAATCCAAACTCTTCCAATACTTTGGTGATGCTCTCATTCCACATTAATGGAGCTTGTTTCAAACCATAGAGACTTTTCTTTAGTCTCAATACTTTGTCTTCCTTTCCTGGAACAACATATCCTTTTGGTTGTCTAATGTATGTATCCTCCTTGAGAGGAGCCTTGAGGAAGGCAGTGGTAACATCCATCTGGTACACTTCCATTCCAAAATGTGCTGCAATGGCAAGAGCCATACGTGTACCTTCATATCTAATAACTGGTGAGAAGGTTTCATTGTAGTCAATACCTTCAATCTGTGAAAAGCCTTGTGCAACAAGTCTGGCTTTGTATCTTCCATCATCTTTAATCACCATAACCCACCGATGTCCAAGTGGTTTTCTTCCTGGTGGAAGATCTGCGAGTTCAAACACATTATGTTCATGGAGTGCCTGGATCTCCTCATCACATGCCTTTTGCCATTCAGCTTTATCAGCCGACTTCATAGCTGAATTGTAAGTAATTTCCTTAATAGGTTTAGCTGCCATAAAACAAGTTGCAGCAAAGTTTATATCTCCAAGTGGAGTGTATTCAATGTTTTGCCCTTTTGGTTCGTCATATTCGACTGAAATATCCTCTGGTTTCTCTACGAGTGGATCACTGTATCATTTGATCTCCCATTGTTACATGGTTTTTTTCTGATGATGAGGACGAGGACGACGATTTCAACAAGTTCCGAAACAGTATTTTAGACTAGGTGTGTATCATAGTACTTTTTCTCCAGACTTATCATCTAGGCTTTTTGAGGTCAAGGTTAGGCACTTTGCTTAAGCTATATTTGTGCTGGCTAGTAAGAATGCATTATTGTGATCGTTATAAAGCTGTTTTTCACCGGCTACCCTTGGTATCAAATTAATAAAGGCTAGTGGAACGTGAAGGCTATTTCAACTTAATCCATACCATCAGAGTTTATACTCAGATGGTTTCGAACTCTGTTCTCATGATTTAGGTATAAACCTCTAATAGATACATATATATGTTAACACTGGGGAAAATCATTAGTATGAAACATCCACTGTAGAACATGGTAATTTATATGTTGTTACACAATGAGACATGATTTCAGAGCGGTTTTTTTTCTATTCCTCATCAGTCATGGTACCATAATATAGAGATAATAGAAACATGTTTTCTTTAGCTTCGGTTTGTGTACATTATCTCCGCTTAACTATATGTCTTGTGTCAAGGTTTTAATTGGGTGCTTATTCATTTATGTAGTTGCTTTCCCCATTAAACTATTTTATATTTTGTATTTCTCTCAAGATTTATGCATTTCTCCACTATAATCTGTAATTAACTAAATATATTGTATTATTATAGGTAGTCATCTCAAAGCAAGCCAGTTTCACATATGCATTTTCTTTAGTCCAATAGCATTATAAATTTGCATGTTAATGCTAACGCTCGTGTTTGAACCGCAACCTTTAATTACATCCATGTTTGAATCTCTTTTCGTTTTGCTCAGAATATGAATACTAGTAAATGGGAGAACTAATATAATATATTAGAACAGAATTTTCCGATTAGTAAAGGTAGATTTGATCATTGTTTGGAATTGTACAAAACTTCTTTGGGCATTTCATGGCTTGAAAAATCGTGTGATTATTCTGGAATTCCAGCTACCTTTAACACTTTTGTTGAGCTGTTGCGTGTTTGTGAATTTCTTACTAAAGGCTACGTGAGCCATAAACGAACCGATTATTACCCCATGAGTGTTACTTTCCGAAAAAATTATATTATAGGTCAATCTGTTATACAAAACCAGATTTTGAATGCATTGTAAAAACATTCAAAGCAGGTTTGATTGATACTATGAAGTCCAAGAGCTAGTAATAAATGGAATTGAGCTTCCCAGTTGCATTGATCGAATTTGTTTTACCCAGTTGTAGTTTGTATAAAATAGTTGAACTTTATACCAAGTTTGATGGCTAAGTGACAAATTATAGATGACTTATATTACGAGAGGAGGTAGTGGAAACAGAAAAAAAGCATGTAATGTTAGTGGCAGCTGCAAGTAAACGATCAATGACAGGTTCACCCTGAGTAGTCAAACTTGCAATCAATTCGTTACCAACATTACTTTTGGAGAGCAAATTGGTATTCCTCTTAGGAAAATAGTATTCCTGAGATTAAGTTTGGTTACGGGAACGGCTACAGTACCTTTTGAATAGAATCTACTTGGGTTTCGTGTAACATCGTAAACCTGCCTTTGACATGGGGTAATGTCAACAAATTAATCACTATTGTACATATGATACTCATTAGTAACAACGAAGAACGAATCAACGAAGAACGAATCTCTGTATCGGCAGTGGTAGCAGGACTCAGAGAGCTATTGGCTGTTAAATTCTATTGATGGATTTTCGATTGCTTATTTTTTTTGTGAGATGGAACATGTGAGGTTTTTCATTTATACACAATTTCAGTAGTTGCGCGTAAGTACTTCAGTGTGACTTCATGCCCATATATATCTAAATGCCAAGATACCTCATATACAACAGAGTGTTTAAATTGACGCTAATAATCCCACGCCAGAGATTGTGATGGTATGAATTTACTAACGGGTATGATATAACCTGTGCCTTCCAAACCAGTTACTCAGTGTTCTCCTCAGATGATCCTTTGGTAGAAACTCAACAGTGACAATATCCAATGAGTGGGAGTCCAAAATTCTTTAGTTTGATGCTTCATTGCTTCTATACAGGACGTAAACTTCTTGATATCAAGATCTACACACCAAGTCAGGTCAGCCAGTGCTTTGTAGATTAATACATGAAATTTGGTGAATAAACGCTGATTCATTTGTTTCAATTGTAATTCGCTGCAAGGCAAAGGTCAATATTCACCTATAATAAAATCATAAAGCTGACTACGTAAACCAAGGGCTTCAATCAATAAGTTGTCGTACCAATGTTATAAAAGTTAAGTGAGCCTGTTAACACAACACACAGCTTCTTCCAACCAACATTTTGGAGAACATTATAAACTCTAAATTTTGTTAATTACATTCTTATAATGTATTTAGTTGAACAGTAAAACAAAGCAGGGATACGAAGTAACTGTCAAATATATATACGATAAATATAGAACGAGAAAAGCCTTCATTGGATAAAAAGAGCGATTGGAAATATCACGTGTGCCGAGTATAAATTGGGGCAATAGTGATATGTTGATTGTCTTAGGCTTGTTGGCTGTGATATATGAATTTGTAGAAACAGGTTGAATTTCTCATCATCGTAAGATTCACCATGCATTGGTAAATGGTAAAATATCCGAATAAGTGAAAAAGAAGAAAATCATGGTTAGAATTATCATTTTGTTTTAAGTTTTCTATTATAATGGCAGAATTTGTATCTTGTTTCGTAATTAATATTTTGCCTTACCCTCAAACGCCCCCACTTCTTCATATTCCGCTTCTGATATTGAAACAAAAGTATGGAGAAGGATAAAAAATGTTTTTAACAAGTATGTATTAATTGCTTTATATGTTTAATTATAAACTTGGTAAAAATTTTCAGATTTCAATATAAACTTGAAAATTTTGCATTTTAGAATTTGCAACACCTTCCATACCAGACAACGAATATTTAACCTAGGTCAAGTTCATCCTAATATCAATTACTACAAGTATAAAGGTTTACTCTTTTGATCTGCATGTGTTTGCAATTTTATTTAGCTCTATTTTTACTATAGTTATACATTCCGTTGTAGTTGAAATACGAACTTCTGTTCATTACACATGAGACCTATGGTATTTCTAATTTCATTTGGTTAAAAAAAGTACATTTTTATCCGCGGGTGTTGCTCGTTTATGACAATTAGAAAATGATTAGATATAAGTAAAGTGATTACGCTAAGTTATGTATATAAGAATCCAAGCCAGATACTCCATCAAAATGATTTTTGTCTGCAACGAATATATAGGAGTAATTGGTAAACCTTAATAAAAGATTCGGTGGCATTTTTACTTATGTTAGTAAGATTTGCAAAAAAAAAACCTCATATATGAGTTTATCGTACCTATTCTAAAAACCTGAACTTGGATTTTGATACAGTTCACTCATGTTTCACCTAGGGGACATTTTGTGTCACGAGATTGCTTGAAATCGAAGGGATGATGTCAAGATTAAAATTCATTTTAGACTGAACTGTGTTACCTTTTATGCGTAAAGCGTATAAAGTTCTATATATTGCTTCTCTATTTCGAGTATAAAATATTAACAAACTTTTGATTTTTCAAAAAAAAGAAGCCCGACGCGGGGATCGAACCCGCAACCTTTTGATGTCTAAGCGCTTTTTGTGACTTTGTAAGAGTCAAACGCTCTACCGATTGAGCTAGCCAGGCCAATTCGTTTTTCGATAATTATTTTAGTATTGAACTCTTGATTCTCTTTGCATCTTAGTGCTGCATATAAAAATATAGAGAACCCAACGCAACAGTTTTTAATCAAAACATTTTAGTTAAAAAATAGTTAAAAAAAAGATAAAAATCTACCTTTATACGAGAAGAAGGGAAAAGCCGTTTAACAAAGTCCTTTCATTTGTGCAACTGAATCAAGTAGTTAAAAAGGCTACCTACCTGTGCTTGTGGTGTAAATGCATTAGTCTTATACTTTAAGTAGATAAAGCAATAAATGCAATTGAGTTAAAAAAAATCCGTACTCAAACAAGATTCCTTCCCGCAGAACTTTCCAGAAAGTTATATACCAAGACTTTTTTTTCTTTTCATACCACTTAATTGGGAATTGCAAAATTACCAACCTGACTGGGAACAATATGATCATATAATCAAGCAAGCCAACATTTCCATCGTTGCTATGGAAAATTTGGGCTACAACTAGATCAATCAGATATTTGACGAAACTATTACGAATTTGACAAGACACTTTACAGCTTACGAAGGTTCCTTTAATTGAATTTTTAACAAAAATTGCAAATTTATATTTACTTATATGCTTAAGTAAATAAGACAATAAATGCATTTCAGCTTAAAAAAATCAAACATAATGGTCTTTTTGATTTATTTTTTCTTCCGAACTAAATGAATATATAGCAAGTTTTATACTTTAGGAATCTAAAGCTAAAAATGCAATTTATTTTAAAGAATGAACAATACTGTAAGGAGTCCGGCACCAAGTCTAACAATTTTAAGGTAAGTACTTTTAACATCAAATACCTTTTGTGGATAATCTGTGTGTATGTTGCCATAGGTCCACATTTTATTGAACTATTCAACTTATAATAAAATTTTTAATCTAAATTATTAATAACTTGATCTAAACTAACCGCGTGTGATGGAATTTTGAAAATCCCAATTTGTTTGAAGTCGCTGATTTCAACATATAGCCAAAATCACCTTTTAGGAATGTGGTATGGTATCACCACGTCCTAACAGAATGTTGCAACGGACCGACTGGTGTGAGAAAACACCTGACCATTCTTCAGTCTATACCGAGTTATCACTAATATTAATCGTTATAATCATGTTTTCTTCTCCATGTTTTGCTCTCCTAAAGAGGTTATCATCAATCGACAATCAAATACACTAAATATATTATAGTAGACATGTATATAAAACTAGCAGAAGAGAAACTTGAAAATTGTTTTTTTGCACTGACCCTTGCATTTTTTGAAAAATTCGGAGGCTGGTTTCCGTGAGGACTGGGAATTTATAATATTCATATAATTCAGAAATCAAAAAATATTAAGTCTGTCTTCAGACGCCCTCCGAGTTTACCTTTCTTTCATTATTAATTCCTCTTTTATATTATTTAAACCAGTGGACATAGGCATTCTTTGTATGCCGATTTTGGTCGCTCTTTTCAGTTGATTCCGTCCGTGCTACTCAGGATCAAATTGGCCATCATTCTCCCACCAGTCCATCTCGATTTTTTTCACATAATATGGTCAATTCTAGTGATTGTCTAATGCAAACCTGCCTATATAGTTTTAGATTTTTTTAACTTTTTTTTTAGCTAAAATGCATACCTGTCAAACACGTCAGTTTAACTAAATTCCTTATATATTGAACTAGTTAAACAAATGTTCACAATACAACGTAACTGACTATGCATCGGTATTCACTTATAATTAATACTTTAACTTGATGGTTCTTGGAATCACAATCGTAACCTTGTACTCCTTAGATTTGTTTTTTTTTTCCACTTCAATCCAATCTCTTGGATCTAAACCAATTCAAGTTGAGATAATCCTTGAATATTTATTTTTTCATTTATAGAGAAGTGGGAATTTTGTTTCATCGGTTCTTCACTTAGTCGTAATCTGAAACATCAATCCTAGTTTTACGTTTAGTCATAAATGAATTTTTTTCTACTAAAATCGACAAATTACTTTATCTAACGTTTGTCACGAAATTTTTATTTTTTTAAATTGCGTCAGAAGCTTATAGTGTAATAGCAACGACACGATGAGGTGATACAGTGAGCAAGTGAGCAAGTGAGCAAGCCCATATAATATCGCCTCGAGAATTCCAAAAACTAGTAACAAGTTACGTCATTTATAATGACGTTTCAGTTGTTATACTGAAAAGTACAAATACTACAATTGATCTGGACCAAAAGGCAAAGTTTGCTTTTTTTTTTTTTTAACTAAAATGCATTTATTGCTTTATGTACTTAGAGTATATAACTATCTATATACTCATTTAGTTTGGGAGGGAAAATAAATTAAAAACCCACCATATTGTTTTAAATTCGTAATTTTAATTTTGATTTGTTTTTAAAGATCAACTCAAATACCTCCGTAAGTTGTAAAATAGCGAACCCAATTCGACACCGGTTCATCAGACAAATCAATTGATTCGTCTGATTTTTTTTTTTATTTTTTTAACTAAAATGCATTTATTGCTTTCTGATCGAAAATGAAATCACGAGATGTATCACCTGACTAATATCAAAAACTTCTGGCATAATATTATTGATAATTTTTTACCTCGAAAAAGTCCGTGATAGTTTAGTGGCTAGAATTACCGTTTGTCGCATGGTAGACCGGGGTTCAATTCCCCGTCGCGGAGCACTTTTAATCTTTTTACATATGTTATTTGTGCTATTTAAATCTATTTGAAGTAATCATCCTCCACGTTAATTGCAAAAAGACTTTCATCCTCTACCCCCAAGTATTGAGAGTAAAATTTGAGATCCTTTTTTGATGATTGCAATGAACAATTATTTAACAAGTTGGATGTATAATACTGATATACGTCGTTTTCCATGTTAGTTGAGTGCTGAAGACATTCCATTGAGAAATTTGGAAATGAATTTGAACTTTCAACACCTGAAATAGTTCTTTCATAGCATACTTTATCTTTATCACCAGGTTTTAAATTGGGTAAATCATTACAAAAGGAAAGACTCTCCTTGTTATCATCCTTAAAGAAATAGAACAGTTTATCGTCCATACCTGAATACGCAGCTTTCTCATACTCGTTCAAATACTCCAGGAGATGAGCATGCAAATTTGATTCATCTACAGCACGATTTGAGTTCACAAGAGTTTCGGGCCTTTGTGCTGAGTTCTGGCCCGATTTATGATCATCTTCATCCTGATTTATCGTGTTACCCAAGAGTCTTAAATTGGATGTATCAGAAAATGCTGTTTCCTGTTTAGGTTTTCGGGATTCAAATGGGCTATAGTTAATATATTCTTCCGCTTCAGTTGTAGTTGAAGAAAAATACCTTGAAGTAGAGTTCATGGTGTACTGAAAAACATCATTTAATGATTGAAACCTCCTTGGTCCATAGCATTCATTGAACCAATTGTCATTGTATTCGGGATAAGGCTCTAATTTTCCATGGATTTTGGAAATCGACCGTTCGTTTTCCGTATTTTTACCGAAAATATGATAAAACCGTTGTAAATAATGAACATTAAACCAATGAATATAACTTATTTTCATGCGAAGATCACTAATCAGAGTATCATTGTGTAAATGAAAATCGTTTTGCAAATCCCACAATTTTGTTTTATTGGGATCATAAACATAATTTCCCAAAAATAAATTGATTGCTTCTTGTCTGATCAGATCCATGAATGAATTAGAATACATTCTTTTAACGCTATTCAAGATATCTCTTGTGTGTGATGACCATTGATTTATTCTTCGATAGGAATCCATTGTATTTACTAGGTTTGAACCACCATATTGTATTGCAATCGTATCACCATGGTCATGAAAAATTTCAGTTAGAATGTTAACGACATCAGAGTCATATTCTAATGTTTTATTGCCATGTATCAACAGCAAGCTTCGCAATTGGTGCCAAAGAGCTTCTTTGCAAATGATAAACTGCGCTGCATTTGTTCTGTCGAGACAGTCAATGCAGTTTGTTCTGATTATGCCGACTTGAAGTTTCGTTGATTTTAGATCAGTTCCATTGTGGAAAAAGCCAATTTCACTTATGGCATTTGAAGCAAAATCTTGCAACGGTCTGATGACATCAAAGTTCTTTTTGGAATGTCTAGACATGTCAAATCCTAGGTATCTCAATTTATTGTCTTCTGGCAAGAATTGATTTAAATACGTAATGCAATTAACAAAATGCAAATTCAATTTCAGTTCTCGTGGTTGCTTTTCTTTGGTCTTGATTAAATTAAGTATGAAGATTGGCAGCCCATATCTTTCAAACAAATTATTGAAATGTATTGCAGAGCTTTGATAAAAGGGATCCGATAAGTTTATCTCTATTGGAGGCTTGGGTAACTTGTTCAAATCTTGAGTCCAATACAACGGAATCGATCCACGATGCTGGACAAAACTTGTAAATCTCGTATTATTGAAAAATCCATATTTTGGATCATGGAATGAAGACACCAACATATCCGAGACTATCTGTTCAGTTTCAATTTCATTTGCAACATTTCCCTTGTCGTTTACTCCTCTCTTCAAAAATCTTGCACCAGCAAAATGATGTGATCTTCGAGCAATAATTGTAATGTAAAACTTTTTACCGTACACTGAGATATTGGCTTGATCTATAAAGCCGTGAACTATTGGTCTGAACCATTCGTACGTTGCACAATCCGCATTATTTTGAACTGGTTTTAAAAGTAGATTATTCCATACAAACCGTTCGTTGTGGTCAACCGTGTTAAATATCTCATTTTGATTCACGTCTGTACGGTTAGCATACTTGGCAGCAATATTCTTATTTCGAATCATGTTGGTCTGCAACGTATTGGTAATATCGTACCCGTAGCTAAAATAGAACGTTTTCCCCAAATCCAAATACTTAAAAATCGACAATAGTCGCTCCTCATCGCTGTATTTTTCCGGCCGTTTGTAATTTATGTCTAATGGAATCAACTTGGTTTCATCAATATGATAGACATAATGGCCCCCAATTATAGCCACTTTGGAGCATTTAGTAATTATGCTCAAATAGTATCCCCTAGTAAACCGAATCAACCCAATAAGCCCATAACCTTGGGCAATTTTATGGATCCCTCCGTTGATTGATTCATCCAACCCATTCAACAAATCAACCATGTCTTTTCTCGTATAGAAATACGATTTGTCCTCAATGATAGAAAGCTGGTCAATATCACTAGCATCTCGGCTTATTTCCACTATCCGAAACAACGTTTCCTTAGCATTACTTCCCACTATGTACATAGTCGTCTGGGAATTGTAGATGGTAAACCGTTGCAAACTGATACGTCGGACATTAGAGTACTCCGCCGGAGTCTCTTCCTCGGCACGTCGGTCGTCTTCGTTCATTTGCATCTCACTTTCCTCGTCATTTTCGTCTACACCACCATCGCCGTCGCTATGGTCTAGGTCAATACTGTCCCTAGACACGTCGTCTGAAGACAGTACAATTGAGTCGTTTTCTTCATCCCGCTGTTGGTCTGCATCCAATTCGTGGTCGTTGTTTGTCACTACACCACTCCTCGACATCTCATTGTCCCACTAAACTGTCAATTGGGGAATGGTCAATGAAAAACAAATGGCAATAATTCTGTATTTCAGTAGAAATGTCGCTATCGAGAAATGTCGCTTTACCAGGAAATGTCGCGCTCCCAGGAAATGTCGCTTTACCAGGAAACGTTACTTACCTGCAGTACCACGCTTCGTCCTTATGGAACCACACCAGACACAAGTGTAGCCCACCGTAGTGAGTCGGTGTAGATGCCCACGCAACGGGGGTCTACTGTGCTCCTACACCACGAAATAAGCGTAATCTAGTCTCTATTTACGGTGAATGCAATTGTCCATCCCAGTTGGTTTTGTCACGAGTCACAAATAGGTATATAGCTTATAGTTCTCCCACTATGGGGATCTTCCACTTTAGTCCTAGTTTGTCGTACGAGCATTTCTTGTCCTTTGGATCCTTCTGCTCGTTAGTATCGTTAAAGTCCTTCCAGTCAATGTCGAAATCGCCGTATCTGTTGATAAATTGGCGTCTTTGGTAGATGGTGTTGAACTTGAAATATCGGTTCTTGTACTTGTTGTTGAAGAAGAACCTCGAGTAGTTTGAGAGCCCGGGGCTGTTTCTGTATTTGATGAGTTTTTCACTGATTGTGTCGTGATTGCTGCTTCCATTGGAAACACCATGTTTGCTACCATCTTCTACTGCGTGGTGGTGGTGTTTGATCTCTGCCGAGTCTCCATCGATTTCCTCGTCAAACAAGAAGTCAAACGAGTAGTTGCTCTCGTTAAACGTCGCAGTTTTGCCGAATTGCACCTCGGCAATCGCCTTGTAGAGGTTCTTTAATGGCATGTTGATGAAGTATTTGTAGTTCGTCTCCTTCACGGTGTAGTACAACAACTCAAAATCGTTGAAGAGAGTAGTAGGCTGAGATATATCAATGAAAAAGATACTGAACCCCAGTTTTCGATATAGCCCAATTTCTTCCATACTACACTGGATCTCAACCAACTTGTTCGACGGGTTATTTGATGGGGGCACAGAAAACTCCCCCACTTTGAGGAAACAAAACTGGTCCTTGGGCAATATATCGTTGATGTTGGTGGGGGGAAAGAACGTCTGTGTCTTGGGCACCCCGTGGTCTTTGTACATGATTTCGAACTTGGTGGTGCCCAACCCACTCACGTTCTGCGCAACCAAGGCAATGTTGAGATTGTACTTCCCCGGGGCCAAAAAGCTCTTCTTTTTGTACGATAGAAGGTACGTCTGGTTGACCTCTACGTAGTGATTGAAAACGTAGTTTGTCGGCTCGTCCACTTTGTAGTCGTCATACTCGGCAAAAAGCCGGTTGTTCTTCAACACCGAATAGATATACTTCCACGAGTCCTTGACGTACCAGCAGTTGAACGGGTCGTCAGTGTCGTCGTCGGTGTCACTCAAACGCAATTGTCTCGCCAACACCATTCTGCTTGCGTATCTGAAGGTGTCCAAGCTCTTAATGTAGAGCTTTAGCCACGGCAACACCCTGACAATGAGAGAAATAATGTCCTGGCCAAACCCTTCGACGATTTTATCGTAGTAGAGGTCATTATAGAGGGTATAAAAATGCTTGCTGGTAAACTTTAAACAGCTCGACGGATTGAGGCAGAGGATTTTGATTTGTATTTCTAGCGGCAATCTATCAATCATTGCGAAATCACCACTGTCCGTCGGATATGTTACGAGCAATGGTAACTGGATTGGATTAATGTTGCACCGTCTTCCGGTACACAACCCCGGATTTTGCAACCCTTAGCGCGAGCGGTGGAGGGCGGTGCGGTGGTGGATGTAGGGCGTAGGGAGGTAGTGCGGTGGAGGGCGTAGGGAGATGGTGCCGCGGGCGGTGTGGCAGGGACAAGACGACCACCAGAATGCCGCCATCTTGTGGGGGCACTACACATGGTAGCGCGCACACACACACCACGCGAGCCCTCTCCACGTGACCGAGAATGTTCCAGAAGATTGTTTTCCAACTTATATACTGCCACCACTTCTTTTCCACCTTGTAGACCACACAACAATGACGACAATCCCACCAATTGTTTTATGGGCCCAGCGCTCCAGCGCCACCGACGACAGCAAAAACGTCATTTTCTTGACCATCGAAGTGGTCGACCCAATCAACACCAAATTGGACTTGACGGCCACCAACTTGACCATGTCTGCTGATTCCAGCGACAAGGCCACCCACTGGGACTTGAACATTGATTTTTTCGAAGAGATCGACCCAGAAGCCTCGGTAAAAAATCTCGACAACGGGTCGCACATTTACCTCGTATTGAAGAAGAAGGTGGCCAAGGACGAGTACTGGCCCAGATTGACAAAGGAGAAGTTGAAGTACCACTACATCAAGACGGATTTCGACAAATGGGTCGATGAGGACGAGCAGGACGAAGTTGCCGACCAGGACGACGACTTGATGGGCGGTGCCGGCGGCCCTGGTGGGCCGGGCGGCATGGGCGGCATGGGGGGCATGGACCTCTCGAGCTTAATGGGCGGTGCTGGCGGACCCGGAGGCATGGACTTTTCTAAGATGATGGCCGGACTCGGTGGTGCTGGCGGTGCTGGTGGAGACGATGTAGACCTTAGTCAGTTGGCATCGCAATTGAGCGAGGCTGGCGACAAGGGCGACGCTGGCGACGGCGACGACGACGAAAACATCGAAGAAATCAAGAAAGAGTAGGTTAATAGTCACGAGTCTAATATACGTATACACAGTAGCTGGGGCGATCACCGTAGCTGGGGGATGACAACTAGTGCCA
This sequence comes from Suzukiozyma palmioleophila, assembly GCA_030560805.1. NCBI lineage: Eukaryota > Fungi > Ascomycota > Pichiomycetes > Serinales > Debaryomycetaceae > Suzukiozyma > Suzukiozyma palmioleophila. The sequence continues at coordinate 12,805 of JAKTVY010000014.1, forward strand.
CACGATCCATTTTTCGAGGACGCCGGTCTGGTCCTCATCCCCACGTAGATCGTCGGCCAAATATACTTGCACGTCGTTCAAACGAACGTGGTACAACATCATGAGGATCTCAGAGAGATTTTCGCGGTCGACCACCTGAGATACCACGCCGTACACCGCGAGAACACCCATTGGCGCGGGGCCGGCCACCCACAGAAAAACAGTCTGTCGCAAATCCTGCCACGACGACACAACAACAACTTCAATGTTGTTCATACGGTTGATAGTGTCTACAGACAACGACGGCATCGCGACCGTGGGGAAGTCGGGGCCGAAAACGAGGATCCGTGCGGTTTCGCCGTCGTTCAACCTCGCCACCGTCATCTGGACCAAATCGGCCAACGACTGGCGGTAGCACGGCAACATGGTGCACGCTGGCTTCGTTGGAGTTCGTCCTGATCAGATGGGACCACGACGGGTATCTACGGTATAGGAAGTTTTGCAGACGGTTGTGCTCAACGCTCAATTCAGGTCTTTTGCTCAATTCAGACGTTGAACGCTCAATTCAACAAACGACGCGCAGTCTGCAAACACAGGCCCGTCCACGATTACCCTGGACAATCAAGCCATGGCGTACCGTTGGTGTTTGATCAGACTGGGTCGTGGTCGTGCGGTGACCAAACTGAAAAATTTCACAATTTTCACCATTTTCGTAGCACAATAGCCGTAACCAAACCACCAAGAGACATGGCCAACATATTGCGGTACTCACGCCAGGTCCCAGTGGGGCTAATCAGATGTAGAACGTTGTCCACTGCTGTTCCAACCGAGCAGTTGTCAGCCAAAGAGTTGCGAGAACGGGCCCTTGCTGATGCCCTTGCCAAGGAAGAAGAGTTGGTCGCAAAGGCCAAAGCGTTGAGAGAATTGAAGGTGAGAACGGTCGAGAGTATCGAGACGTTGAACAAGATTCCCTCGGTGTTGATTAACGAAAGATTGCAGAAGTTGCAGGCCGATTTGAACGGCTTACCCCAGGACAAAGTAAAGCAATTAGACGAAGAATTACAAGATTTCATGGTCAAAAACCTCGAGATTCCCTACCATCAAATTGCCGACAAGCCTTGGTCCGAAATCCCCGACGGCCTGAAACCTTCCCATCCCGACGAAACCACCCAAATCCAAATCAACTCCACCACCTCGTCCAACCAATTTCCTAACTTGAAACCAACTCCCGACTACAAGCCTTACTCCGAGCAAGAGTTGTATTTGAGACAATTGTCGCATTCTCGCCAGTGTGGTAACTTGGGGTCCAAATTGACCAACGTATACAACCCAAGAGACGATGTGTTAAATCCCACCAGATTGCAAGACACAACCATCGCTACTTTATTGGCAGCAGGATGCCACTTGGGCCATGCTAAGCCAATGTGGAGACCTTCCACCCAGCCATTCATCTACGGTGAATACGACGGTATCCACATCATCGACTTGAATGAAACTATATCTGCATTAAAACGAGCATGTAACATCATCAAGGGTGTTTCCAGAAAGGGGGGAATTGTCTTGTTTGTCGGTACCGGGTCGAAGAACTTCCACAAACACCGTGCATTGGAAGAAGCAGCTGCTCGTTCCAAAGGGTACTACGTGTCCAAGAGATGGATTCCTGGTACCATTACCAACTTCACCGAGGTGACCAAGCAAATCACCGGCGAAAGCAAGGTGGAAATCGATATGGAAAACAAACCCACCGGCCGCAAATTGCCCGAGTCGTCTGACTTGATCAAACCAGACTTGGTGGTGTTGTTGAACCCGGTTGAAAACAGAAACTGTATCAACGAATGTGGTAGTTCCAGAATCCCAACCATTGGTTTGTGCGACACTGATATGGAGCCCTCGTTATTGACGTACCCAATTCCATGTAACGACGATTCTGTCAGAGCACAAACGTTGATTTTGGGTGTTTTGTCCAGAGCAGCCGAGGAGGGGGTGAACGAAAGAATCGAGTCTTTCCAAAACTACACCAATGCCAAAACCACCCCACGTCCTTAACCTATATAAATTCTGTAAATAGTCCATAATTCATACTGTACATCCTATAGTTGGTGCGTCTAGTAGTTCATTGGTGGCTTTCTTTCCGCGCTTTTCTGCCTGTGTGGGCCGGCAATCGTTAGACCTTTTTTTCGGACTTCCTCTAGAAAGTTTTGTTTGTGAGCCTTTTGAAAGCTCAAATACTGTGATACTTTTTGGTCTTGCAAGGATTGTTCCAAGGTGCTGTTGATTCTGTTCTCGAATTCCTCGGCATCAGCTTGCAACTCGTCTATGCTGAAGGTGGTCTTGACCGGTTCATCCAAGGAGGTTGTGGTGTCGTCGTTTGGTATATCTGACGCTGACTTTGTTGTATCTGACGCTAACTTTGGCGCTGAGTCTGGGGTTTCTACAGAGCCAGAATCGACTATAAAATTGCGTCCAGTGCCGAGATACTGCAGCATGTACGTTTTGTTGCGATACTCTATGAGATCGTCCTGCGTTATGGTGATCATTCTGATATATAGTGGTATATTAAGAAAAGAAAATGTTTTGTTTCAGGTTCAAAATCTCACACAAACATTTTGTTTCAGGCTCAAAATCTCAAACGCACTTAAATACCTGATTATCATTTTCGTTTTGCTATAAATGCTGTGGTTTACATCAAGATTGTATTACTTTTGTGAACATTAAATTATTTATTAGAGTATTAGAATATTAGGATTAGTTGTTTGATTAGTGTAGAGGGTGTAGGGTTGTCTATTGGTTTTTCTTGTCGTCCTCTTCGCTTTCTTCAGATTCGTCGTCGCTTCTCTCGTCAGCAGCAACACCTCCAACGACGTATCTCCACAAGATTCTGATGATAAGCACCAACCAGTACACGTTAACCAACTGCAATGCCCCAATTAAAAAGAACACAATTGGCTGGGAAATGTAACATTTGTACTGCTGCGTGTCCCAGTTAAGAGTGTAGTCCCCGACACTCTTGAACTCGGTGAGAACAGACCACAAGATCTTAAGGTTAAGGTAGTGTCTCAAGTAGATCCACACGAAAACAAATGTGACAAAGAAGTGGGGGGTCAATTTCGAGTCCAAGTAGTTCAAAGTCTTGGATGTGGCCAAAAAGAAGTCGGAAACGTCCATGGTGATGTAGATGGCCAACCCCATCCACGTGAAGTGGAATCTGTACGAATTCCAGATCAATGCAATGGTGATGATATGGTGCAAAACCAACTCCTTAAAATCTTTTCTTGGTTTTTCCAACTGCAACACCAAAACCACCGACTGCTGCACCCAGAACGCAGCCTGGCCCAAGTAGTACACCTTGAAGTAGAAATCGTGGGTTTTGTGGGGGAAATCTACGTAGAATTGGGTGGTGTCAAAGTACCAAAGAGGCAACTTGCTCATGATCCACAACCCAAATGGGCCAGAACTACCGTAATAAATCATCGAGTACGTTTGTTCCATGAATCTTCTCACCTTGGCCTCTTTTTTGATGCCGAAATACGCTGCTGCTGGTGCCAATATCATACACATAATAAACTCTCTCAAGAACGTAAACACAAGTGCGTAGAACCCCACGAAATAAAAGTCGTTCACCCCTTTTCCGTACTGTCCGTCCGGCAACTCGTAGCTTGGGAAAATCCATGTCGCGATGGTTTGGTGCACGTTTGATGATGGTTCCGACAAGGCATATGTCAACACAATGCCGATAATGAGAATGGACGGATTTATCCACGTTTGGCGGTAGCTCAATTCTCTGTATGCGATCCAGATCTTTTTCAAGAGCGCCGAGTCGGAGTCAGACGACTCAGAAAGTTGCAATATTCTTGATCTCGAGTTGCGTTTCATGGACTTTGTTTTGGGCATGGTTGATAACAGTGCGGCAGTGTCGCCCACGTCGATGGCACCTACAGACGACCCTCTTCTTCTTGCTTCTACCGTCATTGGATTCGGAAAATTCTACTGAATCACCGTAATTGGAGGAAAATGCTGATATAAATACCCGATTACGTTGTTAGTTTACTGCCAGATTGTGTTGTAGTAAAATTTTGGTGAAAAATATCCATCACGTGAACAACTCCTATTACAATTAGGAAGGTGAAATGGCTGTACCGAGCGTACACAGGGTACAGCCGAGCGTACAGTGAGCAGGGTGTACGGGGACACGGGGAGGATACGGGGAGGACACGACGGGGACGGTTGGTACGGTGGGCATAATGGCGGGCTAAGTGAAGGACGGCTAAGTGCGTTTTCCACCGTGTACATTTAGCCGAGCTTCAGGTGCAACGGTGGAGGTAAGCGGAACATGGGCAAGGGTGCGGTGCAAGTCAACGGGGGTGGCATTGGTGGTGTTGTATTGGTGTTATTGGTGGCATTGGTCGCATTGGTGGCATTGGTGGCATTGGACGTGGCATTTAACGGTGGTGTTGGTGGTATTGGCGGCCTATTGCACAAGTGGTGGGGATAACGCGACTGGACATCGATGACGTGCCTGTAGCAGCTATGCAGTCACTGGGAGAGGTGTACCACTCTGAAGTGGTAGCGCTGGTACAAGACAACAAATTGCTGAGGCACGGATCAGCTGGGCGCTGTGTCCAGACGCCCGACGTGGATGGTGGCTGGTGGCTGGTGGTGTTGCTCCATGACGTAGGTGGTAGCGCCGGGAGTAATGTCGTGGAAGCTCGTGTCGTGGGGCGCGTGTCGCATGTCGTGCCATCTCTCGTCCCAGCCGTCGTCCTGCGCCCAGCAGTGGCGGTACGGGTCCCACTAAGCTGGCGCCGAGCCCACCACGAAACTGCATGGATCCCGCCACCCCATATTAGCTGATCAAATCTACCACATCTGATTCCACAACCACCCATGACAGAAGTAGAGAGTTTAGTAAAAAGAGCCACCGACGGCACTTTGACCAGCGACAATTGGCAGTACATTCTAGATGTGTGTGACGAAATATCCAAAAACCCCGAAATCAATACCAAGAAGGCCATCCGGGCCATTAGTGCCAGACTTAATGTTAAAGATGCCAACACAGTTTTGCGGAGCTTAACGCTATTGGTGGCCATGGGAGAGAATTGCGGATCACGGATGAGACAAGAGATTGCCACAAAAGCGTTTTTGACTGATAATTTGGTGAAAAAGCTCTCCGATAAGAAGGTCCACAGTGCCATCAAATTCCAAGTAGTCCAGACAATAATCCAGTTGAACGATACATTCAAGACCGATCCGTCGTTGAAGCCGATTTCGGAAGCTTATTCGAAAGTTTCGAAGGAATTTCCCCAGTACTTGCCTCCATCTAAACCGGAAAAGAAAAAGATATCGGACAAGGACAAAGGCAAGGAAGATGACGAATTGCAGAGGGTTTTGAAGCTTTCGTTACAAGAATACGAACGAGAACAGTCATTGAAAACGTACCAGAAGAACAAACCGTTGCCAGAAACTGCCGATTCCAAGGAAGATAGTACCACTCCAGAACCAACCGTAGCGACAGTTTCCAAGGTTAGGGCGCTTTATGACCTAATTTCGTATGAACCAGATGAATTATCGTTCAAAAAAGGTGATGTGATCTCGGTGATAGAATCGGTGTATCGAGACTGGTGGAGAGGTATGCTTACCAACGGAAAGATTGGGATATTCCCATTAAACTACGTAACTCCCATAGTAAACAAGACTCCGCAGGAGCTACAAAAGGAAGTCGAGGCGGAAACTAGAGTGCTCGACGAGGCAAAAAAAGTAGACCGAATGCTTGCGTTATTATCATCGCCAAACCCTGATGAGAACGAGCTAACGCACTTGTACAACGACATCATTCCTTTACGGCCGCAATTGGGCAAGATTATCGATAAATACGGCGTGAGAAAAGAGGAATTGTTTGCCTTGAACAATCAGTTGAACCAAGAAGTCAAACAGTATAACGATTTGATGGATTCCACAATCGCATCGAGAACGAACAATTACCAGAACGCAACTCCGTACCCTACAGGACAGTTTGCTGTGCCTCCTGCTCCTGGCCCGTTTGGTGCTGCACCAAACGCAAATATTCAAGAGCACCCACAAAACCAGCACATGCCAAACATGCCAAACATGCCAAACCAGCAGACGAATCCATTGCCTCACGCGCCAGAAATGACCACCGGCCCTCAGCAATCATCGTATGTCAACTACAACCAAGCCAGACCAGAAAACCCCCAGTTCTACCTGCAGTCATCATTTGCACCACCACAAGACCCACCACGGCAGTACGCCAGCGACCCTCCTGCCACCACGTTCCAGCAGTACCCTGGTCAACAGCAACAGTATTTACAACAACAGCCTACTAGCACTGGGTTTGGGAACAGTCCTGACCAGCCGCAGTTCCTGAACGTTAACCACTTTCCAGAGATACGACACGGCTAGAAAAAAATTGGGCCGTGGACAACACGAGAATGGCCCTAGCTACTGCGCGTACGGTGGCAGCAATGGTAGCACTGGCAGCAAATATCCCGGTGGCAGCAATGGCACCACCAGGTATTGTCAGCGCTACCATATACAATACATACAGTGTATATCACGGATCCGGTAGTGCATATCACCTCTAGCTTAACACACAGTAACGATTTTACTAAAACAACCGGTGTCCCCAAGCCCATCACCATGGCAGACAACCTCTATGCGCACAGAGAGCAGCAGAACAACGCTCAGTTTGACCAGCTTGCCCAAACCTTGAGCCAATTTCGTAACACCGTCAACAACGACATTCATGGCTCCATCCAACAGGAGAACCTGATATTGAACAACTTGGGTGAAAATTTCGAGAGTATGATGATTCAGGTCCGGCGTACCAGCGGCGATTTGCGATCGGTGATGAACCGGAATGCCAGCTTAACGAGAATCGTCGCCGTCATGTTGTTTGGATTCGTCATTATCTACACGTTGTACAAGTTGAAATAACCCACTAGCCATTGTATAGAAGACCTAGGTTTGACCCGTAGCACTACGGGTGTCCCAATCGTCACCGCCGGGGGAGAATGTCGCACCGGTCACCAGCAACGTCCCAGCCGAATGTCGCGCCACCGGAGAGCCAGTTTTGACACAATATCGGCACAATATAGCCACCGGATTGCCAGTCGCGGGTTTGTGTATTTGATTAATCGTCATATATAACTACTTCTTATTCACTACGTCACTGCCCAACCTGTAGTTCCCAATCGCACTGCCCCAGTTGACCTTCGACCGGGTCACAGGCAACAACCGTCTCAAGCTCTTGAACGTCTTTTCGTTCAACTCGTTGAAACTATGGACCAATTTGAGAGACAAGGAGGTCTCGATCTTGTTGATGGCATTGACAATGTCGTCGTGTCCCAGAATCGATTGCGACACTTCTTCTTCGAAATTGAGCCGGACGTTTCCGTCCTCGTAATAATGAACATCTATAGTAACCACACCGTTAATCGCACCATTCTGTATACGATAGTGGGAGTTCCAGCACCCGGTGTAGAAATTCTCAGGGCTGACTTTTTCGCCGATGATCAATAATTGCGGTTCGTCCCCTGGAATTACAGAATACGCAAATGCACTAGGATAATGATCCTGGCCGTAAGCTTCTAATTTGTCTACTAAATCATTAAAGTAGGGTGGATATGTGGTTTCTGGGTCGTAGTCTTCGATGTCAATTGCCTTTCTTGAAGCGTAGTCCACATTGAACAAGCTCTTGTTAACGTAATCGATGTACTTGGTTGACCCGGGCTGTTTGTTCCATTTGCTTGCGATCAAATTTCCCGAGATAATCGTTCCTTTGTCGTCTACTTGCTTTTGTATAGATTTGTTGATGGTAGATTGGCTGACGTCAAGAATCGTCGATAAATCGCTCGACACTTGCGACAATTCCCCTGGTGGTGCTGTCTCCACGAGCGAGCTCACAACTTGATCCAAATTCACTGACATTTCGTCCCTGTTATTCTACAATTCACGGTAATCTCACTTGTCATAAATTGTCCTGATAGTTTTGGTCACGTGATATTGTCGCCAAAATTGACATACTCGTCGTCGAAATGTCAACTGTCCCTTTACAACCTCTTTATGAACATTGTATTGTTGGTATATACGATACATAGGGTACTATGACAACAAGAACGCCCCTGCACCTTCATTGATGGCCTGCAAAAGCTTTACTCTCATGATTTCTTCTGAAGAATAGTTGGGGAGCTTAAGATAGTTCGCACACGTCATGACACTAGGCAAATAATCGTCATCGGTGAGGCCATCCTCAGCCGTCTTTCTCACCACTGTCAACTCTGGTCGTAAAAATTTGAAGCCTCCTATAGGCAATTTAGGGGCCCCGGTCAAGAATTGTAGGAATGCACGTTTTTCAGTATGGTTCATGTTGACAAGAATATTTATCAACGAATGAATAGCTGGTGAGTCTTTTGTGTATCCATGATTTGCATTGATAGCAGAAATTAATGTAGCTGCCGACCAATCTTCTTCTGCGTTTCCGAAAAGCTCGACCAACTCTTTTGGTGAGAAGATCACTAACGAGCTGATAGGAAATACTTTAGAGAAACCATCCATGAATGCCTTGATCTGGTGAATGATACCATAGTAGAGTGTTGCATCTAACGTTCTACTGATATATAGTTCAATGTTGGAAGCATCGACCCTAGTTTCCGTTCCATTAGCAATCAATTCATATTCAGGGTATCCTGGCAATTCAAAATAAAGCTCTAAATCTCTAATAGTTGACCCATCTACTCGGATATCATCACGTTCATTCTCAGGTACCTGGGAAAACTGTTGAACATATTTATACAAATGTTCAATCGAGTTCGCCAAGTCTTTGTCAATCATTCTAAGACTTGCAATGGTGGACATCTTTTTCAAGTCTAACGGACTGGTTTTGTTGTTTTGGTTGAAATGTTGGATCATCTTTAAAAATACTGGATTGAAGTTGAAATCGATAATTCGTGAATCCAAAAGTGCCCTTGCAATAAATTTACCAAGTGATGAAAAGAAAAATAAAACCTTCTTACCATTTTCACTTGCAATTTGCTGCTTGTCTAATGGAGCAGGGAATAAACCATTTGGATTCGTCACAAATTCACTATCGTCCATTGGTTGTGTATCTCTCCACAATTTAAGTTTCTTCATTGAAAACTCTTTAGAAACTGTAGAATAGAATTCTAAAGTAGGTCCCAAACCTGACCCTACTTCATCAAAGTACTCAATTTCAAGTATACCAGGTGTTGAACCGTACATTCCAAGTACCTTTATCGCACTTTGAAGTATCATCTTTCTTGATATCCTAACCTTATGCCTTGTAGGTCTACCCAACTGTGGACGTTGCGAGTAGTCTCTGTTTCCAGTTCCATCTTCAACAGCTTGGTTAGTTCTGATTTGCCATTGGTGTATTAATCTAGAATAACCGAAAGAAGTGGATTGCAAAAAGAAAATTCTAGTTTCCAATGGGAAAATGAAGGGATACTTTTTCGTAATATAAATACTCCAGCTAGGAAGAGTACCACTAGCAACAACTAATGGTTCTTCCAATTGTCTATTAAGTTTGACTGTTAGTTTCCAATTCATAAACTCATTTTCATGTAGCACAGCAGCATTTGAGATATTGCTTTTCGCAAATGAATTCATATCGTGGAAAACTTTCAATAAATTCAAAACGTCTAGAGTGCCATCATCATATGTATCAACATCATTTCCAATTGAGTTGAAATCATAAGCAGAGTTTTTATCATCCTTGATTAATGCGGTGTCAACTTTTCTATATGTTATCTTATGCACATTAGACCAAATATTTGATGGATCTACAACCTCATCTGGCTCGCTTTGTAAAGATCTGTAGATTGCACCATAAATTGTGATACCATCTGGAATTACTTCACCATTAAGTGAGAATTCAATATGACTTTCAGATTTATTTTCTTCGACTTGGACTTGGTCAATTGATGTTGTATCTTCATCTTCATCATTCTCGTCTTGTTCAATCGAACCTTGAATCAATCCATGGAACCTGTCAAAAAATTTAAATCTTTGTTTCAAAAATGTGCCAATCGATGTAAATGTTGCAATGGCATGTACAGATAGAATCATGTTTTTCATGTTCCCTGGTATTTGTTCTGCAGATTTATCCTCAGCTATCAATTTCAACTTAATTTGCTTTGCCATATTACCTGTGGTGGTATCTTGATTTTGATAGAGTGGATGTTGTGATGTGTTTGACCCAGTTGCATTGACAATCTCGAAATTTTCAGACCTTATTAATGCTTCTTGAAGTTTTGAAACAAATAATGAAATCGCTGGCTTTGTATTGCGATTGACGAAAAATACAGCAATAAAAGCTCTGTAACAATCGCAGAATTCGAACCCGAATTCTTCGTCATTCGATGTAAAGATTGATGCTAATGCTTTTATAATCCCGGAAGAATTCAATTCAAAACTTGAAACTTGGCTTCCTTCGATTTCGTCACCAATTTCACTCTCCAACTTCTGCCACAAATTTTTCCAGTCTTCAAAAGTAAAAGACTTTGCATCTTCCAATCTTAATTTGGACTTAATTTCAAGTAGATTCTTCATATGTTTCGAAGCTTCATTTGTATCATTCGATAATTGCAAACTGCCATAAACTTCGTTTATTTTACCCGCAGTTTCTTTTATGCCCTGATAGATAGTATCGATTGTTAATTTGTATTCGTACTCTTTTGTGAATTCAATGTCAATGTACTTGTTGGTGAAACTTGTGAATCCTGATGGTAGTTTACTAATTTCTTCGTCCATTCCTTTGTCGTACTTTTCGCCAAACGCATTTAATATGAATAAAATATCATCAATTAAGCCCTCCCGTTCAAATTCCCTTATAATCAGTGTTTGGCCCTTCTTCATGAATTGAAGTGTGATCATTAGAGAACTAAGTAAAAGGACATTTGCGTTTATGTCAGCTTTATCCACCTTTTGCTTGGATTTTTCCATGGAGTTACTGGATTCGTCTGACGAATGATCACTAGATACATCCATATCGTCGTTTTCATTGATTGAACACTCCTCAAAAAATTCCTTGGTGAATGATATCTTTCCTTGGTTGACAACAGATACTAACAAACTTGTAATCTTTTCGATGCCCTTGATCTTGTGGAGATCTTCTTCTTTAACAAATGACACTATTCTAAACAAATTGATGAATACCTTTTTACGAATTTCAAAGTCCATTGTGGTTTGGAAACAGTTGATAAGCATGAACCAAACATCGTTCAGGAATTTCAAGAAATCGACTTCTTCACAAAGCGCAACTCGATCTTCGTCAATTTGCATTTTTTCCTTGCACTTTTCATAGTTATCTTTCAAGAATGGAGTATCCTTGGAAGAATATGTGATAGGCAACAAGTATCCAATCAAGTTCAAAAATTGAGAAAGTAATTCCTTGGGTGCTGCCATCAATGCTTCGATTGACACATTTTCTGACTTTTGATGTTTGGATTTGCCATATTTATTTAATGATCCAACAATCATTTCACCAATATTGCACTCCACTAATAAAATCCTTGAAATCTCAACACTTACGCTTGCTAAGATGATAATCGATTTAACTAACGACAAGACAGAATTGAACGTTATTCCAATCTTCGTGGCATCTTCATTCTGGGTCTTGTTGACACTCGTGTACACAATTTCCGTTAACTCTTTTAATAAGGGGATATTTTGCAAAAACAATTCTTCAAGAAGATCTGGGTTGTATTTGAAACTGATAATTATTCTCGAAATGGCCAACCACCCACCTTCAACAAGTTGGGTGTCTTGGTGGTTTCGGACAACTTGTAAAATATCATCAATAACTATTTTGACCATTCTGAAGTTTGAGATGGAAACATTGGTGCACGAGTTTGCCACTATAGTCAAACACTTTCTCTGGGCATGAGTCGTCAAGAAATCAAGGTACTGCAAACATGCCTTTAATCCGTTGTTTGCAATGATTTGGTTGTGAGAAATAGGATCTCTACTGATCATTTCCAAAGTCTGTAATGCTTGTTCTGTCAAGTCGATGTAACTTATTTCCATCAACTTCTTACACAACGACTCTATGGCATTATTGTTCAACGCATCATGGATGAAGTCCTGGTTCACCTCCAAGAAGTTGTACAAACAACGACATGCCACCAAATGCAATTCCAATTCTCCTTCCAATATAGGGTCGTCCATGACGTTTATCAATGCTTTGGCTAGTTTATTTGCTGGGATCAATCTTTCGGCCGTTATCCCATTCATCATCAAAAGACGTTCCGATAATTCGTTGAGAGTCTCCAATATTATGTAAGTGTCGTCCCGTTGGTTAATGTTATTTATAAATGCATCCATCTCACTGTTTTCTCTATTAATATTCCCTGTATCATAAACGATTCCCGTTCCAATCAATCTCTGTACTGCTTCTGCAAATCCTTGCCCACGTCCCTCTCGATTACCTCCTGAAAGTGCCCCGATTGCTCTCAAAAACTCTGCTCGCGGGTCCAAATCGTCCAAATCGTCGTCCTCGTCTTCGTCCTCGTCCTCGTTGTCTACAGCATCGAACGACGAATTATTGTCATCGTAGTCATTATGTCTGGAACCTCTAGACCTGTGGAGTCTTCGTAAAAACTCCGACGACTCCATGGCGTCCTCTTCATCGTCGTGGTAATTATCTTCGTCCTCACCGTCTTCTTCGTTGTCTTCTCCTCCATGGCCATGGTGCTCATCATCGCTCTCCATGTCGTCTACGTCGTCGAAACCAAAGTATCCTCCCCGACGGAAGTTGATCCGTCCCGAGCGTGACATCGAGCTCATGTCATCAACATCCGAATCCCGTTCGTTTTCGTTATCAAAATGGATCGCTTCATTCTCAGTATCCATGTGTGGCTGGTGGTGATTTTCAAAACTGCTCGAACGACTTGAACTGCTATCACTGGCCATCGTAGCTGAACAGCAAACTATTCACAGTAATGAATATATGATTCAAAATAATGCTCGAAAAGAAACCAGTATGTTGGAGATAATTTCTATTTACTGATTTCACTTTTGCCTTTGTGCTTTCCACAGGTTTAGTGCGTCCCAAAAAGGAAAGGGTAGCAAAATGGGAATTTGCACCCAAACTTGGTAGTGGGCCCTGGAGGTGGTGTTGGGAGAGGAAGTTGAGAGAGTGTTGTACTGGGGGGTTGTGGCTCCACGGTGTGTTTGAAGGGGAGGTTTTGTGGGTAATTCTGTTCTGTTGTGTTTGCAGTGAGAAGAGGGCGGTGTTTGAACAGAGGGAAGATCGTAGTCAAGAGTTAGTACGTAGGGTGGGCAGTCGGTGTGGTGGTGCACGGAGTGCTAGATGTGTTCTTTTGGTGGTTTGTGTTCTTTGGGTGGTTTGTGTTCTTCAGGTGGTTTGTGGTCAGAGACAGGGCAGAACGGTGGTTCCTGTTGCGTCATATCCCACTGTATTAACGGAGGCAAATGAAGCACTGAACCGCATTGATGCCAGGGGCAACTTCGTTGATGTTGTTTATACTTCAACCAACCGTCGGAGTCACCAATGACAACAGCCTTCATTCTGGTTCTTTGGCGAGCACCGGATTGTCTTTGACAGAACCGTCCTTCACGACTTCATCCTTTAATTCAAGTAGCAGTGAGTCCTGTTGGCAGCGTGGATTGACTCTAACGTGTTAATGACGTAGTTGGGGTAGTTTAGAAAACTGAGTTTGGGTTTGTGGGAATGTGCTTCTGTTCATTTCTTGACACTTTTTACAATATATTCACAAATTTTTGCAACCAAACATACTCGAAAGAATTACCACCTGTCCACCGGGATCTATCACTATGAAGACACCACTATAGACCAGGAATACTAGAAATGCTCAATTGACCCCACGACAGTTGTATTACCTTCTCTATGAGATACATGGAGTATAATGAGTCGAAGTGTTGAAAGTAGTGTTGCGTTTCGAGTTCGGGCCGCGACATTTTGAAATTTGACGAATACACCTTGGTGGGCACTCGGATGGTCATAAAAAAACAACTCGAAGCACAATTTGGGTATACGCTTACAACACGAATCAGTTTATACAATTTTACTGTCAGAGCGATACTTGAAGCTACAAAGTTATCTTTTGTGGAATTCACCGGGATACCTATTTTCAGAGAATTTGGGGGACTAGAATAAAGCCTGGTTTTGGACATAATATTAGCAATGCATTTGTAAGAATGCGACCATTTGGGGGTGGGGAAGATTAACAAAGGTGCTTAGCATTATCAGGTTAGTAAACAAAAATTTACGTATGTAGGTGGATAATGCCCTGCTTCAGTGCATTGTCGTTGAATCATTAACCTGGGATTATCTTGAACTACAATGGAATGTTCCCAATGAAATGAAAGTAACCAGAGTAAAATCCCGTCTAAATTTAACCTCCGTAACGCGGATTAGGTCCGGAAAAAAATTGAACATTTCTTAGGTGCGTAGAGAAATGCTGCATGATTGTTGTTCAGCGGTTGAATGGTGACAATCAGATCTTTGTGGTAATGTACGGATGGGGTAACCTGGATATTTTCGTTGGGTACGACAAAAACACAAGGCATGCTACGTAATCTACCAATTTCCCCCATAAACAGAACGTATCAAATCCTTTCTTGATTGGGGGACGTGTGGAGTTTGTGGGCGAATTGCTTGGGGTGCAAAATTTTACGTGGGTGGCAGGTATCCCCCACCACCAGAAAAATGAAAATCCAGCAATATGCACCACCAACATCACAGTTTCGGATCAATTACTGGTCAGGAACAGGAAAATATCCAACCCATTTGGGTGACATAAAAAATATCCTCCAATAACGAATAATCCAACCTCCAAAATTGATGCAAACTTGTGTCAACTCGTGGAGGACCCCGTTGGAAAATGTACGATTTCTAAATCGCCCTTTTGAATACAATGCGTTGCATCCTTTTGACTATTCACAGAAATATTTTCTTCCCCCAACTTCAACATGCTGAGATGCTTTTCATGAAAAAACTATAAATACTTGGGCATCATCTGCGATTCTAGCAGCATTTGTACAGCTACAATTGTAATGTCAAAAGTAGATACTGTTCACCAAGAAGACGCTCCACAGACCTATGTTGTCGATAGTAGTGAAAAAAAAATTATTGATGAGTCCTCAGTAGAAGTATTCGATGGGCCACATCTCAAATACACCGACCTTCCAGACTCGCTCCAGGGGTTGACTCAAGAAGAGTTGGCTAAACTTGATAAGAAAGTCACAAGAAAAATCGATTTGCGGTTGATGCCAATGTTGATCTTCATCTATATCTTGAATTATTTGGATCGTAACAATATTGCTAGTGCCAGACTTGGTGGGTTGGAAAAGGATATCGGCTTGAAAGGTACTGAGTACCAAACATGTATTTCCATTTTGTTTGTTGGTTATATTTTATTCCAAATTCCATTCAATATGTTCTTGAACTATCTTGGAAGACCATCCTTGTACATTGCTATTCTTATGACTGTTTGGGGGGTTGTTTCGACATGCACAGGTGCTGTCACTAGTTATGGAGGTTTATTGGCCATTAGAGTCATCTTGGGGATTATCGAATCCGGGTTCTTTGCTGGTGCTTTGAACATTTTATCGTGCTGGTATGATAAAAAGTCGTTGACTCTTAGAAACTCCATTCTTTACTCAGGTAGTTTGATCAGTAGTGCCTGGTCCGGGTTGATTGCTGCTGGTATTTTGGACAACATGAACGGTTTGCACGGTCTTAGTGGCTGGAGATACTTGTTTATTATTGAAGGTGCCATTACTGTCGGTACCGTGCCATTTGCATACTTTATCTTACCAGACGTTCCAGGTAACACCAAGTTCTTGAACCAACAGGAAAAGGACTTAGTCCAATGGAAATTGAAGCAAGATATGGGATCTAACGATTCCGATGCTGAGGCTCACCAGTCGACCAAATCCGGATTTATGTTAGCTATCGTCGATCTTAAAGTGTGGTTGATCACTGGGACCTTGACATTCTTGGTTGCTGCTGCTGGGGTTACCAACTTTTTCCCATCTGTGGTCGAGACCTTGAAGTTCAACCGTACTGTCACCTTGTGTTTGACTGCACCACCATACTGTGTTGCCGTGTTTGCTACGTTCTTCTGGTCTCGTCATGCTGATAAGACAGGTGAAAGATTCTGGCACGTTGTTCTCCCATTATTCATTGCATTGATCTCGTTCATCATCTCATGCTCTACGTTGAACACCGGTGCCAGATACTTTGCCATGATGATTATGATTCCATCGATCTACTGTTCGTTCACCAGTATTTTAACGTGGTGTGCTAACTGTACTCCAAGACCACCAGCTAAAAGAGCAGTTGCAATTGCCTTGATGAACTGTATCTCCAACTCTACATCGATCTGGAACGCATACTTGTACCCATCGAGCAGCGCCCCAAGATACTTAACGGCATTTATTTGCAACTGTGTATTTATTTTATGTGCCATTGTCTGTGCATTTTTACTTAGAATGAGGTTAAGAATGCTTAACAAGAGAATTGAAAACGGTACCATGGACTGGGAGAAGGAATTAGGACACGGAAATGACGGGTCGAACGTCAGTCCGGACTTTAGATACTTGTATTAGTTTGTAAACGATAAATTAACGACGCATAGAAACGCTTGTAGAGAACAATATTGCCAAAGGTCCACCACCATTATCTTTTCTCCGAGTCAGTATTTTCCAAGCCGTCATCATTTCCGAGGTACATTGTGACTTCAGCCACACACTATGGCATGGCTCACGCCGCTTCCCGCCTACTCAACCATGTCTACCACCATCCTTTGCCGTCTGCCGGGCCCGCGTCGCCAGAACTGCCCCCACGCCGCGCCGTACCACTCCTCTACATGCCACCCACGCCTCCCCACCAGTGGTGGTAAGGAACGGAACCACTTCCGCAGTGCCTCGCCCATTGTTGCCTTACCAGGCATTTGAACACCTTCTACTGTCAAAAGCGGGGTTCACAAACTCCATGTATTACGTCGAGTTTTCGTCCTCACACTTGCGGCCCCGGATGTTTTCTCCCAATTCTCACCACTGGGTATCAAACCACCCTCGCCGTTGTTAACCTGTAAAATTTCTCCCCAGAACAAACCTCGACAATCCCGCCCTCCTGCAGGAAACCCACAAATCCTACTAATCCCGCATATCCTCCAACTCTCAACCAGGGTTTTTTACAGGTTACACCAATTGCTTTTTCACACCGATTTATGGAATCCTACACGAAACTTCAAGTTTGATTAAGTGACTATCCACAATCGAGAATAACCAAAACTTTTTCCGCCAAACCTACCACCAGGTGAAATTGATTACGTTAACTGTCGTCATCGCCCCTAGTAGCGTAATTGGTACATTCCCTATACAAAGTATTGGATTTGCACCGTAATTTCCCACGCTACACCCCGACTTCATTATCAGCGATTTGCAACGACATCGTTGTGGTGCTGATATCTGGCCCATCTTCCCCTACCAGCACCGAGCGACAGTACCCCTGAGGGCAAGTTTACGGATTTCGATTGAGTTTTCGCCCGTATACGAGATCGGGTGTTTTTGTTATAGTTACCTCCAACATTCCCACCACCAAATCCAAGACCCCTTCGTCGCCACCACGTTAACAGACGTCGCAGTCGTCGCTAAACACTACCATGACAGAACGTAGCTTCATCGAGTTGCTCTGCAAACGAATATTCTCGTTCTTGCCGAGCAGAACGGGTCATTCCATTACCGAGATAGAGTTAAATCCCCAGTTCATCGAGGCAAAAAGAATCTTAATCGAGACTCACAATAAGTACCCGCACATTGTAGCGTACATCCTCGAAAGTTTCGCCGAGCAGTTGAAACTGTTGGATGACGAGGCCAACTTCACTAAATTCAGATTGCGTGATGAACGATCGGTTGCAACAACCCTCATGCTCTGCAAGATGTTGGCATTGATCTTGAAAGAAAACTGGCACCGTAAAAAGTGTCAGTTTAGCGATAATGTTGCTGATTTCGAGATAGTATCGAACTACTCGTGGTTCTGCTACTACGACAAACCGAGCCCATTGGATCCTAAACATGTTCCCGACTTGATAAATACCTTCATTGAATTACTATCGTCGAAAACAGTGAGGAAAGTGTTGACGTTGGTCAAGTCTGATTACACAGTGCCTGTAACAAAAAACAAACTTCACCAGCAAAAATCACCTCCACCTCACCATCATATGAAAAAGCCAGCAACTGCATCAAACGTTTCCATGGTGAACCATGCAATCAATCATGGTGTTGTAAATTTAGCGAAGAAGGTAAACTCTCATAAGAAAGAGAAGCATGTGAGCCCAGAAAGACTTACGATGGACGAAAAGTTAAGTTCACCCTCCAGTGTCACCCAGGCTTCTACAAGCTCAGTTTCAACGAAATCGACAGTTTCAAAATCTTCTCATTCAGCCTTAATTTCTCCCAAATCAATCAAGACAACTCACTCCCATTCAACGCACAGTGGTCACCATTCAAGTCCCGCCAACACAGGAAGCTCTTCTACTAGTAGTTTCACTGCCGGCCAAGGTTACAAGCCTTTGAGCTCCAGCCCTCTAGCAGAAACAACAGCATTGCAAGTTCCTTCAGAAGATGATGCAAGGATGGAAAGCTATATCACTGAGCTTGATTATTATCTCGAGTTGATTTTGAGGTACATTGCCACGGCCAACCCAGGTGATTACTACGAGTTCCTTCATCAAAGGATTTTTAAATATTGTGATACAAATGACGTAATTCCTCCAACTATTTTGCAAGCATATTGTCCACTTATCAAATTCATGTTTTTCAGCACTGAAAATTCCAAAAGATCTGCATTCGATAATTTACGAGCGATATCGTACATAAAAAACGTCAGTTGGAAATTAACGTTTATTACCTTAATTACAGTTAACATCAGAAATCAATTATTTGCTAGACCAGTTGATTTTCTCAGCATAATACGAGTGGAAAATGTCGAATTGGAAAGTCTATGCAAAGATTTTTTCGATTACACTTATCACATTCTTGAAGAGAGAAATGAAGATTCCACAAATAGAATTTGCTCGACGTTTGTTCAAACATGGCTTTGCATACTTTGTATCAGTGATTTTATCGAATTTGAAACAGGGAAGTTAAATAAACTAAGAATGGAATTCAACAAGAGAATAAAATTTCTTGCATCAGTGATCCAGGACTCCACAAATCTTGCAAACTTGGAATGTTTTTCCTCTTTAATTAATATTTTCCATGTTGGTGCTAGATTAAAATCTTACGATGAAAACCATCCCATAGCCAAATTCACCATGAAATACATTGACCTGACTCATGATAATTTACTCAAATATCCAAAAGATGCTAAGAACTATGATGAAAATGACCATGAAAATCTCATTATTTCATTTTACCTTGCTGCATTGATGGTGGATTCGGACAAATATGTTAAGATTTTAATTCAAAAGTTTATTGATTACAAAGACAATATTAGAGAAGTTAAACTCTTGGTGAAGATAATAAAAGGAATTTCTGAATCGGACAAGACAATTCCAATCTTTAATCAAATCATGAAAACGTTGGCAGTTCCATTAAAATCAATGATTTTTGGATCAGAGAAAATTCTCAGAAGATATGAATCACTTAACCAACAATCTTCAAATTCATCATCATGTGCATCCATTTATTCTGATATTTTATCTATTGACTCAGAAACACATCAGCAACAATTTACAATGAATCCATTATTTCAAACTAAAAGCGACAATGATCTGCTGAAAGGTTTACTTAAAGTGAGTCTCGATCACTATTTGAACGATCAGGATTCCGATAATGTTTCATCGCAAGGCTCCGTGAACTCGGCATCCGGTTTGAAGGCAAGGTTATTGGTTGACACTGAAACAATGCTTGCAGATTTATTCAGGATATTTATTGCAGCACCGGAGCTTTACTTTAACGATGCGATACTAATGGATGAGTCAAATTTAGAAAAATTGACACATGAAGAAGTAATTACTTCAATGGCACAGTATGCACAAGAAGTAACAACTCCGCTTAAACAAGCTTTCAAAACAAAAACTTCTGCTAATGATAAAGAATTGTTTGATGCAGCATGTTTATTAGCTTTGACAATAGCAGAAAAGGGTAACAAATTAAATACGGAATTTACCACGTTATCTACCTTTGCAAATTTTTTGACTGCTAACTTGATAGTTAAATCCATATGTGAAGCAAGTTTAAGCTGGTCAATTACAGATCCAAAGTTCAAGGCAACATTCATCTTGATAAATGATTTCTTAGAAAGAAGAGAAGAGTTTGTACCACGAATTGCTGCAAACAGTTTGATTCGAGACAAAAGGACAGATAGTATGGTAGATTTAGGAGGTGGCGCTACACAAGCAATAGAAAAGATATTGCTTCTTTCATTGTGTACTCACGAAATTCAGTTTTACAACATCGCAAACAAAATCATGATGTGGTATGTCAAAATTGTCAAAACTGGATTCAGACACCAAAACCTCGGAGAAAACTTGTGTCAGACTTTTGAAAGAATCATTAGCGAAGAGTCAGTATTCACCGGATTTGTTTCTTTGCACAAAAAATTCAGAAATATCTTGAGAGTAGCTAAGCCTACCAAATCGTTATACCAAGTTTGGCTTATAATATACAGTAGGTGGTTGGAAATGCTTGAGTTGAAACTGATCTTGGATGAGGAAAATTTACTCTTCAAGCACTTCACTGGCTTTCTTATTTCAACTTCTGGATGTTTCCTTTGGCCAGAATTTCTGAAAGATGACCAAGAACAAAGACAGAAGGCGGCAGGATATATATCGGACCTATTTGATAAGTGCATTACATTGTTATCGTCCAAAGATCTAGTGATTCGTGTTATTATAAAGGAAACCATGTCATACGAATCCCATTCTAACGTTTATCATCTAATTGCAACAAAATTATTTAATTTGGCAAACTTCTATACTGACAAAAAGCTTGTCACAGATGAATCACAGTTATTTATTGAACAAGCGATTGTGATAATAACAGCAATGATACAAGTTAAAAATGATGGTGCGTTTATCATGCTTGCATTATTACCAGAGTTTTACACCACATTCTTCAAGTTTATTGATATGACTGAAAGTCCCCGTGAAAAATTAAAGTTGAAATTAAGGTTTTGTAAACTTATACATGCTATTGAAAGCGAAAAACATAGATTCGGTGTCCAAGGTTCGTTCAGAATACGAAACATGCATGCGAAAAAGACAACTGAATGGTTGGAGCGAGCATTATTTACTGAATTGGATTTATCAAACCTGGAAAATACCGAAGAACTTCGTTATTTAAATGCTGATATGGCACATCAATGTTCGAGATGTTTATCGTTACAGTTGGAAGGCATAGTACTAGATATCCCAGAAGGCACCAAAGATTCAGAGGTACGAAAATACAAAGATTTGACATTTGGAAATTACTTTTCTATCTTTTACAAGATTATTCAAAAGTATTGCAATGAAAACGTGGAGGGAAATAAATCGAAGTACAAGATTAATCTCATTGCTGACAATATACTTAAATGTATTTCGAATATTTTACAATCCGATACTGATATTGGTATGCAATTTGTATTACCATTGGGATATCACCAAAACCGGAGAATACGGGCACTGTTTTTGAATGTGTTTGCAAACATGTTAACATCCAGAAAAAGTCGAGGAGATAAGGAAGAATATCAAGATGCAGTAATATTTCAATTGACTGATCTATATGAGGTTTATGGTGCAGTAGCTGAAGCAGCAAGCTCCACTGAACACAACTTATTAGCATCAGCTTTGTATGGTGTTTTCAGGTATACAAAAAGCTTGGATAAATTGTTTGATGTCCTATTGCACGATGAGATTAATCGTGTTTCACGTTCAACAGATATTTTCAGAAGAAATTCAACCTTGACAAGACTTCTATCTAATTTTGCGAAGGAAAATGGAAAAACATATCTTGAAATAACTATCAAACCCTTTGTTGATGACCTTATTAAAAAGTCAGTGACATTTGAGGTTGAAAAGGCCGATGTTGCAACGAATGAAGATGCAGAGTTGTTCATAAGTTATTTCACAAGATTAATTGATGTCATTATACATTCAACTGATTCTTTACCATTGTCACTCAGATTGATTTGTTGTCAAATATATAACTGTGTGAAATCAAAATTTGAAGAAGCATCATTGGTTGCGGTGGGATCATTTTTGTTTCTAAGGTTTATTTGTCCAGCAATTGTTAGTCCAGAAACTTTTGTTGATTTGCCGGTTTCTGATCCAAAAATTAAACGTAGTTTAATGCAATTGGTGAAAGTTCTTCAAAATGTTGCGAACGATTCACTTGGTTTATTGAAATGGCACTCTCTAGCACCGTTCAATCCTAAATTAATTGAAGCAAAAAAACAAATCTATTTGTTCTTGAAGAAAATTGCGACAGATCCGATAACTGAGTACCCATTCCCAGAAAGTGGACAAAAACCAATAGCTGAGTTGAGATACTTGCACAAGTTTTTGTACACGTATTTCAGTCAGATTAAGGTTAAATTTGTTGTAGGAGCAGATGTATTTACTCCGGTTCCAGACTTACATGTTAGGGTTGTAATTTGGAGAAAGTTAGACTCAATCTTCAAAACTTTGGCCTTGCCAAAATCTAGCGTTCAGTTACAACTACACGCTCCTTTCAAGACCGTTGACCCAAACAATACGGCGAATAACAAATTCAATGATTTCATGACGAAAATGTCCTTGACTTATAGTGATGTATCTGATAACGTCATTATTCGAAACTCAATTTTTAATGACGGGACTCCTGTTGTTGTACTTAACTTCAGACATTTGGTTGCTGTGAACAATGACATTCGATTCATGGTATACAAGTTGTTTGAGATTGCGAATCAAGTTTGGGATAATACCTTTTACATGGTTTACGATTTCACTGAATATGTTCTTACATTCGAAGACATTAAGTTATATTGTGAGATTTTAATAGACTGTGGTCCAATTGAAATCATGAAAAATTGTGCCCGTGTCTATTACTTTAATATTCCAATTGAAAAAGCAGAAGCTGTTGCAGATGCAACGAAAATGGTGAGGAAAGACAGCAAAAAATATGGTACAAAGTTATATGTCTATTCGTTGGCAGATGAAAAAGAAATTATAAACAGTTTGAACTTGGACCCTTTAACAGTCTCTGTTACCAAGGATACGCGTGTTGTTTTCAATCACGCCAAGTTGTACATATCCAAGACTAATTCATACTTACCTGTAAGTATCAGACTTGGAAGGCAATATGTTTTAATTTGTTCAGAGCAAAGATTCCCTTATGGAGGAGAAATCGGACAGACTTCAGATTTCGCACCTGTTGAAGTCTACAGACTTATGGATATCACCAAATGCGAAGTTTCTACAATCACTGAACATTCAGATGAATTCACAATATTTATGAATTACGATCATCTGATCACTCTTAGGTCAAATGACAGACTGGAAATATTGAGGTTTTTGTATTTCTCCACATCGAGATTAGCGAAAACGTTGGATGTAGAGAAAATTTCAAAGGACGCTGATGCCGATGAACATGTGCTCCCATGGTTCGGTAGATTGTACAATATCGTTTTTCAAGGGTTATTATGCTCAAATGAAGAGGTCAAACTGTCAGCTTCGGCATTGTTTGCATCTTTATCGACTTACTTTGAGATTGATTTTGGTATCAAAACTACACATGCTAAAAATGTCGCTTTTCCAACAAATATAATGGATTTTGTGGTTTCAGTTTCCTCGCATTTGTCTAAGATATATCCAAAAATGACTTATCGATTCTTTAAGGCATTTTTTGATAACTATGAAAAAGTTCCAGAGGAAAATAAACTCAGTTCGATTATGTTTTTGGCTCCGTGGATAGAAAACATTTATGAGTTTGTTTATATTGCCAACGATGACAGTGGAGAGGAGAGAGTGACACATATAATTCGTCAATTTTCTCGTTTATCGTTACAAAACAGGGCGTACATTTCGTTCTTGAATGATTACATTTGGAAGAAACTATTTGCTGAATCAGCTTTATTACCTATCCTTGTTGATGAGGTAGTTGCATTTGCGATTGACAATAACACAAATGAAAATACTGATTGGGCATTTATCAC
This sequence comes from Suzukiozyma palmioleophila, assembly GCA_030560805.1. NCBI lineage: Eukaryota > Fungi > Ascomycota > Pichiomycetes > Serinales > Debaryomycetaceae > Suzukiozyma > Suzukiozyma palmioleophila. The sequence continues at coordinate 36,986 of JAKTVY010000014.1, forward strand.
GGCAGTAATTAGTCCTTCTGTTGAAGTATGTGGCGAGGTGGTTAAAAAGTTGATTACTTGCGTAAACAAAGCCAAATGCAATGATTCTGCTATCGCTTCGAGATCAAAGTTATTTGAAATCAGAGTCTTGGTCAAAATTTGTTCATCCTTGTTTTTCAACTCATATACCATCACCAGGTTGTATTTGGCAGATATATTTTTATTGGTAACCTTGTTTATTGACAATGTTTACTTGGACTTTGGAGCAGATTTGCAAAAGTTAACTGTCAACTTGATTCAGTCATTCTACCACAAACCAAATCTTACTGAAGAAGAGCAAGTTCGGATAGATGATTCCATTGAATATTTCAGTAGTCAGAGAGCAAAAATGTTGTTTGGAGTAACACGAGAAATAAGCAACTCGAACTCTACTGGATCAGGAACTGATACAAGCCAAGCCTATAACAGGGCACTTAATTTCGAAGTATTGTGTGATTACTTGAATGATTTCATAACTACCTTGGGAAATGTTGAAGATAGAAATGCATGGAGATCACAATGGATTTCAAACGCTATTGATGTTGCATTTTCCACTGATTCAATATTTCAAACTAGAGCTCTCTTGGTTGTGGGAATATTGAGTAAGTCTGGTGTTGTCGATTCTGTTGCTTCAAAGATTTTGAAATACATTGCTACCAATGAAATCAAATCTCTAGATGTAATAATAAACTTGGCAATATCAAGCTCAAGAGTCATTCAAGGGTTACCACTAGATTCACCACTTCCTTCGATAATGATTTGGCCTCAATTTGGGTTGGGTTTATTAAATTACGCTGCGTTGTATCAGTCTTCTGCAACGATATTTGTTCATTCGCTTGTTAAGATCATTGAATCTGGCGGAGACTATGTTGAAAAAGCACTTGAAAACAGAAAGCTTTTGGAACCACATATGACGAACTTTGCAAACGATCACGGCTTTTCAATCAACAAACAAAATTTCGACTTCTATGTGTTCTTTGTTTTGACACAAGGTTTACGTATTGCACAATTGAAGCAAACTTCTATTTCAAGCTTACAGACATGCTTTAAAGCGATGCTCAAGTATAATAGAGCTAGATCCAGCGGATGTGAACTTGGTAGGGACATTTTGGCCATGGTCTATTTAAGTGTAAGTGACAAGCAGTTTTCAGATTATCTTGAAGAAATTGATTTGAAGACAGAGTTTGTGACCATTAGTTCTAAGGTGGAAGCGCCAAAAATCATTACTGACTTCTTTTTGTCGAACTCTGAGTCTGCCAAAGTTGCATTGATACAAGGTGCATACTTATACTCGTCGAGCTCAGTTGATTGCACATTCAAAACCAGGTTTTTACCGATAATGAGCTATGTTTTGCAAAATAACCCTGACCTAGGACTTTTGGTGTGCCACATATTGAAAGAGCCGATGGAAGAAGAGTTTATTAGCACGTCATCAAACGATGTTGTATGCACCATTTCAGACATCAACTCCATTATTTTGCTGCAGAAAGAGTATTCGAATAAGAAGTATGAACAAATGGTTGACGAATACTTAATTGCAAACAAAATATCTATTATTAAAAGTGGCAATGATCCGGTTCCACATATGGACATCAACATAGACAAGGAATTTGGGGACTACGTTTCAGAAGATATCAGGGGATTACAAGAAATGGTCTACCGAGCTGCATACCATTACGTTGAAGGAAGCAAACTTGAGGAGTAGATTGAGTTTGAAAATTGCATTCAACCCATAGCTTTTGCACAATATATATACTATGATGAGTACTGAGGGCATAACTTATATATACATACTTATTTGCAATATATGATTCAGTATTTACTAGCCCCTTTTGGTAAACTTTTGACGCAACTGTTGCTCGAAATCATTTTTATGTAAACGATATAGTAACATAGTTGCTCTAGCGTCTTCAACGGAAGAATGTGATGCACTCTGAATATCTATCTTAAGGAATTGTTGCGATAATTTCTTCAAACTAGGAGTTCTACCCCCAGCAATTTTTCTATACGGTTGATATTGGGTTGTATCTCTAATCATAGACTTTGGATGAGACAAATATAATGAGTCTAAATCATGATGAACTGCGTGTCCTACAAGAACACGGTTATTTAGTAAATCCGATACTTCTTTCTGAGCTTCAGTAAACGAGATCGCCTGGTTCATGTGCTTAGGTGTTACACCACTAACCCAGGTCCTCCAGTCGGTCACTTTTTCTCTAGGCTTGACAAATTTATCATATACTACATGTCCATAGAAGTTGACTATCGAAACTCTCGCAAGTGCAGATTCTGCTCCCTCTGGACCCACGCCCACAAACTCACAATCAATTGCTAAAAATCTTCCAGGCTCTCGTTTCCGAGCGTCATTTCCTTGTGGTTTAAGTGTGAGATGGGAAGTACTTTGGAGGTCTGATAACGTTATATCTTGATCCTTAGACCATAAAGCCAACTCTATATTGGACTTTTGTGATGCCGTTGGTACTATATTAGTTGTTCCATTAGACTGTGTCGGTATTTGTTTCAAATGCTTCGATTTTGTGGATGGTGCTTTCAGAGGTAATTTAGGCGATTTTGACGGCTTTTTTATGACTCCCTCGACTTTACGACCACTTGTAGATTTCTTCTTAGATATAGTGGAACTTAGACGTTTCCAATTCAGTGAAAGTTCGGTCATTTGTCTACTAATAAAGATATCGCATATATTTACTGTGCTCATCTCATCGCGAAATTATAAAATGCGAGATGAGCCGGATGCACTTATAAATGCTGGCGAGATAAACCTCGCTTATTACCCGTTAATTATAGAGAGGTTATATACTTGTGATGTCCAACTGAGCTTTTCGACAATATCTTCGCATTGTTCAACTGTTTCTGCTTCTAAATAATACTTCTTTTTCACTTCGTCTTTGGCTTGCCCGGTGCTATCGGGCTGTTTGTTAATCACAATTCTAAATAGCTTGGGGTTTTTTGAGTTCTTGTACTGCTTCACCTTGACTACCTGAGTGATATGGAACGATATCGTCTTAAGCAATTGTTCCAGTTTATAGAGGTTGTTGAAATGATGCCTGTGATGGTGGCTGAAATGCCCGTCAAACGGGTTGTCCGTACCAATATTTTTTGTGTAGATGTCATCTGGTGGTGTCAACCAAATATAGTCTCCGTCAATGGTGAAAGATCTTTCTAGTTTGGCCATTATTGCCGGCTTTTTTCTCCATACTCTCCACTTGAAGTATATAGAATTCAAGTTTGTAGGCAAGTTTCCACTCTCGCCCTTAATGATATCCTCAAGTAATCTATTGTGATCAACTTTTCGCTTTAGTTTATCGAGCGCGTTGGTTGACTTGGTGGAAGTTCGAGTTACTGGGGCATGTTTCTCTGGCTCTGGCTCTGATTCAGGTGCTTCATGCTTGTTCTTCATCGTAAACGTAGAATCAGATGGGGTGATTTGAGTGTCAAGTTCCTGTGATCTTTTGAGGTCCTCCACTACATTTGCCATTTTACTGTTTAAAGGAACCAAGTAGAGCAAATTGCTCGATAAGTCACTTATTTGTTTTGACTCTGGTAGTATTGTCACACTCGATTTATTGGGAAACAATAGACTTCTCACCTTTTGGTCTGTTAATGGATCGGTTGTTCCTTTTAAAACGTATTTGTTACTCTCAAGCCCTTCTTGACGACAAAATTCCATCATGACTTGCTCCACGGTCGCTTTATTAGAAATAAGAAAACGAACTGCCGGTTTGGTGGGTTGAACTTGAATCCTTAACTCAACTTTGTCTTCATGACCGCTAGATGAAATTGTACTGCTTCTTCTATTTATAAATTGAGCAAGGTTCATTTTGAACTCCATAGATAAGGGTGTTTGCTTCTCATTCTCAGCGATTTCTTCATCTTTAGCTTTGCTCAAAACTAGATATTTAGGATTGTTGTAGGATGAAAATAACCTTGTTCTATTCAAAACTCCAAATTCACCATATTCTTCACCATCTTCGTCTGCGAGTTCTAGCCTCCAATGATTTGGATTGATACTTATTTCATTGAAACCAACTTCTTTGGTCAAACAAAGTAATATATAACCAATACAATCAGATACCACGATGTTGTCGTTAATTTCTATGTCCTTTAACACCAATTTTCCCTGAGTAAAAACCGTGACCTTAACCTTCTTGATCTTAGGATCAGTAATATTGGAATTTGCGAACAAGTAGTAGTTTAAAGGATTTGTATGGATAGATTGGAATTTCGAGTTAATCATTGTGCTCAAGTTGGAAGATTTGACTTCACTTTTAGGGCTGATCTTATCAAAAACAATCGCCGCTTTCTTTAACGACGTAAATGACTTTGCTGATGGTAGGAGTTTATTTGTAATTGAATACTCCGACGCCTGTGGTGATGAACCTTGTTTCAAATTATTGGATATCAGAATCCTGGAATATTCAAACGAATTAGAATGCCTCTTCTTCCTCGTTTTCTTGCCTGGGTCCATAAACGCCGGCGGTGGGTCCAAGTATGCGTTAGAAGGACTTTCATACGAGTTCAACAACATCGATGAATCAAGCGTGGGATTACTTTCGATATCGGTAAATGCTGAATCGGTGGAAGAATCGCCCGAAAATTCAATTTCCGAGTCTTCAAACTCTTCCTCTTCCTCATCTTCGGCAAAGTCATCTTCCTCCTCCTCTTCGTCTCCCTCCACCCCCTCATCGTCATCATCCGTGATATTGGATACGGAATTCGGTACCATCTTGCCTGTTTTGTCCACCGGCACTCCAAAATCACCATCTAGAGAGATCTTATCCGACGGTATTTCCTCCTTTTCGGTGATATCACCGTCATCAGTAATGTCTTCTTCCTGTATCAAATCCAAGTTCGTCTGTTGAATGATATTTATCGAGCGTCCACTATCACTATCGCTCTCATCCTGTTTCTTGAAAAACTTCACGATCGATGGGGTGGGGATAATGCTTTTCTTACTTTTTACCGTGGTATCCTGCTGCGGTTGTTCCAACACCGCGATATTTTCAAAATCCTTTAAATCTTGCGACTTGGCCAGTTTCCGTCTTCGTTTCTTGATATTCCCACTCTTTCGTCGATTATGACCAATTCCAGAAGTTGGATTTAACCCTTTACGGACGTGACCAGCAACATCAAACGTAATGGGCGGCAGCAGCGAAAGCCCACCATCAGAATATCCACCACTTCCAAGTCCTCTGACCTGAAACTCTTCGTCCAAGCCCACAATCGGCTTGATGATCCTATGGCCAAACTGCTCTACATCGTCAAACGCAATGAACGCGGTTCTCAATTGCGCCAACAACCGGCCGGTCTCCAACGGAAATGCCATATGTTCGCACTGTCCCCGTCAGTTTGCACTCTACTCTCCAAAATGTGATATATCACCAAATGGTTAAACCACAAAACCGTGTCTTAACGGTTGGAGCCTTTAACTATAAACAGATACAAAGCGAGACTATCGGCCTACATAGAGTACGACCGGTAAACCATGTTCGGTATTGCCCCGGGGAGTGCCCCAGGCACCGCCCTCGGATCTCGGTCGAGATCCTCGATCCTCGACATAGAAATCCCCCTGAACTTACCCGGATGTTCCCAATTGAAATCTGTTAACAAATAAGTTGCTTAAGAAGCAACAATTGCAAGCCAAGTCTTTTGGGTTTTTCTCATTTTACATATTGACATAGAAGTAGACGCTGTATATTAACAATATAGTGGTATGGTGCAAAACGACTGTGAAATTTTCTTCATTTAATCCGATTTTTCACCTAGTATATTAACCCGTTATTATAAGTCAAGACATTTGCAATCGAACATGACGGACCACAGAATACCTGATTCGAGCTTGTCAGAGTTGACTTCTGATCTCGAGAATATCTACAATACATACACAAAGGCCCATGGCAGTTCGGTCGAGACTTTGGAAGACCAGGTTCCAGGACGCCAATCTCCTGCCTTAGTGTTGGAGAACAACCCACAATTTCATATTTCATCCAGATTGTCGTCTATGGAAGTCGACAACACCAAAGTGAGAAGTGCTCCGGAGTCACCGAGCTCTTCGGCGCTTGGTTTTGAACTCGATTTGCAGAGGCATCATGCGTTGACCAACAGTTCATTGAATGTGGTTTTGGACAAATCAAGCGACGAAAATGACCACAAACCGAGCAATGAAGCGGAAGCATGGGTCCATAAAGGCGCAGCATCAAAAATCGTCGAGGACGGTTCTGGCGCGACCGTCATTACAAGAAATGTCAATGATTTTACTTTCGGGAAGCAGCTTGGTGAGGGATCGTATTCCACTGTCGTGCTCGCTACTGATAAACACACTAAAAAGCAATACGCTGTCAAGATTCTTGATAAACGACACATTATAAAGGAAAAAAAAGTAAAGTATGTCAACATTGAAAAACATGCCTTGAATAGATTAACTAATAGAATGGGGATAATTTCCCTATATTTCACGTTTCAGGATAAGAGCTCGTTATATTTTGTTTTGGACTATGCATCTAACGGAGAATTGTTATCGTTGATCAAAAAGAATAATACGATTAACGAAGATTGTACTAGACATTTTGGAGCACAGATTTTGGATGCTATCAAATTTATGCATGACAATGGGGTGATTCATAGAGATATTAAACCAGAAAACATATTGTTGGACGATAAATTAAGAATTCAAATCACAGATTTCGGAACTGCCAGATTGTTGGAAAAGAAGAAAGATGCCAGTGAGGAGTATCCCGTGGATGTAAGAGCAAAATCTTTCGTAGGAACAGCAGAATATGTTTCACCGGAATTGTTAGAAAGTAAGTATTGTGGTAAACCAGGTGATATTTGGGCTTTCGGATGTATCCTATACCAAATGATTGCCGGCAAACCACCATTCAAAGCCACGAATGAATATTTGACATTCCAAAAAATCACAAAATTACAATATGCGTTCAGTGCTGGGTTTCCATTGATTATTAGAGATCTCATTAAGCAAATCCTAGTTCTACAACCTTCCAGGAGAGCCACTATAGAACAGATTCAAAAGCACCATTTTTTCCTGACTATCGATTTTAACAACTTTGATCAAATCTGGAATACACCACCACCAGAGATTACTCCATACAAGATGACAGCTAAATCGATGATGAAAGTTCCAGAATTACAAAAGTCACAATCACAACCAGCTATTACTACAAGGAAACCAATGCCAAAAAGGAATAGCGAGAACATACTTAAAAAGGATGGTGCTGAGGATCCTAGTGCATCCACTTCGACCAGACAATCGAGCCTCTCATTAAATGGTAAAGCATTAAATCCTGCGGCAGCAGCAGCATTTGCTCTACACAAAAGGGATTCCAACCAAGATGTGGAAGAGGATTCCCGTAAATCTACAGCTAGTTCTCGAGTTTTGACAGAGCAAGATTACATTCCAGGTACAAATATCTTGAGACCCGTGATTAATACCAGAACTAATTTTGTGAGAGCTGCTGCATCAAAAAAGAACAACACAACAAGCACTAAGCCAAAATCAAAGGTTTTGGATGTAGCTCCAAGATCAAGCGTTGAGCAAGCATGGAAACAGTATTTGAAGCATCGGGACGAAAGGATTTTGAAAATTGGACCTGTAATTATTCACAGAGAACAAACCGAACCCTTTGAAAAGAAAAACAAGGGTCAATTGCATAACACGCCAATTAGTTTGGCAAATAAAATTCAAGAAACTAACAGCAAAAATGGAGCTGGTCAAGAAAGTTTCTTATCTAAGGTTATCAACAGTTCTTCAACTGGTTTGAGAGGCTACGAATCCGAAGACAATTTGGTTGATGATGAAGTAGAACCCGATGAGTCTGATTCCATTATTGATTACTTTGAGATTGAAGAGACTGAACTGGAAAAACCTCCTACTGACACGAAAGAGAACAAGTCAGGAATTAGGTCATCCTTGTTTAAGAAGATATTGCAATCTACAAATTCTTCATCAGAAACCGACACGCAAACAACTCCAATACGCCAGCATCCTCTTGACAAACCACGTACATGTACCGTAATTATTACAACCCATGGCCGTGTGCTAATCTTTTTCCGAAATGATCAAGAAGCCAATTATCGGTTGATTTCAGAAATCAAGTTGAATTATCCATTTATCCAATTGAAGGAAGTTTCGGGAACTCCTTCAAAATTCTCGAAATTGTTACCTGCGGTTGGAGTATTTGCAATTTTGTCCAAGCAGACTACATTTGTATTCGAAGTCGAGAAGTATGAAGTTAACTTGTGGACTGAAGCAATAGCAAAAGCTAAAATCAATCAGTATGAACGAGAAAAAGAATTGAATGAAAACAAAAAGAGCCAAAGTGGTAACAATAGTCTTAAATCGCCAGTATTATCGGGAGTAGGAGCAGAAAGACCAAGGACACCGAAGCAACTGGACTCACCATCGTTTGGAGAGAATTCTTCCGCTAAACCTCTGACACCGATAACCCCTGTTAATGGCACAAAATCCAAGAATACTGGGCAAAGGTACGGTGAAGACAAACAATACAATTTGATGTTGAACAAAATAAAAGGTAAACCAGTACGTAGAAAGCCCCCACCACCAATGAGTCCTACAATTGATATGTCTACGGGATTTCGGAGTTCTAATGGAGATAGTGAATATTTACATGCAGCTCAATTAGCGGTTGCGCAAAGTCCAAAAACTTCCACCCACAATGCCGAAGCAAGACACTCAAGTTTCACTAAGCCTGGCGGTGAACACAAATCAACCACAACCCACAATCACAATCACAATCACAGTTACAGCCGTGACACCGACAATAGCCAAGGTAATAAACCTATGATCACATCAATGAATTCCAAATTTTTAGCTAGAAGCTCCCGCAAAAAGTAAGAACCTACGACTAAACCAATAAACGTATTCCGATTTCTTAATTATATAAATGTAGCGCTTAAGTAAATTTCGGAGGAGATTAAGAGGACAAGAATCGTAACTGCCGAATTGTAAAACGGCAATCTTCAAAACATACAGGGTTTAAACATATATGCGCCTATGCAAATACCCAAGAACAAATTTAAGGCTTCATGGTAGAAGCCAAGGGTACTACCGGATAAATAATCTTCGGAGGAATTCGATGAAACGGCATTGCGAGGGCAAGCAATTTCGATATACATATGTATAGGCAAAGCAACGAAGGCCTTCATACACTCTACAATGGTCAAAATATCCACGAAGCTGCACAACATCACCACAATGCAATTTGCGATCAATAGACCAAGTGAAGCCATGGTCATTACAGAAATAGATCATACTAGCGTGAGGCTGTGGGACCACAAATTACCTGACATCAATTCAATGCAATAAATTACTCTGCTGTCTAAGCTCGATAGAAGAGTCTTCAAGTCCAGTTTTCGTTATGAGGGGTACTTACGTGGTCGTCAAGAGAAGCAACAAAAACTGTAGGTAATTTTTTAGGAGACTTCCATGCATTTGCATAAAAATCCGAAGTCGAACGGCACCAATGTTTCCAGAAACATGCAAATGACCTTCGATGAGGCGAAGCATAAAATATTTCTGACTGTTTCCCATCATTTTCCATCGTATTTGGCTACATACAACATACCCCATCATACATATGTCCTCTTCACTAATGTCCAACAATGTCTATGCCCTATTGTAAATACTGTACTGACTAGCGTGCGTTGCAATGCGCTCGTATTTGGTTACGGACTCATGGCGCTACCATAAAACGTAAGAAGTACTTCCGTAGTGGCAGCACGATGATTATTACGTGCTTTGACGACGTACTCCATTGCCGTGTTGACCAGTAGCACGAGGCTAATAGACGTGTAGCTATAGCTTGCAAAAAGCTAATCTTACATTAAATTTATCGAACAATCTTCTATACACAGTAACCATGTGATTTTGAAACAAGGGATGAAACGATAAGGATGGTTAAGCAAAAAGGGCTAACGATACTAAACAAAACTTGCACTCCAGTATCTGGTATTTATTGCGAGAATACTACCTCTGTTATATAGCCCTGTTTAAGTAGGTAGTCAGAAATCACCGAGTCCTTTTACTAGTTTTACCCGGACTTAAGATAGCAACTTTAGATTAGGCAGATTTACAAGATATATAACCAAATCGAATCGGATTATTCTTGCGAACCTCACCCTGAAAAAATCAGTTTCGAATAGAAAGTTTGTTATTCTGAATTTGATATCGCCTTCTTAAATATAAATCGTCATTATGTCTTACGCACAAGCTGCTGGATCTTCTGGACCTATTGGTGCTGATAAGCTTCCTCAACCAACCCAAGTCAAAACTACGTCCGATCCTCAGGGTCACATTGAAGTTGTTGCTAACGAGGAGTTTGAAGACTTGAAGAACAAATCTAAGAAAACTTTGAAAAAGGCTTCAGGAGACATGAAGGAGAAATATGACCAGGCTGAAAAGGAGCTTAGTGAGTTAGAGAAGGAATCTAAGTCATTTATCAACGACGCTGCTGCATACATTAGCAAAGAGTTGCTGAAATTGAATACCCAACTCGGTAGCATTTTCACCAATTTGTCAAAGTCAACAACTGACGTGGTGTCGTCTGCTTACGTTGAATTGCAAAATCCTGTGGTTTTGGTTCAAACCGTCATTGGTTTGACTGGTATTGCTGCTGGATATGTCGCCTACGTGGATAGACATAGAATAAGAACCGATAACAATTTGGTATTGGGTATCCATGCATCAATTATCACTGGGTTGGTGGTAGTTGACGGTTATTTGTTCAACAAGTATTATCCAAAATTCCAAAAAAAATAAACAACGTTGGGATAATATTAGCATTATCGGACATTTTTTTGTTTTTAGTTAAGTGACAAACAATCCCATTAAATGAAGACGCTTTGCTGACACACGAAAACAACCCATTAGTTGGAGAGTGAATAGTGCTCAAAGTTAATAAATATTAAGATGTAGTTGAATAAATTGGTGTTTTTCACGACGTAGGTTCATACATTGGTGGACAGTATTTTCAGTCGCTAGTAAGAAGGATTATATCAGCAATGACAGCTATTAATCATCGTTAATTAACTTTTGCGCTCACATTTTCTAAGAGTAGTATATTCCAATTGCGGAAAATGTTGATAAAGAAATAGATAATAATGGAAATTACAAACGCAACCGTCTCTAATAATTGCACAGTAAGCGAACAAAAAACCTAAATCATAAAAGCCGACAAGGTTAAACCTTCTGTGTGGTAGCTACGACAACGATCAAAAATTTTATAGCTCACCACCACACGAGAGTGGAGGTGATTTTTCTAGTTCGGAATAATGGCGGTAAACAGCATTCTGACAAAGCAAAATAATGATATCATCATTTGGGGAATACACGTCATTGAGCACAAACAATGCACGAGTCTAAGAGAGCCTCCAAGTATCCGAATCATTCACAATAACTATCAATAAGGCAGTGAAGAATTTGTCACGTATAGTTTTCCCAAACAAGATAGTTCATGTCTACGAATTGCATGAGAAAAATGTATGTATTGGCTGCATTTGTATACCCTTTGGATAATTGCGAAAAAGCAGGACGGATCATAATTCTCGGCAGCAATGTCGAGTCATAAAATTATCACCGTTGCACAGGTTAAGTTCCTTGAGATACACCTCCATAAAGTAGAATGAGAGCTTGGGATGAGCTGGAAACACTTTAGACCGAATGTGTATGGACATGTACAGCCACGCGTATAATGGTGACCATTTGGGATAAACAACGGAACGATGTCAATCAAGCATAAACGCGTACATATCACATGAACAATAAAACTTTTCGTCTGCGAATCAAAATCAATATGTTATCTATTACTCCAATTCTACACTACTTAGGATAATCTCAACTGCATATATTTTTGTTAAACAAGATATTGATTTGTAAACAATAACGAATTGTATACTTTTCAAGTGTAATGCTTTTCGATCACGTAAACTATACGTCAAATATATTCCAAGGAGAATTGAACCAATTTCGACAATTTGAATGTCAACAATCTTTGCGTCAAGAAATCCTATCATTGTCGATTACGTCACGCTTACAAGATTTTGCTGTAATAGGACATAAACGTTACGCTGTCCCAAATAAGAAGTAACAGGCATCACGAATGTATTTGTTAGCCTATTGTTTCCCATACATATTATTTGGCACAATTGTAAATGTATCTAATTATAATGTAAACGAAGGATACGTCAAGGTCATAAGTCGCAATATGTGGCTGTGAATGCGAAAAAAAGTTCTCCGTGAAAAATTTTAAAATTGAACATTCAAAGATTATTTACCAATCAAAAAATACGAAGAAGCTTTAACTCTGTCGGAATGGAGAACAAACTGGGCATTATTGTATGGTAGTCATTCGGCAAACCTTATTGACTCTACACTATATAACCTGACCAGCATACATAGTACTTAATAGGTAACTGATCAAATTTCTTCACCGGACACCTCCGTTTATTCATCAAGTATTTGCTGATCGACGTCCAAAACACAGAATCAGAACGTTACATTCACCCGGTCAAAAACAACATTGATGTACAGAAACACGCATCAATATTCAATTCCGGCGCGACGTTGACAGCAGGCAGACGCACATTTCGGCGATTACATCAACAAAGCTTCTATGCCATCGGTCATACACGGGCCATATTTGTGGCGTCGAATAGGACTACCTACGGTTCTTTTGCTACAAACAAGTGTATAACAGAGAATAGATAGTCATTACGTTATTATTGGATTATTTTCATTCATTGTTATCACCAAAATAGGTGTACTTGTGAAGGTTGTAGCATTTGTTCTCTAGCATAAATATCTACATTCCATATAGCCCATATGCAAAAAGGAGAAACCAACATTTTTTACGGCATTTGAGCCGTATCGGAAATGTACATTTCCGCCACTCTAAGATACATCTAGAAGCAGAGGGGAGTTTTGTCACAGTCAACGGAATGGCATCACAACGGCGGAGTGACCTCTCAATAGTGAAGAGAAACAGTAGTAGTAGGAAATGACTTCGATACATCATCTAAAGCAAGCACTTTTTCAGTAGAACACACTCTTTTTTATTGATGATCACACAATATGCACTACCATTATTTGATCTTCACTCTTCAAATGGCCAATCCTGTACGTCATTGGCCACGCTCCACTTACAGCAAGGATCACGACTGCATACGTATACGCCGACTCGTCCAGCGTCTTAACTATAAACGGAAAGCTGAGCAATTACGACGGGATACACTGAACTATGGGGAGTATGAAAAAAGAAACTAGATTATGCTGAGTAGGTAAAAAGACCGAAGATAGGGCAGGCTAGAAAAGGAGTAGTTCATCATTGTGATGAGCACAGAAAACCCTACAATCAAGAGCATGTGACCGTGGATGATCGACCGAAGGTGGGTTGTGCCGAAGATGATTCATAATTGTGAAGGCAATGGATTGGGTACATGGATGAATCGTGACCATTACTCCGACATACAGTCATAAATCCGTTGTCAACGAAAAATTACCATAGGATACCTCTGCATGGAAGGCGGTGTAAATAATAACGCATAAGATTTTGATAGAAATAATTGCCCACCCATTACTTCAAAAAATATCTTTTTGACCTGTGGGAAAAAAATATTGACATTAGTTTCGACAGATAAAAAATATTTCTTCACATAAGGTTTAATCATTTATAAATCTTTACTTAGCCTTTAATTGTTCAACTATATATATTGCAAAATACCTTTCCGTCATCAGATACCTTTGATTCTGAAAAATGTTCACTTCATACCAACCGAGCCTTAATCGCCCAGATATGTTTGATCAAGAATATAATGATTGGGATGATTTCGACAATATTGATAATAGTATCCATCCTACCGGTGTGATTGCCCCTGTGGACTTGATGACTTCGATGCAACCTAACGCACCCATTTCCCATATCACCAACATGTCTCAGATGTCGACTCTTCATTCCAACCTTTCGACATCCTTCCCCTCCAATATACAATCCGGGTTTGTCAACACTAATAATAATCCTGGTATGAATAATAATTTTTTTGCGAGTGACGTTGATGGTTACAAGTACCATGATATCCCCAACAACTATCACAATAATGCGTACAGCGAACTAAATTCCGTAACAAACTCCATTCCGAACTCTATTTCAAGTAATGTTGCTTCGAATGTGGAAGACGGCTATGATTTCAACTTCATGCCAGACTTGTTACAGGACTCAGTGAGCGAGTTTTCATCAGTTAACGTCTCCAATCAATACTTAGGTCAACCCTATCAAAAACGACACTTGCAAAATATTCACTCTTTTAATGAATATATCCCAAATCAACAACAAACCCCAAAAATTGAAAATCAAATAATCAAACAAGAACCCCAAAACCCCTTCATCAACCAGGAATATGTTCCATCACCATACATGGCCCAAAATACCTCATTGTCTCAACCTTCGAAGGATTATCATTTTTCGCAAGAAAATATGAATGAAGACCGCAACAACGACTCGTCATTCCCAAAAAGATACAGAGTAGTGCGAGGAATTAGCGCCGGGGGATGTACCACTAGACCTCCAAAACATTCAGTTGATTCAGATTCTATCTTTTTATTGACAGAATTGAATCTTGTTGGTGCAAGCGTGGAAGACATCTGTTACCCAGTGTGGTCCCAAGCCGAAAAAGAGGACAGAAGAAGAATCGTTAGAATCGAAAGAATTCAGAAGGGTCCCCGTTTAATTGTAAATTTTTCAATTGTCGGAGCAGCGAAAGAATCTCCAGTTCCTGTACAACCACCACCAGGCGTGGACGTTGTTGAAGTAAGCTGCTTAGAATGTACGTTAAGAAATGATGATTATGACTCGCAATCGAGTGATGATGAATTGAAATCACCACCAGCAGGGTCCAATTGTACTCAAACCGAAAACGGCGAGTGCTATCAATACTACATAACATCAGTTGAAGTTATTGAAATCGTTGAATTATTAATTGCGAACCAATCAAAAGATCCAGCCGAAAGAAGAAGAGAACGGGGTAGAGTAAGGTCAAACTTAGTACCATTTTGGTCAAAGAAACCCATCAGTAGTAGAATGAATGATGCAAATACCAGTGAAAATGATAATTTGGATGGTCACACTCCTACCAATCAAGATTATAGATTAGAACTAGCTAAAAGAATAATGGGATACGAAATCAGAAAACCTCGAGGATTTGACAAAGAAGTTAGAATCTTGAGATGGGACAAGTTGGTACCAGCACTAAAAAGAGCATTACAGAGCTATTATACTGAGATACCACTGTGTGACGCACACCTTGAGTTCAATTAGTTGAGGTATAATACATTCAAAACACTTAGCATTTCGTTTCGTTCAAGAAACAAAAACATTTCAATTCTCGAATACTAATTACCTAATAATTAATAACATGAACATAATAGCATGAGTGACTACTGTAAGTATTGTAATTATCTGTTTAATCTAATTCCAATAGATAAAAAGGATTTTCGTTACAGAAAATTTCACACACAGCCAAAAAAGTAATTGAAGATTACCTGTAAGGGTTACAGATTAGTCAAGCCTACTAAGTCATCACCTTGGAGTAACAGTAAATGACCAAAAATCCTTCAATTTTGCATGAGCTCTATCAAAAAATATTGCCTATCTATACACTGGCTCACATCGTACATAATTAGGGGATCCATCTCCACTTTACAAATTGGATTTGTGATGATACGTTGTACCACTGATTGATCGTATTAGTAAAGTATTACGACCAGGCTAAGATCATCAACTACTATGGGACAAGCTTTTGACGCAAGTTGTACAACATTAATTACAACGATTTTTCCATACGCATATTATACTGTATACATGTGAAGTAAGATCTCAACTGCTTTCATATATAAAGCAATAGCTTGAGAAGAATTTGATGGTATTACCATCTCATTACCTACAGCTACAAGACAATTAGGATACTAGAATTTATATTAGCTTTTAAAATGCAAATGCCAAATTGTAGGTGTTCCCAGCGAAGGAAAGAAAGCTTGCTCAACTATCCTAAGGCGGCATCTATGCCTCCACATAATTTTCGTGTAAAACACAAACACATGCTGGAAGGTAGACATATGCACACCAGCTCAGAGTACCATAAAGGGACTAGGTAACTACATAATAGATGGGGATGATGCAACAGCGTAATGGAGAAGGAAAAATGCAATTTTAGGCGACGAAGATGAGTACACCCACTTGATTTGTTAAGTTTTCGTGCTTTGCGGGAAAGATAAAGATTGATGCATATGCCAAGGCACATAAGATTGTTTATGTCTTTCTTCATAGTCGGAAACAGACGTAATAAGTAAGGAAACGATAATTTTATTTGAGCAGATCACTGCTGCACTTCTTGTAGTGTACGATGATTTAATGATCGCAACCTGGTCCTGATTTCGTAAATGTCATAGTTGTTCCTCTATAGGTATGTAATGTTACATCAAAATATAAAATTTTCACCGGAAAAATTGAAAGGGTTTAAAATATTGGTCAGTGCAAAAATACTTTGACCTGAGTTGAAAAAATCTACGTTGGATAACTAGGAACACCAAAAGTGAGACTTGATGGCACTTGACCCCGATAACTTCGAGCTTTAGTTATATGCATTTTGACGTACGAACATTATATCATACTCGGAATTCATTCCGTGATGCGCTGTTTGAGCAAGTATACCCGTCTAAGGCTTATTTACACTTGCAGACACCCGGAAAACCAGAGCTTGTGGTTGGATTACCAATTACAGTAGAAGCCTATACCTACTTCTTTAAAAAAGCGATACCTCGTGATATGATTGAATATTTACCAGCAGCTTACAGGTGTTCCATTGCTGCAACAATGTCAACAATATACTAGAACTCTATTTTGCTGAGGGTACCATCCAGGATTTTAGTGACATTTGATTGGATTTTGAAAAATATTGTAGGAAGAGTAATCATAGTTTTCATTGACCTTTGCAGCCAGCTTCCGCAAACCGGAGTGAATCTCCTCAATGATTTTGTACAAAATTGTCACATCGTGCATGCGAAAGATCCTACTTCAACGAATCAATTACCCCAATTTTTGCTTTCCGAACCTGGCGCCTCCTGAACAAAAAAGGGGGCTACGATGCAAAATGAACAATGCGGAGTAAGAAAAAGTTCATTTCCAGCGTAAGATTTAAGAAAAGAACAGTACAGTCCCCCCAGTACCAATAAATATTCACTATGTAATTACGTTGATGTCATCCAGGACAATTTTTGACCTCGACCCTGCTTACATAATATACCCGATTTGTTCATTCCGCATTAAAATACACGACGAAAAGAATATTCAATGAACTATGAACAATAAAAAGGCATATCGGACCAAGTGTAGTGGTGCCAGATGTTAAGTCCGTGAAAATCTTGTGGTTACGTCAACGAAAACTTTTTTTGAGTATCGTAACTATAGCAATAGTACCTCGGCTGTACTAATGCAAATACCCACTAAAAAAGCGAGCCACACGGTGTGAGGTTAGCAAGCTCTGTATAACCTAAGCACACTACCATCACGTAGGACAATACAACGCTAATTCCTCATTCGCTGGCGTACGGAAGAGGTAAAATTGTTCGCGCGCCCAAAAGCAGGGCCGGTTGTACTTGCAAGTGAGCTCCTGGATAACAGTACTAAATGCAATTCTAGACAAGTCACAGAGAATTTGACGCAAACAACTAGTATGCCGCTTTGATGTAAATACCTTTTATCGTTGCTAAACACGGTCTAAAACAGGCACTAAAATCCGTTTAGATCTACAATATGCACTATGCACTTGTAACAATGCATGATGTGAACTATAAAACTTGTAGCTATTGATTCGCACCAGTGTATAACACCAAGTAACTCAGGATATACAAGCATCCAATGATACACAAGAGACACAATGATACTTGAAACTGATATTGTATAGGTTGTCATGTTCACTTTCAATGTAAATCCCTAGCACTCCTTAATTTACATTGTTCTACTTGAACAGAATGGACTTCTCATTCTCCCCTGTTGTAGCGCGCTTATGCCAATGGTCAAAATCTGTACCAATTTAACTGCTTTAGGAGATGTAATAAAAAAATATGCTGATTTCAATGCACCTTGTGCTTAAAATGTCGTGGTACGATATTAGAAAAATTAGCTAATTTGGCTTCAAATAGTCGAATAGTTCACATTGAACAACCCATGAACATGGAGACGTATCCCACGAGCTTACCGCTTTCTCCCGTACCCAATAATCTGGCACTTGTGGCAGTTTCCGTGCCGACAAAATATGTCGACTCCTTCGCGATGTCAGATCCAAATATTTTTTCTTGCATCAATATTTTTCAAATTCCGGTTATCAACAATCGGTGATCGAAGGAATGTTCTTGTTATATATTTAGCCATGGGGAATCGAACGTCCTTTTAGCAGCAAGAATTGTCTGATCTCAATTCTTTTCAACATTTCTTGTTTTTCATTTGAAAAATCTTCTCTTGCTGGTTGGTACTAAATTTCATACACAACTCACAAAATCATGCCATCGCTTGCAACATCCCATGCCTCAACAAGAATTCACGATGCCCCTGCAAAGTACTCGCCCATTGCTTCCGCAATTTTGTCGTCAAGAACACGTCTTAACCACTCCAGGTTGAACAAGGCACACTATGAACCAAGAAGTGAAATTTCACACAGTCTGCCTGAAATTTCTGCAAAAATCGCCCAAACTTCCAATCCTGTTAAAAAACCACAATCAGCTGCCGTTTCCAATTCTGCTTATCTAGACAACTTTTCTTCTTCACAAACGGTTCATTTGGACAAGTCCTGTATTACGCCAAACTACCAGTTGTCAAGAATGAGTACTTCAGTCAGTGTCGATTCGAAAAATTTTGACCTTGAACAAAGGTACAGAATTAAGCTTTCGTTGACCCGGAAAGAGATAGAGTTATTGAGGTATACGTGGAATCAAATGATCACAGACCAGCCTGTTAGCCAGTTTGACACAAATGTAACCAATATACCTGGGGCATTCAAGCCAGTTACCCCATCTCGACCAGGACTGGTAGTTTCAGCATCGTCGATGTTTTGTCGTCAGTTATACGCTAATTTGCTAAGTATGGACCCAAATTTGGAAAAGCTTTTTCCCTCGATTAACCACCAGGCTGTGGCATTTGCCGGGGTGATTTCGTTAGCAATATCACAGCTTGAAAATTTACTGGGAATAGAGGAATATCTCAGTAACCTCGGAAAAAGGCACTCAAGAATTTTGGGTATTGAGCCGGCTCAATTTGAACTACTAGGGGAAGCGTTTGTTTTGACATTTCACGAAAGATTGGGAGCAAAATTCAATCCAGAACTTGAAATTTTGTGGATTAAATTATACATGTATTTGGCAAATACTCTCTTGCAATATGGAATCGATCCGGTTGCTAAAGTAACCGGCGGAACTCCTGACTACGACCAATATAGTGTCACTTCAAAACAATCAACAAATTCTAATCAGGATGTGGATATCGACAGTGTATCCATGGGAGGGTCGTCGTTGATGGAAGAACAATCCTCAACATCTACAAACGTGACATCGATCGATGCTGGGTCCTTTGTTCCTGAGAAGAAACGTACTAGTTATAAGGCAAAGATCAAGCGTAAGGGCTCAGATTGCGTTATCATGTAATGGAGTAATGGTAACCAATGCTATGATGTAATATGAACAAAACAACCAATGGGAGATAATAGAGAGTCTGACTAATGGGGTCAAGGATTTCGAGATTTAATGTGTAAGTGTATAATACTAGTCAATATAAAGGTGCATAGGTGATGTTTAGGTAGACACAAGTAAGGCATGATTTGAGTGCTTCCAAGATTGGGGTTGTGGCTAACAGCCAATACATTCACAAGAACAGAAACCTTTTATCATCGCATAGATGCTGTAAGTGAACACCTCGTATTGGCTGAAGATCTGAGAATTTTTCGATATATGGATGACTCAAACTTCCAGAAACTTTCCCGATACGACAACATCCTGCAACCTCTATCAAGGAAGGCTATTCTAAAAAAATAACCACTTAATGGTAGATAATGGAACCAATATACCGGTGAGGAGAAGAACCAAACCATTGCACTTGGCTGTTCTGACAGTCAATTTTACGGTCGGTTTTTCAGCCTTTAAAATGAATCCAACACTTGAAACTCTGATGTCCTATTTATGTCCGACTCCATAGTCCTATAGTATTGATATTAAATCATCAGTATTTTCACCATATACTATAGACATTCCATTGCTCTAAGCTCAGTAAGATCGACAACACTTAAATCATACACACATACACAAAACGATATCTAGTCACACTAAACATTTCATTGTTGGATTACATTTCTTTATCACCAGCTCCTTCGACTACATGCAATCGTGGAGAGGTGTTGCAGATGCAGCTAATTAGTTGCACCTGCATTCCGAACATTGGTACTAGTAGCAGCATCACAATGGTAACACAACCTAACAGTTGACATATCCCTACCCACAAAAGTTTTTTCTTTACCTCGACTAGCAGATATTTGGTTTCCACAAAGTACCAGCATCAACAACGAAGCATCGCGGTACGCGTATTAATCAATTTTGCAGGCGGGAAAAAACACCAATTTGAAACTCGTACTGTGTGCAGTATATTGTGTACGACCTATCTTTATCTGGTAAAATTGGTGAGAAAATGTTAGAGTAGACATTTTGACAACTGAAATCGGGATTGAGGACTGTAGTCACATAGTAGTTAATTGTCGTCACGGTATTTGTTCACATATTGCTATTGTACTGGTTTTCACCCCCGTCAATTTGCAATGTCTAGGAACTTGGAGGACGAGCTTCTTGATGATACGTTTTACTCGGCTCCCACAGCTAATGGCCGCAACAACCACCACCACATCACGAATTTGAGGAACTCGGTGGTGGTTCCGCATTCCACAAGTCTGACTTCCATCAACAAATCATTATCGACGTCCAACGAGACAACTTCTTCCATGAAAATTTCTCCGTCCATGAAGCAGTTGGAGTCTATTTTGCAACAAAAACACGGCAATCTTCCTTCTAATAATATGATTACCGAAGAGGATGAGCCCGAAGAAGACCAATCCAGTGTTGTCGGTGATCAGTACACAAATCCCCAACTTTCAAAACCTAGCATTTTCAGCACTGTGAATCCATCTGTGCAAACGTTTGAAACGGCAAAATCCCATGAATCAAGCGACTCTACACAAACTTATACTAATAGTAGTCCGAAAAACTCATCCAAACCGTCGGGTAGTTTGTCTGGTAGCGACGATGTATACACTAAAGCTTTTCCACAAACTATGGACCGGGATATTCCAAGCAACCATCAAACACAAGATATGGAGTCTATCAGTAATAGTTCTCCTGAAGCAGATGTGACATTATCTGAGGACCAATTTGATTCTCATCCCCGTTTGGCTCAACCTATCTCATTCAACAAACCAGGAAACATACTCAAAGTCCCTGTGGCTTCAGATTCAGACCAAACTCCAAAATTACCAACACCAGCGGGGTATTTCGATGAGTCTACTAGAGAGACATCTGAATCTCACATTGAAAGCAAGCAAGAACGAAATTCTTTCACTTCTGAAGCGAAATCTATAAAACCACGCCAAAGAAGAAAATCGTCAAAAAACTCTCGATCAGCAAAAAAGAAATCAACTTCGATGGTGGATGTAATTGACAATAATCCTAAAATAATTAAACAAGATAATGTATCAAAATGTTCAAAAGAAAAAACTTCCAGAAAATCGCCGGATCGGGATGCAAACCGAGACAATGAGGCTTCACGAGAAAAGAGAAAAAGATCACAACCGCGAGGTGTAACAGATGAGAGTGAATCTGAAGTGGCAACTTTGAGCAGAAAACATTCTTTAGAGTCGATTCGCTCAAGACGAGCCTATTCATTTGGCAGCAGAGATAGACTGAGAGATTCTTCCAGATCCAAAGATCCCCTGTCATCACACGTAAAGCCTATGGCTGGAAACGATGAAGATTCACCACCACCACTTCCCCAAATTGATTCTAGTATTTTAGCCAAAGCTGGACTACCACCTTCCCAGAAATCTTCAAAACATACTGATCAAACTACTGTATCATCAAAATCAGATGTGAAAAAGACCAGAAAATATTCAACATCTTCTATGAGTATTAGTACTCAAGAAAGTTTGAAACAAGACAAAAAGTCCAAAGTTCGGTCATTTACATTGGGCGATATTTCAAAATATAATGAAGCTTCATATGATAAATCAACCAAGAAGAAATTTTCATTCAGATCCTTATTCAAACTGAAATCAAAAATTACCGTGAGTGAAGATATTGAACCCACCATTCCACCAAAAGTACCAGGTAAATCATATTCTTCACCAAACATTTCACAATTCAACACGCAGCCTAGTTCTGCATCACAAATATCAGGAAGAAAAGACGTAAGCGATAGTTCAAGTGGTGTTTTTAAAAAGACGAAGTCAACTGACAACATAACGAACTTTTTTTCCAATTCATTGACTAAGGTTAAATCTAGAACAGGTTTAAACAAAAATAAGACTTCGATGGCTGTAGATGAATCAAAAATTGAGAAACAGGGCAAAGCAGAAGAACCGCTTCCCCCTGTACCGTCAAAGATTCTTCAAGAGGCAATTTCTAAAGCAGATCCTAAAACTAGTACACTAAATACTGGGAAAGATAATGCCATTATGAAAGACGAACCAAAAGGTGTCCAGCTATCACCATCGCAACTAACAGGTGACAGTTTTTTGGCACAACCTAAGCCCAAGAGTGAATCAATCAAGGTCAAGCCTGGAGTCATTGATGACGATGATGATGATGACGAATTCATTGAACCTGACTTATCAGACTTAGATTCCATTGCGGAATATGAATATGATTCTAAAAACTTGGAAGTGAATCCTCCTACAAAATTGTCAAATATGAGATATGATGAAGAAATTCAACTCAGTCCATATCAGCCAGATTTCGGATCACCTTTCACGGTGTCATATTCTGGGCCGTTATCTGAATCGCCCAAGAAACCAGGTATAACTGCGATTCGATTGAACCAAATCACTAGTGGTTCGGCAATGGACTCTGCATCGCCAGTTTCAAAGAAATCAAGCAGTAAGGGTGATGACAAAAATTCCTTAGCTGGAGAGGTGTTATTTCCAAAATCATTAAGTGCTCAAGAAGTTGAGAGTATTGTGTCGTTGGAGAGATCCAGATCGATGAGGTCGATCATTTCCAACAAACGGTCATCATATGCCAACTACCAAGGAAGCGATGAGAATATCATACAATATAATGGACCACCTCCATCATCACCTACGCCTACAGTACAAAGATCCGGAAGCATTTTAAAATCTTCATCATCACGCAGGAGCCTCAATCATGAGATACGGAATAAATCATTTACAAAAAGCATATCAAGCAAGTCAATTACAGCACCAACAAAACCAACTACAAAATCAATAACTTCAAAAGATGAATCGATAGACAACTCTATCAAGCAAAACTACAGTATGCTTAAAACCATCGAGAATGACTCCGACGACTCAAGTTTCCGGGATTTGATTGAGTTTTCTGACTTTATCGACGTGGATGACTTGAGCCTTTTGAAATCTCCTAGTCAAACCCCAGAATCTCCTACACGGAATCCACCGACATACGAGCCGTCACCCACACAATCCCCGATCACTGCCGATGATGTTGATGAACCCTTAGATAATGTGCACGCTACATTATCACCTGCATTTACTCTAAATTTAGAAACCATTGATCCAGCAAAGGTACCATCACCTCAGTTTGCCCAAGGGACATTTGACAAGACTCCAACCTCCCCACGGAGCCCGGCAACACCAGCCACCACGGAAATTGATACCCCAGTATCGGTCCCCACGGTGCGGATGCGGGAACCTGGAAATAATGTATTGGCCAATAGACCGATCTCGATGTCGTTTAGGGGCTTGAAAAATGGGGGTATTAACACTTCTCGTGCCCAGCATAATTTGCGTAGTAGCGAATCCCACCAATCGTTCAACATTTCTTTAGACGACGATACCGATTACTCTGACACTGGTGTTGGAGGTGGGTTTGGTTCATCTGGTGAAGAGGACGACGATTTGCATTTACGAGCTGACTACGAGGTATCTTCTGATAGTGGATATCCTGATAAAAAGCTTACTACAAAAGAATCACACGAGAAAATGATAAATTCATTAACCAGACCACCAAACAGAACGTTTGTTCACGACAAAATCCCGTCGATTTCGTCTCACAACTCGTCTCCTAGATCGTTCAGTTCGATGATCTCCAGGAAATGGAAAAAGTCTCCCCAGCCAGCAAATTTGCCCGCCCCTACCGCGACAAATTCTGTGCGATTCTCGTCGCGAATCATTTTATACGACACGTATGATGGAGATGAGTACGATAGACACCCCGATACTGCTACGTGTAACCAGTTGACTCCGTTGTTGGCACAACAGATCAAAGCCGAGCTTAATACGTTCAAAAGTGAAATGGAAATCCACACCGATTCCCAGTGTTACACTCACTTTTTTTAATTGCATATAACATAATCAACGAACACTGTAAAATGATGATGATTTATCTATAGTCAAATTATCCTGTAATCATCGGTTCAGAGTAGAATTGCCGGTCGCATTGCAAGAGTCTTACACGACAGAACGGCAATGAGTTACATGTAGTTCCGAACAAATATTGTATTTGTGTTTTACAGTACAAATAAAAATCATATCTCCATCGACTTAAACCAGAGTTATTGGAGACTTACCATATTGTCGAGCCTATTTGGATTGTTCAGCGTACTTGGCATGTGCTGATCTGAAGATTCTATCCAAAACCTCGTAGTCCTTCTTATCAACTGTAGCAACTACGTTGTCTGGGTTTTCCATAACTACAACCACGTACTGGTTGTTTCTGAAATCCAAACAAGTGGTAGAAGCCCATGGAGCAACATCGTAATCATTCAAGGTAATAGTAGGAGGGTTTCCGTCGACAAATGCTGGGTATTGAGACATAGTGGTGAAAGAAGCAATTATGTTCTAGTTGAATTCATCGCATCGCGATGAGTTGAAAAATCCAGTGCGATTTCCACAATTTCGTTTTATTCTGATTAAACGCCACCATGTCGTCGCAGCTGGTTTTGCCTGGTCAGTACATCACTCCCGCCTACAAAGTTAACAGTGGTATTATCGAAAAGTATATTTCCGGAAAGGGAACATGTTTATCGTACATTCAAATAAATAATCAATCTGTGCCCGTTATTCTGGCTACCATATTGGGACGAGTATTAATAAAAGAAGTAGAGACATCTCCGAAATTGGACGACGCAAACGAAGACAATTCAGCTTCTGCTGGTACAGAATCAGACAAGGCTGCACCCACCACAAAGAATTTCATGGTTTTTGTCGTTTCACCTACAAACTCTTATATCAATTTCGAAAAAGAATTACACCAAGTGAACCACCCTAATAATACTAGTACAAACTTACCAAAAGAGAACGATATAGTTTTAGTAAGAATAACAAAAATCACTGCTAGACAAGCATACTGTGAAATATTATCTGTTGAAGGATTCGGTAATGTTTTGAGCGATGCCGGTCTCGGGGCCAATGGCGACTCAGCACATGTGTCTGTGCCCTCAGGTGGTGGATCACAAAGTCTTACAAACCACCAATCTATTGCATCCTCTCAATCCACTTCAATTAATGCCATTGCTAAGGATTTGGGAGAATCATTCAAGGGAATTATAAGATCACAAGATGTAAGATCTACAGACAGAGATAAAGTAAAAATCATCGAGAGCTTCAAACCAGGTGATATCGTAAGAGCGATAATCATCTCGTTGGGTGATGGTTCGAATTACTATTTGTCTACCGCCAAGAATGAGCTTGGGGTTGTGTTTGCTAAGAGTCAAGGTGGAAGTGGTGACTTTATGTTCCCTGTGGACTGGCAGCATATGATTGATAGAACTACAGGCATACTAGAACAGAGAAAATGTGCGAAACCATTTTCAGAGTAAGCTATGAGTTCAATTCTTTCACTGGCTGCGTCAACAGGTGCTCTAATAAGATTACTGTTAAATTAATAGATGCTATACAATATTCTATATGAGGGTATGCTTGTATGAACAGGGGGGATTATGTTGTTTGTATCATCAGCTAGTGTACAGTTAGATTTCTTCCACAATAAACTTTAATTCGTCATGTGTTCCACGTAAATCAACCTCTGATAACCCAACTTTTTCACCAAACTTTTCAAATCTCGCATAGTACTCTTGACGCTTGTTTTCTGCAATCTTGATCATCTCTTTCCAGTAAAGATCGTGTTTGTATTCAAAGTTCACTTCTCCCCCAAAGTCTTTATCTAGTTGTTCTGTTGGCACGTAGTTAGGGAATGGGTTGTCAAAAACCAATTTTTCTCTTGTAAGTGGGTCTATGAACGGATGAATTATCTTGAGGAACGTCCATCCTAACCATGGGATGTTGGTCAACAATGCCTTACCCAATCTTTCCGGATAATGAGTTTGTAAAATATGCAAAACTTGTCTACCAGTAGACACTGGTGGGATTTTCCCGTTCTCAGTACCGATTGGATGTGCTTTAAAGTCAATTAATAACGCTAATGAATCTTGACCCGATGGCATATAGTCAATAACACGTTCCAACATGTACACCAAATGCTGGACTTGTCTTTGTGATGTTTTGGTATTTTGACGTCCTGGTTTTAAGTAAAGACATGGTCTACAGTCGTTGTCAAACCCAAGAATAACTTCTTTACCGGTTTCGTTTTCTACAGAGCACAAGTCACCGTTGACTTCGTTATCGGCATCGAACGCACCTGCAATACCAAATTCTCTTCTCCACGCGATGGTCAACTCAATACGCGAAATCGCATCGTTTACAACCCATTTAGTTGCCCTCAAATACCGCAAGAAACATTCTCTTGTCAACCACGATTTTTCAATTTTCGTTAATGGCTGGAAAAGGGTGGAATCTCCAGATTTGTGGTTTTGTTCCGAAATAGCAACTTTCAAGTCTGGTGACTGGAAATGACGTAAAACCGTCTTATACTTGGAAAGTTGTTCGGCTGATAACTTCGCTTCTACTGGAGTTTTGGATTTGTCACCGGGGTTTACAAATGGCACATATACTGGTTCCCCCACGTTCTGTTTTTCGGAAATGCTCGAGGCACTAGAAGAAGGTGATTTCCCTCTAAGCTTGGAAAACATTGCTGGTGTAGAAAAATGTTAAAAAAAACGTTATCGTCAAGATACACTGTATAAATAAAATCCGAAATAAAATAAAATCCGGTATTGCGAACGGGTTCGGATATCACGACACAACTATAAAATCGCGATTATATAAAATCTGGTGAACTTGAATCGTTGCGGTTCGCAGGTGATTTTTGGAATACCGTCCGCTATCCATTCCGTGTAGTTACGTGTTGGTTTATGGATTGCGTGCTTTTGTAGGTTGTTCTGAGTTGGTTCTGGTTTGCTCATCACCGGCGTTCGCAGTGATGACAAATCGTCTTGTCTGCGAGATCCACATGAAAGGCTAACTGGGCATATATCTCTGTTGGTGAACCAGACACCTTCAAGGAATGTGGTTGTATTTTGGTACGTAAAATCTTACTTATGTTTGGGTTGTGTCACAGGTGGTACACGAGACCTTTGATACTCTAAAAATATTTTCACTCATTGTATTAATGTTGAAACTGCGTTTGGTGGTAATATATTCGTGTTTTAATTCTGCAAAATAGTGTTCGTCTGATGCTATCTGTTCTTTGTGCCAGATCTGCGTGTAATCGTTGGATTAGTGATGGTTGGTGGAGTGTAGTTTCTAAATGTGGCTTCTTTGCT
The DNA here is from genome assembly GCA_030560805.1 of Suzukiozyma palmioleophila. Classification (NCBI taxonomy): domain Eukaryota; kingdom Fungi; phylum Ascomycota; class Pichiomycetes; order Serinales; family Debaryomycetaceae; genus Suzukiozyma; species Suzukiozyma palmioleophila. The sequence goes on from JAKTVY010000014.1 coordinate 64,990, forward strand.
TAGTGGTTGCATGTATAGAACACGCACAGACGCATGCGTCTAACTTGCTCCATCGTGTGGAAAATGACCAAAATTTGTTGGTAGCACCGGTACAAGGCACTCAGTCCTCCTCTCGCTTGCTTCTGGTCGGCGAAATGTTACCGTGGACAAACGCCGAGGTCTGGCTTTCTTTGCTTGGGTGTTGGCTTACTAAATGAATGAGGTAAAGCCGTCGGGCTTTTCACCACTCCGTTCGATTGTGCTCCAAGAATGTAGACTTGATATTATTCTTCTGCAAATGACGTAAATCCCCCTCTACTTCGCAACCTCTCAGGTTCAGTCCCACAGTTGTTTCATGGTTGCAAACTTGCATTGCATCCCACGCAGGTGTGGTGCGTAATTCATCATGTGAGCCAAAAGACATTTTATATCACGTGAGTTAATCTGTCAATATGCCGTCGTCGATTTCGATCACATGAATCATCACGTGTATTTGGCCATTTAACTGTCTGCACTCTTAGTCATCTTTTACCCGGCTCGTTTCTATCAAGCAGATCTTAGCACGAGGCAAAGACAACATCAACGCACAAAAGATGGACAACAGGCCGAAAGACCGAGTGCGGCGACTCACAGATATTGCCAGAAACAAAATTATTCAGCACGTCGGCGCCATCAGCGATGTTGGAATTACACCATTTCACCTTCTACAGCCTATACTAGTGAGAATGAATGCAAAGCAACTTGGGTCTATCGAAGCATTATCGCCCCAACTCATACCACATACAGATCCAATATGGAAACAATTGGTGGCAAAGGACTTTCCCAGCAGGCTGGATAGCTTACCTTTAGATTTGGCCTCGAAGCCCATGCCCTATAAAGCCCTATACACCAGCTATAGTATTGATCGAGACAACTTCAAACGGGACAGTGTAGAGAGGTTACGAAGTATGAATGCACGTATCAAGTCGGAAAAGTCCGTTAATAAAGTCGTGGTTGTTTCCGGGTTGTTAAAGGAGCCTGTCATTAGACGTCGAAAACCTACAAATCAAAGACTCAATTACTATCCAGGAAAACCCAATTCTATTCTATCCAAAGCAAAAAGAGACCTCCAGCTACGTCCTGCTCTATTTGGACATTGTCCGCAAAAATATGATCCCTATGCTGTGTTCAATAATCAATCGTTTTCTAATCAAAACAGTGAGAGAACCAATTCACCTAAAATAAATTCTCGAAACAAACCAATACACCATGGTGTTCTCAATAATCGCACTCCAGGACTGGGAAGCACCAACAATAATGAAACAAGATCTACAGCCAGGAAAAGTGTGAACGAGCACTCTGTGAGCAGTAGAAAAACAGAAAATGGATCTGACATGAAACAGGGACCACATTCAAATCAAGTATCACCTTCTAATAGCCAAAAAATGTCTCTCCACGAGAAAATTGCATTATTCAAAAGCAATCAGACCAAAACTAATCAAGCTTCACCAACCAAATCCACAGATTGCACACCAAAACCTCACTCGGCATCAGCTACTGCTCCACGTCCAAGTCGTTCCAGACCACCGTCAATCTTCATGCCTCAAAAACGACCAAAGTTACACGGTCCACAAGTGAGGAAAAAACCACCTCCACCTCCTGTGGCTGAAGACAAACCAATTACACGGATGAGAGTCACAAAGTCTTCAATTTTCAAATAGTTGTGTAGATGTTTTTACTGGATAAGAGCATTCCACGGCTGTATTTATTTCATCAGGTTAATTTCATAGACAACACGAGCCAAGATATGGTAAATGTATTCATGCAATTCTATAGGATCTGTAGCTACTTAGTTCTAATCTTCTTCAAAAGTCTTCCAGATGAAGTGTCGTCCAACCGTTTTTTGTAGGCCGAACTATCCAGTTTCTTCTTGTTCTCTTTGGAATTATTTATCAAGACGTTGTTATCTTTGTTGTCGTTGTCAATTTGAATAGTTTGTTTATAAGACTTAACTCTCAATCTTCCCGAAATAAGCACTTTCTCGGGATTTAGAGTGACACATGCTTTTGATCTACTGGAGTCTAGATCTAGTGTCTTCAACAAGTTGATAATGTCCGATGAGTTTCGTACGTGCAAAGGTTGTGATGCTCCAGATGACACGATTAGACCCTTCGATCTGGAGGCTCGGATTAATTGTAATGCATTGTTGAAAAAGTTTTTCCGTATTAATTGGCCCGTTGACGATAACCGTAAGTTGTCGTTGCTCATCGTGTAGGCTGCTGACCCACCAATCATTGGAGAATAGCAGATCTCAAACTTTATACCCTTTTCTATGGCACTACCTACGGTCTTGTGCTTTATGAAAAATGGCAATTTGGACCCCATTGAGAACGAAATCAAGTCAATATCCAAATTGGTAGTACAAAGAATGAGTGCACGTTCGCTTACTGGCTGAACTGCCAAAATGTCAAAGCTGTTTTGCAATTTGCTTAGACCCTGGCATTGGGAAGGGTCGTTAATGACGATTGTGACTCTGGTGAAAAGCTTTAGATTTGGAAATTTAGTGGCATCGATGACCTCTTTGGTGTCGATAGGGTTTACTGGGACCTGGCCGTTTGTGGGTATTTTGATGGATTCGTCGATAGTGAAATTTATCGCAATATGAGTATAGCCAAACGAGTGTAGAGTCGCGATCGTGTTGCGCAAACTAGTTAACTGTTCCTCGGTAGGCTTGGATGTGTAATTATTTGTTGGCCACGGTACGTTTAGATCATATAGCATGGTCGTATAGCTTCAAGGAAATGTAGTAAGCAGGGTAGATTAGCAAAAATGGTGAAAAATTACCAACAGTGAAATTAAAAATGGTGCTACCGACAAGAAGGACAGATGTATCGTTCTAAACAAGGCAGACTTGAATGGCAATATTACTAATACGACGGCAACTAAAAGGAATACTCACAACCGTACTTTTCCTTAGTGTAATGCTCATCGCGGAATTTCTAAGTCGTTCGGGGTGGAAGCACACCTTAGAACGAGCGCCTACCTATTGCCACCGCCACTGCCAAACAAGATTATATTTAACGAGCCAAAATCGGTAACACAGGAATTTACATTAGTTTACTACCACAACATACTTCGTACATCATGACCGAGTTGAGCCAGACAAACTGGTTCATCGATAAGACCAAAAAACCCGAAGACGACCAGGGAATAATAGATATTGGTCGCAACTGCTACAAATGTAACGAGCTTGACTTCTTACCGTTCACTTGCGAGTTCTGCAAACACACCTACTGTTCGAAACACAGGACGTTGGAGCAACACGATTGTCCTGGTAAGGCCAATTTTGCTAACCAGCACAGCCGAAGTGTGCTGCCAACCAGCAATTTGCCCAAGTCGAGCTCGTTGTTCCCGGATAGATACGCCGACCGAAGGAAGGTGGATCACCAATTGAGCTCGTCTACACCAAAACCTACTAATATTCTAGAGACCCAGTTTAGAGTGGGAGATGCTGCTGGCAAAGTACGAAATGCGTTTACAAAGTTCAATAAGTTTTTGAGTGTTCAGAAAAGCAACCCCAAGTCGAAATCATTTGTAGGGTTTGCCAAACGTGCAAATACTGCGAAACCAAACAAGGGTGTTGAGGTGGCATTATTGCGAAAACAAGCTAAGGGGGACGGAAAAATTCCTGCAAACGATCGTATTTACATTTGGACATTGTATATTAATGCGAAGTGCGACGAGGACCTCACGAAAATCAACGTTGACAAGGATCGAAAGGCGATCTTTGTCTCGAAAAACTGGCCCGTTGGAAGAGCCCTTGACTCCATCGCGGATCAATTGGCGGTGGGCAACTTCAATAACAAGACCAATGATTCGCAGGAACGACTAAACATCTTCAAGGTCGTCAACGAGAATCCCGTCGTGGTAGGTACTAGTGAGAGGTGTGTTAAAGCTTTTGCAAATGGAGATACTATTTATTTAGTAAAGGGCAGTCTTGAATAATTCTGCATGATTATGAACTAAAGTGGTGATTAATAGATTGCATCAGGGTTTTCCATGGAATAGTCGATCCAGTTACCCATACAGTTTTGATCTTGTAAATTGGAAATCCCACAAAATTCCCCTATTTTACAATCAGCCGTGGTATCGGTGTTAGGACAGTGGAAGTAAGGGGCATGGGTGTAGCCGATATCCCTGAACCAATGCACTTTCGACTTATCAGCAAACAATCCTACACCAATAGAGTGCACGGGGGCATCCCCCCATCTTTCGTAGTAGAATTTGCCGGTGGAGTCCAAATACTTGAACCAGTTGTTATAGGCATCGCTTCTCCAGAAATCCATGTCAGCAATTTCGAAGTTAGACCAGAAGTGACAGCAAGAGTAACCCCCGGCCACTCTGGCTTTTTCTGTATGTTGCAAATTGTCAAGAAGCCACTGGAAAGCTCCGTTGGGGTTGACGTACTTATAGTTGTCACCGGTGTTCAAGTATGCCAAAGTTTCAGTCCACAATGTAGGAACAGTGACTTCGATATCGTATAGATTCATGGTAAACCCATATACTTTACCAGTTCCCTCCATATACTTGAATACATCATATTTAACTTCAGTAAGGAATTTGACATCGGGCTCAATCCGCCAGTAGTACTTGTACTTTTGTAATTCAGGAACATTGTAGAAGTTTCCTGAGTAGAAACGACACATATTTCTGTAGTTGACTTTGGTAGCGTAGGGGATTCCCAATTTGCTCAACCGATTATGGCCGGCAAGTTCTAAACTTTTGTCAATCGAGTCAGGTCTGTTCCATAAATGGGGTGGTATGACGACATAGTTAGTTGGTGCGTCAGTCAACTTGGCGATTTCGGCCTTAAACTCGTCAGTAAATGGTTCGTCGTTCATGAATGTGTAAGGATATCTAAATTTAGAATTGAATTGCTTTTCAAATAACTTGATGGTACTTGAGATCCCTTCAAGCTCCTTGTTTCGAACCAAAGAAACGATGGTGGCATTTGCATGTTTGTACTTGGAGACGTCTTCTGGTGGTCTGATGGAGTCAATATCGAAGTCTTTCGGAACATCGATTTTTGCTTTAGCGAGGTCTTCGTATGTCTTGGTATTTTGCTCTATGATTTCCGCACGAGCTCCAGACTTGTTCTTGGGATTAATAAACTTGAAACGAACGTTTTGCGGACGGATTTCGTATCCTAAAATATCAAGCTTTGATACCTTGTCGTATACGGGAGCAATCGTATTTTGGATGTTAAAGTCATGCTTAGTTGCCGCATAAATATACGATAAGGATAACACCGTCACAAACCCAACGACAAGTATCCACAACTTTCGGACTTGTCTGAGACCAACTGCTGCTACCATGATGGTCAAAAAACAAAACTAGTGAGATCAAATCAACACGAAAATTTTGACATTGATGGGATCTCTCGGGCAATATATTGTGTCCCAATTAGATGTGCAGTACACCTCGCATATGTGGTCCTGAGTATAAGCGAAAATATGCTCTGAGTGCAGAAAATTTGAAATGATTGCATTAAAGTACTCTTTATTATTTGTGGCTCTTCCAATGAGCCACAGAAATCACCTCGTATTTTACTGGGCATCACACGGCTCGCAAAAGGCCAGACGCGTGTCGCTCAAATTTTAACCAAACTTTTCCGCGATGCAAGTTTATTTTGAGGTTATGTTATCGAGTAGGTATTCCTATCAAAGCCTACGCATTTCGATTAAGCCCACCATGCGTGTTCTATTGTTATTCGAGTTATATGCCGAAGTTACTAAACCACGTGTGTGATAACAGAGATAAACAAATATACTCGAATTCCAATATTGCTAACACTACGCGTACCTACCATATGTAAAATGTGTTTCATCGATGTGCTTCCTGTGCGCTTTCTGATTCACTCTGACGTTATCACATAATATTGTGTCTACCATCTAAAAATATCCTGCTTGTTTATATCCCTGATTGTGTATAGAAATTTTGACTATTTATAGTTATCAACCAAACACCTCTTAGTAGTACTTAGCTGGATCGTCTAATTCGTTGTCAATCCAGTTTCCCATGCAGTTTTGGTCCTGTAAATTCTCGTATTTACAGAAACTTCCAACTTTGCACGATTTTGTGTTCGGTGCATTAGGACAATGCTGATAAGGATCGTGGAAATATCCAATGTCCCTGAACCAGTGGATTTTAGACTTGTCTGCAAATAACGATAATCCGAGAGAGTGCACTGGTGCATCTCCCCACCGCTCGTAGTAAAATTTACCGGTAGAGTCCAAATATTTCACCCAATTGTCATACGCTTCGCTTCTCCAAAAGTCCAAATCAGCAATCTCAAAGTTGGACCAAAAATGACATGTCGAGTACCCTCCTGCACGCTTATTTTTATGAGGATTCTGTAAATCTTCCACTAACCACTGGAATGATCCGCTAGGATTAACGTATTTATAGTTGTCGCCGGTGTTCAAGTACTTGAGAGTTTCTGGCCACAAAGTTGCGATACTTTGTTCTATGTCGTATAATCCCATAGTAAACCCGTAAACCTTACCTGTTCCTTGCAAGTATTTGAAGACATCATAGTTGATCTCACTGTAAAACTGAATGTTTGGTTCAAGACGCCAGTAGTACTTGTAATTAAGCAATTCAGGAACCTTGTAAAAGCTTCTCGAGTAGAATCTACACATGTTGTGGTACGAGGCCTTTTGCGCATACGCAACGTCTTCAGAAGCTAACTTCTTCTGTCCCTTCTTTTCGCGATCCAAGTCAATAGTGCCTGGTTTGTCCCACATTTCTGGTGGGACCTGAGCAAAGTGGATTTCTGCATTGGTCAATGCCCGCATTTTTTCCATAAACCTATTGGTGAATGGCTGGTCGTTGATGAACATGTATGGATAATTGAACTTACTGTTAAAAGACTTTTCCAATTGCTTAATTGACTTCAGAATAGTCAGGGCCTCTTGGTTTCTCACAAGACACAAGATGGTAGCATTTGCACGGTCGTAGTTAGCGGGATCTTCGGGAGGTCTAATTGACTCGATATCGAAATCCTTGGGCTCATGGATCGCTTGTTTCGTGAGTTCTTCGTACGTGTGTCTGTTTTGTTTGACAATGGTATCTCTATCTCCCGATCTTTGCTTTTTGTTAAGGAACTTGAACGCAACATTTCCTTTAGCTATTCTGAACCCCAACTTGTTGAGCTCTTCATCGTTCGTGTTGGATGACGACTCCGATGCCGGATCAGCACTATCTGCTCCTCCATTCACGTCAAAACTGTTGGTAAACTGGTCAAAACTTTCTTGTAATTTCACCAATGAAAAATTGTCCTTCGTTATCTGCTCGGTGTATAAGAGTACCCCAAAGATCAATATCATGTTGATCGGCACCAACAAGAGCAAAAGTTTCTTATTTCGTCTTAAAGAAAGAGTCGGAATCATGGTTGCACTAGTGAAATAAGACTATAACCGGGGAACAAATTCTCAGAAATTATCTAGCACCCTCAACAAATCACTAGCTGTATGTCTATGCTTGCAAATGGTGTAGAATACAATATAGAAACTGTGCTTGTTATGAAAAATGGCAGTGCTTAATCGTCAGAGAAAAGACTCGCTTTATTTAAATTTTCAGGTACAACATTACTATACACTCTTAAATCTGGTGATAATTTCCACCTGACTTTCTTCTTCCACCAAGACAGTCAGAACGCGATGTTGACCGTATTAAGACGGTCGCGTGCATTCACGGGACACAGAGCTTTCCACAGGTCAAATTTCAACAGATTTGCTCAAGATGTTAGAACGAAGTTACCACCCAAATCACTGACTTTGCAAAAGTTTGAATTTCCACTAGCTACATGTTCCATTAGCCACATTTACAGCAAGTTACCGGACTTTTTGAACGATACGCTGAAAAAGGTAACGTTGAATGGCCATTTGAATCGAAAACCCAGAGTGAGGGCTTCCAATAGTTTTGCTGAGTTCCGGGACCAAAATGGTGATTTGATCCAGTTATATTTTGCACCAAATGTTACGGATCCCAAGTTTTTTGACATATTGAAAACAAGCACCACCGAAGAATCGGTTAGTGTCACTGGTCATATTCAGTTGAAGCAAATGAAACCGGGTGACACCACCCAACTTTGTGAGTTGGTGGTGGAGAACTATCAGGTTTTAAACAGTTCCAATTTAGATGCGGCAAGATTGGACAAATTAAAGCACTCAGCACCTCAAGATTTACCTCCACAATTCAGGTACTTGCAATTACGGACGTCGTTCTATCAGAATGCATTGAGAGTTCGTAGTAAAGTGGCTAATTTGGTCAGAAATACCTTCATCAACAATCATGATTTTGTAGAGATAGAAACACCACTCTTGTTCAAATCCACTCCTGAGGGTGCCAGGGAGTTTTTAGTACCTACTCGGACTCCCGACAGGTTCTATGCGTTGCCTCAGTCGCCACAGCAGTACAAACAAATTCTCATGAGTTCGGGGTTTACACGGTATTTCCAGATTGCTCGTTGCTTCAGAGATGAAGACTTACGTTCTGATAGACAGCCGGAGTTTACTCAAGTCGATTTGGAAATGAGTTATATTAACAATACTGATCAAGTAGGAATAGTGGTGGAAGATTTGATCCACAATATCTGGAACAAAGTGGGTAAAAGGCCAACCTACACCGTAAATGAACACGGATATTTGCAAAAGATTGATTTTAATTCAGAAACCAAAAACGATCGTCTTCATTTCAATAAATTGAAGTACATCGATGCGTTGACGAACTACGGTATAGACAAACCGGACTTGAGATCCAACCTCAAGTTTGAGGATTTGTCTCAGTTTTTTCAGCCTGTTAAAGGTGCAGAAAACTTCCCAGTATTGGAACTCTGTAAGTTGAAGAATGCATTTGATCCAACAAAAAAATACAAGATAAATCATGCCTTGACCGATTCCACAAACTATACACGGAGGAAGCCTATTGTATTGGCAATCAAAACGAAGGAGGATGCTACAAACTGGTACAATAAATTTCTTGAGAAACAAGTTTTCACCAAGGCTTCGACATTCAACGAACAACAACTTACAGAATTGCTCGACTTGAATCCTGGAGACATAATTGCCTTCTCCACGAGAGCAGAGTTACCCTACGAAAACCCTACTCCATTGGGTAAATTCAGACAACTTGCAATCAGCGAGTTTCCTGATAAGTGGAAACGTCCAATTTTAAACGCAGAAACTAACGAATTGCGTACAGATTACAACAATGAAGACATTTGTGTTGGGTCCTGGGTGGTGGACTTCCCATTATTTAACCCTGTTGAAATTTCTGACGACTCACCTGGTGAATTCCCCACGTATGATTATGCCAAATATGAATCTACTCATCATCCTTTTACAATGGCCAAAACTGAAGATTATGATCTTCTCGAAACAGACCCGTTGAAAGTTCGTGGTGAGCATTACGATCTCGTCATTAACGGTGTAGAAGTTGGTGGTGGTTCGCGAAGAATTCATAATGCTGCATTGCAACAATACATCTTTGAGAACATTTTACAAATCAAAAATTACAATGACTTATTCGGACACTTGTTGCTGGCATTAAGTATGGGGTGCCCACCACATTCCGGTTTGGCATTAGGATTTGACAGGTTGTGTGCCATGCTTATTGGCAGCAACAGTATTCGAGATGTCATTGCATTTCCAAAAAATCAATCTGGTGTGGATCCAGTTGTCGAAAGTCCTACCAGCATCGGAGACGAAACTTTAAACCAGTATCATATAAAGGTTAAATCTCAATAGACTACTTGTAAATATTTATTATATCCATGCACATTCGATTCCTTACTACTTAATTAATATACATTAATTCACGTCTTTATTCACGTCTACGACCTCTCATCTTTTGTTTTTTGAAATCCTGACCAACTTCAATACTGTCTTCGTGATGACGTTTTCCGTTTTCTTTTCCCTCTCTGATCCGACGTTCTTCTGCTAGTTTTTCCATCTTTAATTCGATTGGCTTCTTAGCACGTTTGTCAGTCTGTCCCTCGGTTTCACCGTAATATTCTGCTTCTTGCTGTTTGATCAATGACTTCCAATCATACTTCTTTCTGACAAACAATTCCATTCCCCAGTTTTTCCATACTAATCTACCGTAGGTACTTTCTTTCACCTTATGAGAATCACCAACTAATTCTGTGGCTATTCTGTCCTTATACATTGGCAAAAAAATGGTGAAATCCCACAATTTGTCAACGATGTGGGAACCGTAAGAGTTACAAGACAAGTTGACAATTTGACCTTGGAACACATTCAAAAGTCTCTTCCTGAGAATTAAAGTTGGTTTAGGCTCTCCTTCTGTTGCTGGGAGTACAAATAATGCTTTTTGTACAACATGCGAAAAAACTCCATGGAAACACATTTGAATGAATCTTTCTTGTGGTAATGCTAAGAAATTCAACCAAACACAAATAACAAATTTATAATCGTATTCCATGAGTTTTTCCAAGAAAAGTGATCTTCTTCTTTCTTCTGCAGTTGGCCAATCGTCTCTTGTGTTTCCCAATGTAGAACCAGTCAATTGTAAAACATTCTCAAGAAATTCGGATGAAGTATCAGGTTTAGGATTTTTATAATCATAATTGGCTGCAAATTTGGTAAAAAGTTGTTGAATCAATTCGTCTCTTCTATAATTACCTCTAACAATTGATGCATCAATAACTTTTTGCGCCAAATCCAAGTTTTGATTTTCAGAAATGGAAATTAAATTAGTTAATTCAGGAATGATTTCGTCAAGAATATACTCAACTTCAACTGATTTTAATTTGAATAATAATGCTTGGATGATATAAACCCCTGTAGTTGATCTTTTGGCCAATTTCAATACTCTGTCTTTCATGTATAAATTGTATAATCTCTCGATATACTTCAACCTTACTCCTTCGTTTTTAACACAAGATTCTAACAAATGTGAACCAACCGAATCAGATAATAAATATTCGACAAAACCCTCTTCTTGTTGGTCTTTCCCTTCCGAGTCTTTGCAGAATAATAAATGCCAGAATGTTCTATCTCTATCTACTATACCCTCAACTTGAATGATTAATTGCAAAACAGGAGATGCCACTTTATTAATTGCAAGTTCTCTCATTTTTTTTGTTTCTTGATTAGCACTCAATTCGTGGCACATTTCCTTTAATTGTTGTTTGAACGAAGGTGGAATTTGGAATGCCTTGTTGAAGTCATCGTTGTCTTTAATTTCGATCATTTTACGGGCAATTTTCGACTTTTTCGATCTCAAGGTGGAGTTTGATACCGTTGTTGAGGGTAATTCTTTACCAGAAACAATCAAAATCAAGAGTCTTAATACGTGTGATGAATACTGGTGGTCAATCATGGACCTTAATTGGGGTTTAAATTCATCAAACATGCTAAGCATGAGAGTTTCCATAGGTATTTGTACTTCGTTTTCTTGATCGTCTTCCGGATCAGCTTCAGCGACACCATTGATGATTTCCTTTTCAACTAAAGCTGCTGCTCTGACCAAAAATGTTTCTAAACAATGAGACGAATATTTTTGTTGAGATAATGCCACAAAATGGCCCTTGAATTGGCCAAAGATGTTTTTCAATTGTCTATCACTAGAAAATAAAATCAATCTCTCCATTAACTTAGAACAAATTTGGTTGGTAACCAACTTCAATTCCTTTCCTCTAGCTTCTTCCAACACAGATCTGATGAACCCATTTCTCTCTTCATCACTTTCAAATGCATTGACGTTTAAGGTTGATTCAGCCTGTTTAAAATATTCCAATTCGTTACTGTCAACTAAACCAAAGAAGACGGTGTTGGTCACAGGCTTTTCAGTAGTTTCAATTGGAATTTCAGATACAACATCATTAGATGCTGCTTCTTCTTTCAAAGCTTTGTTTTGAGCTCTTCTACCTCTAGACTTTCCCTTAGATTCACCCATGCTGTAGTGTGGTAAATTTACTCGATGCTCATCTCAAATTTTTTATGAATGAATCTGGTACTGCAGATAAATTTCTATAATCAAACCAAACGACCCATTGACTTTCATTAAGTTGGATACATATAATGCGGAAGGTAGCAGTATGGTGAGCTTCTCATAGATTTGTGTGTTCTTTCTATTTCTGAAAATTTCGTAAAATTTCCCTTGATTTTAAGCAAGTATTCAAATGGTCAAATTTGCAATAAGCCATGGATCATTGGAGAGGCTAGATACTACTTTGGAAACAAGAAGTAACTTAGATATCTATCTCTTTTGTATTTCTTTGTTAATAGATATTAGCGTAGATATCTTAGCCCGGTATAATTGCCCAAACAATTTGATATTGTAAACTAAAGTTCAATGGGCAAAATGCTTGCTTTTCCAGCCAATTGATCTAAATATCTACCCTTCCGAAGCGGATCTATTAACGTCAATGTTTTCAAATGCGATGTAATATCATCTGTAAGGAGGTCTTGAAAAGAACTGATCTTGGATGTCTGCATGGCTATCAACCCTTTGAGCATAATGATTGTTTTCAAGCACCAGCCATGGTCATAATTGTTGGCATTATCTGATTTTTCAAGTTCATTCAACTCAGTCACTATCTCTAGTTGTTGGTTCAAAATCTCCAAATAGGTAATGTCGGTAGTGTTTTTGAGGTCGTCAACAAAGAACTTGTCGGTCAAAAGCCACGAAAGATACAACCAAATTGACGTATCGTCTGAATCCATGTACATACCCGTCTTGACGAGTTCTAAATCGTGCATGAGAATCAAGTAAGGGCTTTTGAAGATTTCGTATGTTTCGAGATGTTTTTCTGGTATTTGGCCCTTCAATTCTTGAAAAAGTCGATACACCTTGGAAATCAATTTGCTTCTGTTGTGCCAGGCAGAGAAGTTGGAAAGGTTTGAATTGATTTTCGAGGTGGTGAAGTTGAATTCTGTCACATTAATGTCCAATAACTGCAATTTCTCCTGGTCTGGCGGAACTTCTGGTGCATCCACCACCGACTTTTCAATGTTTTCTACCACAAATCTACGATACTGCCACCCGTGGAAGTTTCTCGCATCCAACAGCAACAATTTCGACACCACAGCAAACTCGTAGTTCCAGTCAACAGTGCCAATCTTGACCAATTCGAACAAACACCACCGTCTATGGTTCCAGATCCAGTAACATTTAGGAAACCTCTTCAAAATAGACATGACCAACTTCAAATCTTCGTTTAACAACCTTTGTGAATCACTATTAGTGCTGATAAGCTCAAGCAAGATCTCTCTACGGTAGTTCCAAATGGTATAAAACTCCGGATTCAACAACAACAATGCCGTTGTCTTGTCGAGAGCAGCCAATGCGTGGTTGTTAGAATCGCGTAGCTCAAATACTTCTTCTGTTAGCTGCTTGTAGGCTGCTATCTTGACTTTGTCCTTTTCGAGTTTAAGGCGTTTTGCCTCCTGTGAGAGATTCACTCTTTTCACGCCGTGTTTCTGTGGCCGTTAGTATGCGATTGGGTTCATAAAATTGTCGTGGTACGTACCATTTTCGTGGTGTATTAGAAAGAGTACTTTTTTTGATTTGCACCAGGCATATTTTAGTGAGATTTAAATCCATCATAGAAATTACACTGAAAAAACGCTCCCCAATAAACTACCCTAAATGAGCTCAACCCAGTGTTCTGGCAAGGTGGTGTTGAAAGGCTCGTCCAAAATAGTGGCTGACTACTTCGAGTTTGCCATAAACTCCATCCTATTCCAGCGAGGCATCTACCCTGCTGAAGACTTTGTTACCGTGAGGAAGTATGATTTGCCAATGTTGGTCAGCAATGACGACGACGTGCGCAAGTATATCAATTCGATTATGGTTCAGATCAGAAAGTGGATCTACGGCAAGAAAATCGCCAAGTTGGTGGTGGTGATCGTTTCCAAGTCCAGTGGTGATTCTGTGGAGAGATGGGAGTTTGATATAAGTATTCTAAACACGGAGGAAGATGGGTCTCCACCGGGAGAAAAGCCAATTCTGGTTATTCAGAAAGAGATCCAGACGATTATTCGTCAGATCACGTCATCTGTTACTTATCTTCCTATCCTTGATGACGAAGAGTATACGTTTAATGTATTAGTCCACACAGATGGCAATAACAATCCCCAAAATGTTCCACTTGAATGGTGCGATACAAACGGCGATACCAAGACGTTGAGTGGGAACGTGGAATCGGTGTCATTTACGAACTTTTCCACGGCTGTACACCAGGTAGGCACTTCCGTCAAGTATAAGCTACCACAGTAGTGTTGAGGATCTGCCAGAATTATTAGAGTGGCCAGGATTGGAATTGGAGCTCGCACATGGGAGAAGGTAAGGAGAAATTTGCGATATTTTCAGTAGGATGGGCCAAGGGAAATTCAGAAATGAGTAAACCTGCTACATTATAACTTGAAGTCAGGAAGAGCCTTCGAAATACTCGATACAAAAAAGTTTTACCACGACAAGGTACAACTCGACAAGTACGCTCTACACGACAATCCTGGCCCTTGCATCAAAACCTTAAATTTGTTGTAATTAACCTATAGACACTGGGCTCTACATTCGGTCTATGGACACCACAACCTAGATTGCCAAACTCGGCCGACAAGCTAATTGCATTCATACACCTAGACTGTAAGTATTACTGCTACAATATTGTATATATTGCTGCTACAATAGTGTATATATTACTGCTACAATACAATACATGTACTCTTTTGAAATATCCACAATATCAAACTCTTCTGTAATATTCCTGCTATCATACATACGTATTACATACTCTAACTACACAGACTTTTTGTTCTCGACTTCCAAGTCGAATCTTCTTCGCTTGTTCCCCGTCATAAACCTTGCACTTCCCTTTACCCCCAATGAGTAGTTCCAATTGTTCAAGTAGTCGTCCTGTTTTAGCAAGTTCTTGGTGATGGACTTTTCCTGAATACATTGTAAATCATTGAATCGAGACTTCAACTCCATAAACTTGAAAATCTGTTCTTTGCCCGTGTTTGCATCTACTGCTGGCAAGTAACTATTGAGAATGGAGAACTTCATCTGGTGAACATAATAGTCAAGAATGTACAATATCCCTTCGTTGACCAACAACTCAGGACACTTGAAATCCTCGTTATCGATTCTGTCCAAAATCTCGCTATAGTCCACGTCGTTTTCGTGTAATTGCTGGTACTTTGATTTGATATCATTTGGCTTGATGTTCAACGTAATTATAATGATGGCCAAAGCAATGCAATGGGGAGGAATCATCAAGTACACCGGAGTTGAAATAAGATCAAAACTCACCAACCACGCAAATAATGACGCCTTATAGTCTAGTTGTAATTGTTTCGAGAATTGTGCTACCAACTGGTCAAGAGACTCTTGCGGACATCCGTTGTTGAAATCAAACTTGATAATTTGCAAAAGTTTGAATTCGATGACCATGATGGCTCTACGTTGGTTCTCCAAAACTGCTTGTCCTAACTGTGAGTTTGACTTCGATTCGTCCTCGATATCTCGCAACTTGTTAGCCATAATCTGGATGTCTCGCAACTTCTTGATACAGTCTTCATTCTTACTGGCCAAAAACAAACACGTCACTGCAACAATGTAGCAGTCTTTTTCCAACTCCTGGATTACTCCCACATTGGATTTGTACATTATTGAGCTCAATATATCTCCCTCGCTCAAGTCTTCAAACTTGTTAAACAAGTAATATCGTTGGTAATAGTTCATCGCCGTGGCCAAAACT
Source organism: Suzukiozyma palmioleophila (assembly GCA_030560805.1). NCBI lineage: Eukaryota > Fungi > Ascomycota > Pichiomycetes > Serinales > Debaryomycetaceae > Suzukiozyma > Suzukiozyma palmioleophila. Next base: position 80,738 of record JAKTVY010000014.1, read on the forward strand.
CGTAACGGGAACTTGAATCCTTTTATTAGCTGTAAGAGAAAATGGAATATTTGGTGTTTCTTTTGGTTATAGTTCAACTTCTTGTGTTCTGGGATGGTTTGGGAATGCAAGTATGAAATCTCTGATGTCGTGAAATATGGCCGCGATATTTGTAAAATTGATGGTTTTATCGTGGTGTTGGCTGCTGGAGGCGTGGTGGTAGCTCCGTTAGAAGCCGTGGCGTTAGTTTCTGCCATTGGGAACAATATTTCGGTGTGATAGAATTATCGTGGAAATATTTACTTTGTTAACGAGATGGACCTTCCTGTATGGTAAACAAGCCATTTAGGGCCATTGTGTTTACCTCGAGTTTTGAGGCAATTGGCGACACAATAGTAGATCGGTGGTGTCGTTGGGCTTTAAAGCTGTGTTGGGCGGTAAAAATGGTGCAAATTTGCCATTTTTTGCGTTCTGTGGTGCTAAGAACGGTGCAAAACGTATGATTTTTGTGAATCGTGGTGGTGAAATTTACGTCAGCTAACTTGCACGTTAAATGGTGCCCATTTACACATTACACGTTTCTACAGGGATGTGGCATCACCATGTAATCGGTCTACCCAAAGAGTAGTGACAGTGAATCGTAAACAAGAATACTATTATAATAATATATAATTAATCATCAACAACACTTGATTTAAGCAGTGAAAGACAAGGAGAACCCTAATTTGTGGACTGGTTCAGCCAATTTGAGGGCATCGAAAGAAGCACCCAAACCTAATCTGACTCCTGGTCTCAATTCTTGAGAGTAAGCTAAAGCAGTCAAACCAGAGTCAGCAATCTTGGCTTTGACGAAAGCAGAAGAGTCCAAGGCGTATTTGGTGGCAAATTCAACGTTGACGTTGTTGGACTTGACGGAGTCCCAGGTGGTCTTAGCACCAACTTCAACAAGGGGAGAAACCTTGTGGTAGTAAGCAGCGTGGAAAACAGACAAGTTGGAAGTAGCAGTAGCAGCTAAAGCGTAGTTGAATGTACCGTAACCAACACCAACAGAGTACTTGTTGACCTTGGCAGAAGCAATGTCGTAACCCAATTCAGCCCCGGCGGTGAATCCGTCGTGGGCAACAACCAAGTCGGCGGTGGCAACTGGGCCCTTCAACAAGTCGAAGAATAATCTGGCGTTAACGGCAGATTGTTGGTAGAAAAAGTTCAATTTGGCGTTTCTGGCACCGTTTGGAACAATAGAGGTGTCCAATTCCCCCTTTAAGCCTGGAGTCAACAATTCAGACAATTCAATCTTGGTGGACAAGGCGTTGGCGTTGTTCCAACCTTGGGTCAAGGTCAACCCGGTGGCCTTGTCGACGTATTTGGCGTCGACGGAAGCAGCAATCGAGTCGTCTTTGGCGGTCTTACCCTTAACGGTGAAAGTAACACCATTTGGAGCGACGGTCTTGACATCAACAGCAGCGGTGGACAAGTGGAAGAAGTCCTTGTTCAACAAGTCATTGGCAGACTTTTGGATATCAGAGTAAGCAACTGGAGCCATTGTGCACGATTACGAGTTCGATAGAGTGATAAAATTGGGAATTTTACTACAATAATAAAAACAACAGAAAGAAAACATTTTACAACATTTTTGCTTGACATTAACATATATAGTGGGAGTGAACAGGATTATGATAACCTGCAAAAAAAAACGTGACACAAATCCACATTTGTTGGTTAATTCAAATGTGGAGTGATTAATGGGGGTATAGCGATGATATCCCGCGCCAATGGCGTCGGGTTTAAGTAGTAGTTGCCGTTATGTCATCGAGGGGTTGGTGGTGGTGGTGATTTGTTCTCGATCGGGTTTGGCACCCCAATTAATTCGTCGTCAACCGTTAGTACCTATCCCATGTGGGATATTTTACAGGTTAGACGCCAGAAGGTTTTTATTGGTCCGCTCGGATTGTTCCTGGTACATGTGCAATTATTGTTGTGGTGGTGATTGTCGGTGTGGGTGGTGGTTGGTGCAACCGTGAGAGTATCCGTCCCATGGCGTCGTCGTCGGTGATGAAACCGTATCATGGTATTCTGTGTTGTGAAACTACGTCTTGACCATCCTGCAGAATGTCCGTTCGTCACTAAAACAGCAACCAGTTCCCCCACTGTGGAGTATGCCCGGGTACCGGTGGCGGTTCGATTCTGCCATGCGACGCTGTGCCCAGTCTCTTGTTAGCTATTGGCAGGCGGCCACCCAGACGTAAACCGCCAGAAACTGTTGCAAACGTCAACACTGCGTCGTTAGCACCATTAATACCGCAAGCACAAGTATAGACTATCACCTACGGTAAACATCACTCTAATGCCGAAGGTGTGCGCCTGCACAGCCGTTCGCCTACTAGCCGATTCTGGTCACTATTAGTGCATGGACATCCCGTCCAGTGGTACAACTAGTGGCATTCGCTGCCGTTCGCTCTCATTGTAGTCCACAGCCAGTACTGGCTATATTCGTTCTCATTGTGTCATCGTTCGTGCGGGCCTGGCCCATATCTTCTCGCGTTGCTTACAAACTGTCATATACTAGCATTGCGTCCTGCAGAACCCGGGTAGTCCGTTTGGCTGCAAAAACTCGCTGGAAAATTAATGTAGTACTGTAATCTCATACAGCCACGCTTCCCGAAGGAGTGTTGTTCGGTGCCTTGTATTTGTTCTGGTGTACTACAGCTGTCGTACAGCCACCCTCTTAGCCATTTGTATTTGGCTAAACTGCACTACTGAGAATCGTGCCTTGTCTCAAGTTGTTTATCAGCCCTCATCTATTCTATTGTCGATTCACCTTCCGGTAATCGGGAACAATAGTGATTCGGTAGAGTCGTATTTCCGCGTCAAAATCTTGTTGCATCTATCCGCATATATCCAAGTCGCTGAGTTCTGTTCTTTTCCGGTTTGTATATCAACTTGCGTTTTCTTGCATTGAATAATTGTTCAAAAAGCTTTACACCGGCTTCGTCTGTTTGTGCCATTTTGGTCTAGTGTTGCTGCAAATTCATATATTTACCTTCTCATAAGCCTCCGGTCCTTGTTCTAGTCACTCCGATTACGTTTGTTCATGAAATCATTCAACTTTGTCTTCATCAGCACTAATAAAAGGTTATGCGATCGGTGGAACTTTCATAATCAGAAACTCGCCGAATTGATTCCCTGTAACCATTCGTTTGAGGTGTACAATCTGTCAATTGACAGTTTTGTTCGACATACCAGCATCGATAATACCGCTTTTGTCTCCCCTACCAACTCCCTAGGGTATATGGGAGGCGGTTATGATAAGGCATTGTTGAACTGCTTCACTCAGGATTATAAGCTTTTGGAATCAAAAATCCAGGCGCTACTTTTAAACAAAAATAATGGTTATACACCCTTGACTTCGGTCAATGTCATCGATGTTCCTGACCATGACGACGCCCATGACCCAAGTGAGTCGTCTTCCGAATCATCAAGTGCATCATTATCTTGCCCGAAACTCATATTGATTCCATCCATGGTTATTCCTGAGCGAATTGCATCACCTCACGTCATCTTTGATTCGGTATGGAATTTGTTGCTTCATCTCTCTTCAAATCCTCAACATATAACCAACATTGTTTTACCGGGGATTGGAGGAGGTTACGGTCATGTTGATCCCGATACAATTGCCAGATTGATGATCGGGGCTATATATATATATTCCCTCGAATCAGAAATGAACAGACTTTCGCAATTGAAAAAGTCCATTTTGATTCTTTTCTGGCTCGGTAAGGACTATAGAAAATTCGAAAACACCTACGATATAAATGAATTGGAAACCCACATTGTTTCGGACTTTGGAAAATCATTGAAAATTGTTCCCAATACAATATTGGATTGGGATGCTTTAGTTAAATGCATCAAATGGTAGACTGAAGGTGTCATAAATTCCATTTAGTTAGTGTGTTGAATCTGTAGTTACGTTTTTTCAAAATTGTATTTCTATTATTACAAGGATATATTGAGTCTAATTGTACCTAGGTAGTCCATAATCTTGCACTTCCATCGGCACCAGCACTGAATAACCATGCTTCTTTTGGATGCCAAACTAAGTCCAAAACCCCAATGCTATTAATGACTTTATGACCAGTTAATTTCTTTAATGGAACCAATAATGGATTAGTTAACAAATCGTCATATACGGTACCATGGAAGACATGAATGGATCCGTCATCTGAACCAGATGCAAATAATGGCAAGTTCGACTTGTGGAATTTGATACTTCTGACGGCTTTTTCATGGTATCTCAAGGTTTTATATGGAGTCGAGGACAAGTCCAAATCATGCCATAATACTCTCTTATCGTAGGATGATGCCAAAAGATTATCACCACGAGGATGAATGTCAATACTTGACAATAATCTGGCCCCAGGCAATAATTTTTTCAATAATACTTGTTGCGATAAATCGTAAATTTTAATTGTACGTTGAGAACATACAAATAATTGTGGTTTAAATGGATGGAACTTGGCGTCCATGATGATACCTTTTGATTTTTTAAATGGAGATTGGGATAAATGCTTGGATAATTGATGAATCAACACCGCAGTGTTTTTACTTTCTGGTGACACTGTGACAAAGTAGTCACCTTTTCTATGCCAGGAAATCTTCTTGATGGTTTTACGACATTTAATTAAGGCCGAAATACCCAATTTCGCCTGCTCAGCGGATGGAGTATACCATTGACTGACCTCCTTTTTAACTTCAGTAGGTTCTTTTTCAACGTTTTCTTCATCATCTTCACCAACATTAATCTCACCTTTCTTTTTATTACCAAATGTATCGTAACCCCAACCAGATTCAATTCTTAATTTACCATTGTTCTCGATATCAAACCCGAAAATTGGTGGGACAATCAAATATATAATTTCTCCAGCAGTTACTGCTAAAATTCCACTATTACTGTCGGGATTCCAGTCCAAACTTTCGATGTGATCTTCGGTGTTTTCTTTAGTATCAACAATCGTAGCTTTGTAGACTTGTCTACCAGTCAAGACTTCCCAGATTCTTACAGTACCGTCATCAGAACCAGTCGCTAACCATAAACCTTGAGGATCAATAGATAAGGTTCTCACTTTACCAGTATGACCTTCGTAAACAGTAGAGCATTTTATTGGGAATGGACGTAAGTCCTTTGGTGATGGCAAGTCAGGAATCAAACTATCAGGATCAATGTTTAATTTGTTGTGACGAACTCTTGGTGCAAGATAAAGATCCAAACATCTTTCAAACTTCTCTCTCACTCCCTCTTGGTATCCAGGCACTTTACGTAAAGCAGAGTATTTCTGTGGAAGAAAGTTTCTTTCTCTGTCTTGAGGATCGGTTTCTTCCCATTGCTTCTTTTCTTCCTCTGTGAGCAAGTATTCCTCTGGAGGGTTGTATGATTCTTCGTTAGTTGGAGGAGCAAGTTTAGGAGCTCTTAAGTTCATGATATGCTCGTTAGGCATATCAGAATCGTCATTCCACAAATCAAAGTTCATTTCTTCTTGTTCTATTTGTTCTTTAGCTTGCGATGGGGGAACAATTCTTCCTTCTCTGATGGCTCTGACAATCTTCATTACTCGTTTGGCTTCATGTTTGGAAGGAATAAATCTTCTCTTAGGTTCTGGAACTGCAGTTAATGGCATAACTTCTGTTTGAGACGTAAACCACTCGATTGTTGGCTCATAAGGATTGATACCTTCATCGGTATTTTCTTGTGCTTGGATTTTACGAATCAATTCCAACTCTTCGTCTGTTAATTTCAACGATGCTCCGGTATTTTGGTCCAATAAACCAGTCCATCCTTCTGGTAAATCGATCGATTCCAACAATTGATTCAACGCAGAACCCTTGGCAGGTCTCATAATTCTCTTACCGTTAATATCGTACCCTATATGTGGCATTTCTTCGTAGGCAGACAATGGGATATTTCCAATAGTGTTGAAGGCTTCAACATCTGAATCGTCACTATCGTACACGGGGTTGATTTCTGGCTTGATTGTTCTGGGAGTACCATCAGAAAACTTGGTCTTGATTTCATCAGTCGAATTCGACATCGTTCTTATCTTGATGTTGGATATCTTGTCTACAAGGTACTCATTTGGCTCGTCTGAGAAGTCTTCAGAGTCCACATCAGAAGGGTCTCCTTCTTCTCCAAGTAAATCGTTTAACTCTGCTTCTGAATCTTCTTCATCTTCATCTTCTCCGTCGTTTTCTTCTTCATTTTCTTCACCATTGTCGTCTTCGCTCTCTTCGTCATCTTCACTGTCTTCTGCCTCATCGTCTATTAACCCCTCCACCAGGAACTCGTCCTCAGAGTCCACGGTTTCGGTAGGTGGTTGCTTTCTCTTTCTTGAAGCAGTCTCGACAGCCCTCGCTTTAGAGTTCCCACTAGGTCTTGCCATGGCTACTCGTCTAGATTTCTATCTGTGCTTATTTCGCAACTATATAGAATTTTTTCTACTATGCTCATCTCATCGCCAAAAATCACATCACGTGAATTTCCCATAGTTCAGTCTTCACCATAAACATCTCGCTATTTGGCACTCAACAGTGACATTAGCAGTGTTTTGGCAGCTACGATGAATGGTATACGCAAGATAAATGATATCAACCAGAAAGAATTGCAGCAAAATGTTTCCGAGAAGGCGAGCTGGCACTATGATTACCGGGATACAAGTTACATATTTATAGGGAATCTTCCCTTACTGTTGGTAGAGCACGATATCATCACCATCTTTAGCCAATGGGGTGTTCCTACGCATATACACTTGGTTAAGGACCGTGAAACTCGAAAGAGCCGAGGGTTTTGCTATTTAAAGTACCTCAATTTTAAGTCTTGTATTTTGGCTATCGACAACTTTAATGGGATTAGGATATTCGACAGAACAATCAAGGTAGATCATGTCTACTTTAAGATCCAGGCGGATATGACCGAGGATGACTTTTTGATTGAATATCCCGATGTTCAGCAGGAGTCCAAGCAGATTGAGCCTAAACCTGTGAAACTACTACCATATAACTCTGATGAGGGGCCATCCCAGGCCGATACTGGTAGCCAACAGCCTGATACCAAGGGCGATGGAGAGCGTAAAAACACTAATTCTGTGGATGATGATGAATTTAAGGACCCAATGGAAGCATTTCTTCTGGAAAGAAATTCCTCCCATGGTTCCTCTCATCACCGACACCGTAAGCACAGACACAGGCATGATGACCACAGTAAGCGTCGCGAGCGACGCTCCAGGCACGAATCTCGTCACTCGAAGCGGGATGAGCCGTCAAGAGACGAAAGCCCCCAGAGATAGGGCTACTATTTTTTTTTTATGTCTACATTTTACAAGGCATGGTGTATATTGTACTATTAGTCGTCCTTGACTTTGAAGTCCTGAAAGTATGCGAAAAACTTTCTTTTCTCGTTGATATTCAAATCGTTTCCAATAGGAACAATTTGGTTCATTTCGAATGTGTTTCTAATTTCCTTTGTATTGAACTCTTTCAAAGGATAGAACTTAATTTTGACAAAATTGCGTTGAACGCCAAAATGGCACATACAATTGAACAAGTATTTCCAAAAAGAAATGTTTGGTACTGGTAAGGTATAGTACTCTGGGTTGATTTTCACCACCATAGATTTCCACTTAAACCCAGTAAAATCATATTTTTTCAAGTCGACAAATGGCAACAAAGCTTTGTTGTTCGAAGGAGTTCCTTCCAACAACAAGAAAACTGCCTTATTTTTGAATTTGGTCAAGTCTTTACATGGAGTACCTGTAGGTTTGCTCAAGGTAAACGTGTGAAAGAACAACGACCAAGGTGTATAGCTGTACAAGTTCCCTTGTTCGTCTGGAACCAAAATCACAATACTAGCTTTTGAGATCATTTTGTAGATGTAGCCATCCAATGGAGTTAAGTAGTTAGTGACGATGATTTCGTTTCCATGAGGCAAGTTCATTTGAATGCCCAAAGTACTAGTTCGCTTCACACCATCAACAGAGATATGGAGATTGTGTAATCCAAATAGAATCGTCAATATAAAGTTACACAACCCGTTCAATGGCAATATTGAGTACAATAAAAACGCCAACATGAAAAATGGTGTTCTCAACACTACAGCTACCACTCTAAGCACCCGGTAAAACACCGATTCCGATTCGTAAGGCGGTTTAATTGGCATAAATGGGGAAATCCCACTTCCCTTATCCCTCCAGTTGCTGAACTTCTCCATTGCCGCGCAGTATATATATGCTGTGAATACGGTGAATTTTGTTAGTTGAAATTTTTCAATTTTTCAATTCTCAGCATGACTGCAAAATACAAACTAGGCAAGGTTGGTTCAAAGAAAATAATGCTAATCTTCAACTCCTATTATGGCACATTATTGTATAGACAATTGATTTTTGGAGTTGTTGGAGTTCAATTGGGCCATTGGCAGTAGATTCGTTGGAATTACTTCTGTTGGTTTTAGATTCTACTGTCTTCGAAGTCTCGAAGTCGCACTCTTTGTAGCCAAAACTAGTCACTGGTCATTATTGCTGGTAAGACAAGAATTATCAAAATGACTCAGTCTCTATTCCTTTGTATCACCAACCTCTGCGTCTTGCATCTTGCAATTGCTGGAGCTACTATTATTCACTACAGAGCCGCTGAATTTTCACTGTGGTAAACTGTATTCTCGCGTCAAATTACATGATATTGTTACAAGTATAATTCATTAACTACCTCATTACTAATAAAACAATAAGTACTAATATACACGGTATAAACCAAAATTAAAGAAATAGAAATTGTCTAAAGTTACAGACTATGGGATGACTAGCAACCAGCTTATAACTCTTGAGATTCCTTACCCTTTGGTTTTTTGGAAGGTAATAAAGATTGGTGAATGTTTGGTAAGACCCCACCTTGAGCAATGGTGACGTGACCTAACAATTTGTTCAATTCTTCATCATTTCTGATGGCTAATTGTAAATGTCTTGGGATGATTCTGGACTTCTTGTTGTCTCTGGCGGCGTTACCAGCCAATTCCAAGATTTCGGCAGTCAAATATTCCAAGACGGAAGTTAAGTAAACTGGAGCACCAGAACCAACTCTTTGTGCGTAGTTACCTTTTCTTAATAATCTGTGAACTCTACCGACTGGGAAAGTTAACCCAGCCTTAGCTGATCTCGAAGTAGATGCTTTATCGGCACCACCGGCTTTTCCTTTTCCTCCAGACATATTTATTTACGCAATTATAAAAATTAATGAACAAATTCCTTTCCTGGAACGAAGGCCCCTGGTGACTTTTATAGTTCTTAGTTATGGCGGCGCTACCGCAACGGTTTTTGGTAGCGCCCTATACTATCTTGATGCCATCTTGTTATTGATTCTCCTGGAGCAGACACGACCACTGTTTGTTTTGGACAATTTCGCGTTGTCGAATCTACAAGTTTCGCGGAGTCGAGAACAAAGTGCATGTTACGTAGTTATTTCCGGCACACTGGTCAGAATCCTACAGGAATATTTACAGGTTAGATCAACAATTTCCTAAATCAAACGACGTGGTGGAGCGTGGTCAGGAAATTACCCAGGGAGACCTAAATTTACTTAGTCTCGCGGTACGTCTCAACTCGATGGAGTAAAGTGAAGGAAAGCACAGTAACCAAACACCCGGTGGCGCACACGGGACGTGGCAATTGGTGGTGTAGACACCGGTGGTGGATGCAACACGAAGTTTGTTTATTTTGACTACGATGTGGAAATTTTTGAAATGGAGATTCGCACTATATATATAAACAGTACAATCCAGGGAAACAAATTAATTTTAATTTTTCTCTTGTGCAACAATAGTTAATTATTAATCATGGCCCCACCAAAAGCTGAAAAGAAACCTGCTTCCAAAGCTCCAGCTGAAAAGAAACCAGCTGCCAAAAAAACCGCTTCTTCCTCTGACTCTAAGAAGAGAGTCAAGACCAGAAAGGAAACCTACTCTTCTTACATCTACAAGGTTTTGAAACAAACCCATCCAGATACCGGTATTTCTCAAAAGGCCATGTCCATCATGAATTCTTTCGTTAACGATATCTTTGAAAGAATCGCTTCCGAAGCTTCCAAATTGGCTGCTTACAACAAGAAATCTACCATTTCCGCTAGAGAAATCCAAACCGCTGTTAGATTGATTTTACCAGGTGAATTGGCTAAACACGCTGTCTCTGAAGGTACCAGAGCTGTCACTAAATATTCTTCTGCTTCTAACTAAGCTGGTTAGTTTACATTATGGTTAGTTTTATGTAATGATTGTATATTAGGTAATGTATTTAATATGGGTACCATGGAACAGGCGTAGAAGAATCAGTACAAGGCTGGAATTACAGTTTACAGTGAAACTACATCTCACGGAGTCTACGACTGAGTCCTCGGTCTTGAGTTTAAAATTCAGTGTGATTTCATACAATCATCTAATCAGCTACTTTCTTAATTGAGTGTGGCGAATCGGAGATTGATCTTAGCAAAACAATTTGCGGAAAAAAAAATCGGCATTGGAAATTGATTCAGTTTTACACAATTTGCACGCCACCCGTGACTAAAATCCCTCAACCCTCGTAAACTTTGCTAAGAAAGGGCCAATTCAAAGTTCCCCCTGGCAAATCACGGAATTCTCCCACAAAGATACTGTGTGCATGTAGTAAGTCTCATGCACATGATACATTTGGGTGCAAAAAGTCTTAAAATGAACTTGGTAAAGACAGCGTGAGATCTGCAAAGTGAGTCTTGGATTATCAGCAGAAGTGAATATTTAGATGTAGTTGCCTGCTAATGGATTCTGTTAGTTTTTGCATAGTAAACATGTATGTCATCAAGAACAAGAAACTTACATCATAGAGGTTTACAAGAGCTAAGTATCAATCTTGAAAGTATTCTTGCTGACCATCATTTCTTATTTAAAAACGATCGTATAATGTCCACATATTTGTATTTACAATCCAATCGAAAGTTTAAAGGTTAGATCTTGTGGTCCTACACTCACCCCTTCCATCATTTGGAAACTTCGAACTATTTGGTTTTGAAATATTTATACCACTAATGCCAGTGATTCTGGACGCACATTACGTTCTGAGCAAATAAACAGGACCCTTGAACTCCACATTTTCACCACCGCCGAGTACAAACAACCCAAATCTTCAGAAGTTTCAAGCACATTCAATATATGGTAACCAAAGATAAGTTGTAATATATGAAATGTTACTTAAACTTTGTAATTAAGATATGCAAATCTGTTTTTGATGCTTGGCCCAATTCCAGTCATTTCCAACCATTCTAAACTTCACTGGCTCGAGTAGAGAAATCATTGTATCTATTTGAAGTATTTCCTCTTGTTTTAAACCCTTCATAGGATTATACCTAGAAAATATTTCAGTACGTATTTGCAATGATGCACCAATGTTCGTCTTTCAACAAGCCAATTAGTTGGTGTTGTTCCTCTTGTGCTTTACTTTAAAGCAAACTCCTCAGATAGTCATCTGCCTATATTGAGTTTTCTGAATCTAAAATAATCTTGCTGTGCTCATAAAATTAGTGAGAGAAGTTGATTAATTAAATAACTACTAAATGATTTTTTCAATTTGTAGATGCAAGGCCATAGTTTCTCAGAAACGGATTACTTTTGTAATTTCATCTCCTAATTTGAACAAAATTTTAAAGTTGAGGAAGCTTTGTGAACCCGATGTGCTTACGTGTGTCACTTTATATATCGGATGTGCTATTTTTGCAGCCATGATATAGTTTACCTTAAATTATGCTATTGACACTTCAAGTTCATACAAATGTGTTGGTTCATATATGTTATTGTTACATTTTCTCCTACGGCTTGGTGTGTTATGGATTTGGTGAACGATTTTCTGAGTTTTACAAGTTTACCATTGCCTCATAGAAAGCAAAAGCGAAGTAACGAGGTAATCAAATAGCTCCTAGCCATACTGATGACAAAGTGTAATTTCTAGGTATAAGACGTTTCCAATGTCTATCAAATTTTCTTATCCATGACAATGTCTTGTACTCTACAGAATTATCTTAACGTTTTATAAGGACATTTTCATAATGAGAGAAATATTTATCTGAGAAGTTGTTACAGCGAAAGATTAATTGGTAGATTTTCTCATTTAGTCTGTATTTATTTTCATTGCCAGACGTCGATAATTAACAGGTCGAATCTAGCTAATCTTTTTAGGAACCGTTGTTTTTTTTTTTTTTTTTCACTAAACTTGTAGTATCAGACTTTGTAGATACTGTCTTTCACTGGTAATTCTTCAGTTTTTCCAGAGTGTTGAAGGTTTTGTAATGGATACCATGTAGTCTCGCGAGATAATAATGGTGATAATGAACGGATATATGAACAAGTTTGGGAAAGTTTTGGTCTTTGTCTATCCAAATTGTTTCATGCCTAGGCCGTCTGATCGAACACCTTGTAAATACTGATATTTCATACCAAAAGATAGGATCATCATCGGTCCAAATAATCTGCTCTAAAGATTCCCTATGCGCCATGACAAACGGATAGGAGAGTATATGATTTACATCGCACACATCTTGCCGGTTTTTAATCTTTAGAAACCTCAAAACATTTTTGTTAATGACGAAGTCGTCACTTAAGTACATTCTATTGACTGAAAAATCACGTAGATTTTCAAACCTCTTGAGGTTGTACCCAAACTTTGCAGGATCAATATGTAGCTGTTCAACTGAAGATTCATCAATCAATGTCGATAAAGAAATATCATATGCTCCCTCTAAAACTAAGCTCTTTACTTTTATCCGCTCACCTGATGCACTTTTGAATCTAATATGCTCATTATTCTTCACGTGTAAGCAGCGGTAGGTACAATTTGGCAACATTACATTTGGATTATGATGTGCGAGATGAGCTCCATCAATCGAAAGATTCTGAATTGATGAGAGACATGAGAGATCAGTTAGGTCGTTTATAACACTGACTTGAAATGTGTGGATCGTCTTGGTTTGTAATTTAATTTTGGGTAGCTTAACTGGAGTGTCATTTGAGAAGATAACGGTATTAGGTAAAATTGAAGACAACACAGTTACCAAATTTTCATTGAACAGACGCTCACCATCGAATATCAAAATCTCTATTGGAAAAGATTTTCCGGGATTACAATCTAATAAACCCATGAATTTCAGAAAAGTCGTCACTGTGAACAGGTTATAAAAGCGTCTTTGGCTAACAGAGGGAATGATGGGGAAGCCGGTCCAACATTTAATTGCATCGGGGTGGTTTCTATAAGCTCCATCACCTAGAACAAATATATTCTTCTGCAACTTATGGCTTGCTATTCTATTGAGTCCTTTACATGTACGACCTAATGCCAATTTAGTACCTTGGTCAGTATAGTCCATGACAGTACCGAAAATTTCAAGTGGTAGTTTCATTCCTGGTTTGAGTGATGATTCTGTTTCAATCAATTGATCTTCCAGATGGGGATAAGCACTGACATAGTTAGAACTCAAACGTACGTCAATCATTTCCCTAAGCAATGTTGATTTTGTCGTATCATTCAAATTTTAGGAATAAGGATTAGAACTACATATATGAATTGGCTGCGAAAAATCCCCGAATTTCAATTACTTTTATGCATGTACCACAACTGGGCTGCAGAATACGCACAAGAGAAATATGAGAAGGGAGAAGGCTAGTTAATTGTATGGTGCCCTTCTTCTATCAGAATTGCATAGAACTAAACCTTCGACTTCTACATTATTTTGATGAGAATAGTGTGTGTATTCTATTGTTCGCTATGCTACTGTATTTTCTCGGACTCTGTCTGTTCATCTTCGTAGTATAACATTAATAGCAAACAACAAAAGATATTAAGTAAGTGATGTAGCCAGTACGTATGTCTGATTCCATAGATTATGCTGTAGAAAATGAAATAGTAGCAATACCAAATGATGGATGTAATCATGGTATTGGACAAAGTGGACGAGGTTTTGCTGCTTCTCGGAATGATTGTCATTCGGCTATTTTTCTCAGTGACAATTATAATTGGAATGATAGAAAGAAAGTTGTGGTGGGATGAAAATGGTGTCGTCCAATTGACTGATAAATTGTGTACAAAGACAATCAAAATTGGAATATTTACCGGCAATATCCACAACATCAAGATCAACCATGAGAATTGATAGTTGAGCAAGTTGTCCAAGTTAGAAACCCTGTTGCTCCCAATTTCTCTCCCCTTGTCCTGTTTCGAAACAAATATCTTGATCAATTTGATTGCTTGAATACAGCAACAAACGATATACACGAATTGATAGGGAATATAGAATGGTACTGCCAACACAAGTAACGCTATCACCAAAATTTGACGATGTTTCCAGATATCTAAAATCAACTGAATCTTTGAAATTTTGTCCTTGGCAAGTATTGAGGCAGGGCTAATGTCATTAGATACAGAAATAGATGTGGTGGATTTGGAAGGCTGGTTTTCACTGCCATCCTTTCCTCCGAATCTCTTATTCTTTAGGATTGAGCCAAAAACTGCTCTTGATAGGATAAAGATTTGTGAGATCGCCATACCCATGAGAAACAATATATTGTAGCTGATGTACACTAAACCGATCCCTATAGTATAGAACAACGGACCCAAGAAAAACAAACACTCTTCTTCTAAGCCCAAGTAAAACGAATTCAATTTGAATTCCCTGTGCAATGCCAAGTTGATTTCATTGGGATCTCTAAGGACCACTGGATCAATTAAATTCAATACTTTTTGGACAAACGAAAACTTGACAATTGGAGTAAGTAATGCAAGAATTAAACAAATCCCAACAAAATTAGGCAAGCTTGTGGCTACTTGTAATCCTTGTATAAAGCTCGGGAATTTCAGAGTTTTTTGAAGCGTCCGTAATTGAATTGTTAGTACATATAACGTAACCAGAACACAGAACGCGACCAACGCCAATCGATATCTAATCACCAAAAGTCTCAAACTTGTAAGCCAGTCTATTTTAATCTTAATATCTAATGGAATAGGCTCTGATCCTGCTGCGTCATTCCAAAGTTCAATATTCATTCCAGATTCCTTCCTAAAAGGTGTGTAAGGGGCGATACCATGCATCGTCATTGTAACTCTCTTATTATTTTCGATATCAATGTGCCACTTTGTCTCGTAAGGCTCACTTGACCATTGTCGAACAATTGGAGCAAATGATGAACTTACAGATTTGGGGATTTTGAACGAAACATCATATGCAAGTAAACTACTCCAAGCCCCAGGAACTTTAATATTTGCAGCTATTGCCCTATTGTTGGGTAATGATATTTGTGCCCCACTTGTTATTAAAGAAAATGAGTTGGTTCCAAGGATATAATTGGTTGAATCGGTACTGGAAACTTGACCCAATACAAACTCATGATGAGTAGATTTAAGCCTATCTGCGACAACTATAACATCGAAATTGTTCAATAACGTTGAATTCAATTTGAACCCATAAAATGGCAGTTTATCGCCGCCGTAT
The DNA here is from genome assembly GCA_030560805.1 of Suzukiozyma palmioleophila. Lineage (NCBI taxonomy): Eukaryota > Fungi > Ascomycota > Pichiomycetes > Serinales > Debaryomycetaceae > Suzukiozyma > Suzukiozyma palmioleophila. The sequence continues at coordinate 96,254 of JAKTVY010000014.1, forward strand.
GAAGAATCCTCTAGAGCATTTGTATGGCTGTTTGGAATTGGTCTTTGGTCCAAAGTAATATCAATACATTGCAACGATATGTATTCCGCTGTATTCTCTGTAGTGTAGTCATAAATTTCCTCACTTTTCAACGAGTCTGTCTTCGAGCAAATTAAAACACTGGGGTTGATGTATTCTGTTTTAGAAAATTCTTTCCACACAGTCATTGGGAGAGAACTAATTAATGAAAAATGACTGTCCTTATTAGATGGGAGTTGGAAAATATTAAAATTTGGATGCTTTTCATTTCTTTTAACGTCAGGGTTGATTCTCAATGCGTTTCCTGGTGTGATGAATGTAACCTGGGACGCATCCAAATTAAGTTGAATGTCTTTATCTGAAGTCACAATTTTCTTGTCTTGTGAAGTTATGTCCTCAAACCCAGTGAGCAAATGCTCTTTAAAGATTGATAGCCTTTCTGGCAAGCTGTAAGTTCTCGAAGGGCTGAAAAAATCGGCAATATCCAATAGAACTTTCGCAACCTTGTGACGCAATTGGTGACACCAGACTATAGCCAAATGATCGATTGGAGTCCATACATTTGGAATTCCCGTGGTATAAACTGTGAATCCATGTGATGGTGGAACAAGGAACCCCAAAGTGGTATAATCAGCTGGCAATATTTCGTCCAATAAACCCCCAGTAATTGAAATTAGTGACGTTTCTGACAAACGTTTCTGTGCTAATTCAGACATGTTGTTGTAGGCAGCATACCAAAATCTGTCTGTTGCTGAGTATAATTTCAAAATGTCCCCATCAAAAGTCAATGGTGCGGCAGCATGTGGCGAAGAAAGGGTAATTATTGTGTTTATGCTATTTTCAAGATAGTTTGGCAAAGTCATCATGACTCTCGCCACTACTCCACCCATGGAATGGCCTAGTACCACCACGGATTTTGGTGGGTTTTCTGTATTTGAATATAGTCCTAGGATGAACTTTATTGCTTGGTTCAAATATTCAGCTTGATCAAGCATAGTTCTTCCGTGGAATGCCGTGAAGTCTTCATTGAAGTCTGCGGTGAAGAAATCGAAATTTCTTGCGTTTTTGTTCAACTCGTCGCTATTTCGGTACTCTTCAAAGTAGAGGTTTGACGTTTCTGCTGCAATTGACCTCACTTGACGGTACGAGCCAGCATTTCCTGGAATAAATAGAATCGGTATACCGTCTAGCGACTCAAACCCGTTATCGTTTTGTGGTGCCGGATCATGGTCTTGCTCTCTGTAGAGGTAGAGGGAATATTTCGACGCAAACCTCGTATGGGTCTCGTCAAACCCTCTTATTCGCGCGTACGACGGTCCCATGTAACTCATTCTACAGCCGGGAGAGTCTGCTCCCGAAAGTGGATTAGAATATATGTATGCTATTAGCCCCAAGAGCCCTAGTCCCAACCATGATATCACAGGAAGGGCGTTTTTCCTCAACCCCATGTGAACAACTCAACGTAATTGATGACTGGAAGCACAGTCTGACTGTCGTGGTAGACTTTTGACGAACAAATTAAGTTGACCTGGACCTGGCCCTTTAGAAGCACAATGCGATTTATGATGAGATATGTAGAATGTACCAGAAAACCCCACCGACAACCGGAATCGTGGTAGTAATAAATGGTCTGGTGTGAACTGGCAGATCTAGCTTCCTGAACTGTAATGACTGGCAGCAATGTCTCCTGGTGGTAGTGGTTGGGCACTTGTAGGACTAGGAGAAAGATTTCTATTGTGATTGTATTTGTCGCACAGTGTGAAAAATTCTGGTCAACCTGCTACTTCTACACCTTTGCATTCTCGCAACAACTTGCACTACGTATCATATAAAAGCTGTATTTACGTCTATTTCTGTCACTGTTCTTCAGACTCGTTTTTCTTCAACTGTCTTATGCCCTGTAAAAATGCTTCAATGCCTTCACCTTTGTAGTCAAACTTGAGTGACTGCGAAAGTAGATACCCAGCACCATTGCACTGGCGCAACGACTCGTTCAACGACTTCAAGTTTTGGTTGAAGTACGGCGACTTGATCACCTGTAAGATTTCGTACTTGGACGCATTTTCCATCGACTTGGGCAAATGGTCCTTGTATAGCCGTTTTATTTCGTCGTGCGACAAGCTATCCAAATGGTTCTCGATTGTGTTTTCGTCTAACACAAACGACAAATCGGAAATTGGTGCAACGGTGGCCTGGTGGTTACCGTCTGGTGGCTGATTTTGGCTTTGGTTCTGGCTTTGGCTTTGGTTCTGGCTTTGGCTCTGGTTCTGATTTCGACTTTGCAGACTGTTGGTCGACTCGGTGGAAAAATCATCCGCAGTCTCACTGGGCTTGTCGCCAGAACTTTCCGTTACATCGCTAATGGTTAATATCGTTTATTAATATACATTTATAAACTATGCTGATGATAATTTATAAAGAACCACCGGTTTTCAGCGCCCGAACGTCGGTTTATCGACATTCCAGTCACGGCAACCAAAACTCGGTGGTTTCAATCGCTGGCTCCGACAGTCTCTCACAAGACACACCACCGAATGATCATGAACCATATTACGATAATCTATCCTATCATAATACGCATATACTTACTCTACTTCTTCTTCTTCTTCCTCCTTCAAAGTAATTGCCTCCTGAATATCATTGATAATCTTCTGGTCCTTTTCTGACAATTGATCCAAGTGATCCAAATCAGCAACATCTTGCAACCAGTACAAATGGGAAGCTCCCGAACTCAAAAACGTCAATTTGAAAACTCTCCCGGTGGTGCACGACTTCACCTGTTTGAAGCTGACGTCTCCTGGAATCAACAATAATTCATCTTTTTCAACTGTGCCAGCTACATTGGAAGTACTGTCCAATTTTGGTGTCCAGGTGAAAGACAAAAACTCGGGGTCATCAATTGATGGGCTGATTTGAATCATTCCACTCACTGGTAACGGAGTACATTTTCTTGTATCTTCGTCGTACTTCACCTTACCGGCGTTAAACTTGATAACCTTCGACATGGCGATGGTGTAGGTTTGTCCAGAATCCGCCACTGGTAATTTGTATTACGTTGGTGTCGTACTGCACTACCAAAATTTTGGTGGCGTGCCACCGCGCCGTACCGCCGTACCGTGCGAGAAACATGCCGGTCTACCGCCATGGTGTCGCTACATGGGCACAGTACTGGCGATGTCTAGCCGTGCTAGAGCCATACCCGGCCCCACCATTCCAATGAAATAGAACATTGTCATTTTTTGGCATTTCTTTCACGTATCTATTTTCAGTCCAGTTCCTTACCACGGTACATGGTTCGGCCTATCGCTTCTCCCGCACATCAAATGGTGGCACGCCCGTTCCTCTTTCCCTTGACTTGACTAGTGTAAATGTCTCTTATGGTAGCGCCACGGGTATAATTTAGCGGTAGCGCTCTGTAGACGAAATCCAAGACACAACCGATAATGAACTTTCCAGGCGAAGATATCCAAGAGTTGGTGAGCGAGATAGCTGCGATTTTGCGTCGTCGTGGCGAGACGTTGGCTGTTTCTGAGGCAGCATGCGGTGGGTTGATTTCGGCAGCGTTGGTCCTGGTACCAGGAGCGTCGAATTTCTATATTGGGGGTAAACTAGTATATTCCTTGAAGCAACGGTTGAAGTTATCAGGATGGTCTGAAACAGACATTCAAAATTATATGGGTCCATCTCAACAGGTGGCATTAAAATTGGCCAGAACCGCGAAATACGAGCTTGGTGCAACCTACGTATTATCTGAAACAGGGTTTGCTGGTCCTTCGAAAGACTTGCACTTGAACAACCAAAACTCGGATGCTGAAGTTGGTACAGTCTATTTAGGGTTGACGGGGCCCAATGTCCAGGTTTCCACTGAGAAAAAAACTGGCGAGCTAGAGAGATCGAAGAATATGACGTCGTTTGCGAAACTCGGGTTGGAGTTCTTATTGACGCAATTGAGGTTACAGGACGAGAAGGAGTCGAAGGAGATAAAAGATGAAAAGAATGGAAAGGATGGGAAGGATGAGAAGGATGAGAAGGAAGAGAAAGAGTCGAAAGATGAGTAGTCTAGCGCACAAACTAATAGATAAAAAATAAGGTAATTTTTTGGGGCCATTTAGCACAAAGTTCCACAATGGGCAAGTAAGTGGGTGCTCATGGGGTTCCAATTTTGCGATGAAAAGTTCTACACGTAGCAGCAGAGCTGAGATTTGTACATGCTTTGAACATTACAATGTTTATAACACGGTCCACCAACACAGTATCAACGTCACACTTGGTCACGTTGGCGAGCCAATTATGTCAAGAGTTTCTATATCTGGCACAATCCTCCTAGCCAGAATGTATATACCATTGAAATACACCTTTTTAGACTGTTAGTTGTAGAGACAAAAACATTCCCGCACGAGAGTCGAAACGACACCAACTGAAGGTAATGCGAAAAATAGGGAAAAGCATGCGGAAAGGTATTAAAATCATGAAATGGTACAACAGTTAGTGTTTCTGTTGATTGGTTTGCTCTTTCTGCTGGTATCTTACTGTCTCACTTGTGTGTTAGAAATCATGCTCTTCAGTTTTAATTACTTTCCAAATTAGTCTCAATTTTGCAACTTTTTTACAGTTCTTAAACATCCTGGGTAAGCGAAGTTACTAGAAATAACTAATACTCAATTTTACATGAATTTCACACCGAGTTTCAAATTGAAGTCCTACATCACTTCTACTTTGTTTGATTATCTCTTATGCTCTATAATCTCCGCTGGTGCTGCTTGAGAGCCATTTGTTTCACTAGCGTATTTGTAGGCTGTTGACTATTTATGTTTACAATATGCAAACACCGTATCAAATGCAGTACCAAAACACTAAGGCTAGCACCCATTAGTTCAAATCAATCAATGACTGCAAATTGCACCAGCTTCCACAATACCTACCACAAGAACGTACGGCTGCCTCTTTGTGAGCTCTATTGCCCAAAAATGGCCCCAGATTTATTAAAATTGCAGTTCGAATCAAAAACTCATCACGTGACTACTGACACGTCGATTTTTTTCCACAATCAATAAACTAAGCAAAGTTTGGCGGGTAGTTTACACTGGACAACCGATTTTGTAGTTTAAAATGAGCAGCAGCGACGTGGCCGAGAGTCAACCCACTGTGGCAGCACCTGTCAATGGTGGAATCAATATCATTAAACGGAAATTGAATGGGTATGTTGGGTTTGCCAACTTACCAAAACAATGGCACAGAAAATCCGTTAGAAGAGGATTCCAATTGAATTTAATGGTTATTGGTGAAACTGGTTTGGGTAAAGCAACCTTAGTGAACACATTGTTTAACCAGGAAATTTTGTCTGACCAATTTGACATTGACACAGAAACGGCATTGCAAAATGATGAATTTCAAGTAAGAATCAAGTCAGAAAAAGTGGAAATTGTCGAAGACGGGGTCAAATTGAAGTTGCAAGTGGTAACAGCACCTGGATTTGGCGAGTCAATCAACTGTACCAACTCATGGAAACCGATTGTTGACGAAATAAATCACCGGTTTGACTTGTATTTAGAAGCAGAATCGCGAGTCAACCGTGCTAACATTGTCGATGAACGGATTCATGCGTTGTTATATTTCATTGAGCCAACTGGCCATAGTTTGAAAGCATTAGATATCGAGTTGATGAAACAACTTCACGAAAAAGTCAACTTGATTCCCGTTATTGCCAAGTCTGATACTTTAACCGACGAAGAAATCGCTAGTTTCAAACAAACGATTTTGAACGATATTGATTATCAAAATATCAAGATCTTTACTCCAGCAACCCACGACGACGACGACGAAGATTCCGTTTTGAATACCAAGCAAATCTTGAACCAAATCCCTTTTGCTGTCGTTGGGTCTACCAAAGAAGTGGAAACTAATGATGGAAGAAGAGTCCGTGGTAGAAAGTATCCATGGGGTATCATTGAAGTCGACAACGAAGACCACAATGATTTCATCAAGTTACGTCAATTGTTAATTAGAAACTTTTTAGAAGAGTTGAGAGAAACCACCTCCAACGAGTTGTACGAAAAGTACCGTAGCGAGAAATTGTCCAAGATGGGAATCGAACAAGATAATAGTGTTTTCAGAGAGTTTGATCCATTCGCAAGACAAGAGGAAGAAAAAGCATTACACGAAGCCAAGTTGTCAAAGATGGAAACGGAAATGAAGGTAGTTTTCCAACAAAAAGTTTCTGATAAAGAAAAGAAGTTGCAAAGATCGGAAGCCGACTTATTTGCCAGACACAAGGAGATGAAGGACAAATTGACCAAACAAATCAGATTATTAGAGGATAAGAAGGCCCAATTGGAGAAGCAGAAATCGTTACCCCAGGAGCCCCCAGCCACCGTACCAACAAAGCAAAGAAAAGGGTTCTTACGATAGAGATTGGCGTGTAGAAATTGAATAAAGTATAATTAGGTTTGTGTTGAATATAAATGTGAAAATTGTCAGTTATGTAGAACTATCATAATAATCACCAGCCTACCATGGTACGATTACCACCACAACCAAAAAAATATACACCAAACACCCACTAATTCCTCTCGTTGCGTCCAGAATGACCCCATACATCCCCATTCCACGTCAAAATAGTGTCATTGGTTGTTGACACCATAGGATTTTGACGTAGCAAGTAATTGGTTATATACAATATTATCTCATGATAATTTGGTAGTGTGAAATTTGGTGAATAAATATGGGAGTAAAATATCCGTTTTGGTAGGATTTTCAATTGTTTGGTTTTATCGACATGTCAGCTGCTGATTCACAGAGAAAATCGCCTACTGGTTCTTCCAATGGTGCCGGCAATGCCAGCGGCGCCGCTAAACACAACAAACACGACTTGGCTGCCACGGTGAAGGTATGTAGTGAGGGGCATGAATGGTTCGAGGGCGTTTTGATAGCACATACGCAATGGAGTGGTACAAACGACGTGGAAGGAGATTACTAACATTTTAGACGGCACAATTTGCGTGGTTTGTAGGACAAGTTATCACGTTAATTTCCATTACGTTGTACAGTTTGACGTACGTGGGAATTGGCAAGAAGTTGTACCGAGTGTGGTACGATTTGGCGTTGGTTGGAATTGTAGAAACATTTTCCATTTTGGTGTACCAGACGGTGCAGAAGAGAGGAGTCAACGTTGATGCTTTGATGAAGGACGACAATGTCCACTATTTGATTTTGGGGGTTTTCTGGTTAATTTTGAGACCCAATGTTTTCATTGTATTATTGCCATTTGGGATCTACTCGGTTTTCCACGTATTGGCGTACGTCAATGGGTACATTTTGCCGTTGTACAACTTGGAAAACTCGCCAATTTCTTCCAAGTTAGCGGCATTCATCAACAACAACAACGTCAAGTCGGTTCAGATCGGTAGTGCCATCGAACTTTACTCGTTGATCTGGTTATTCCTTAGAGTTATCACCATCAGAAAGAGATCGTTAGTTCCATTTGTGGTTTACGTCATCTTTATCAAGACCAGATACGAGAAGATTGTTTTCACCAGAAACCACTTCAAGCAATTGGAAATCCAGATTGACAAGTACGTGAACCAAATCAACGTTCCAGTTGTCAAGGAATCGTGGATTCAATTCAAGCAGGTTTTGAACAAGGTGGGACAGTTCCACATTGTCAACGATTACACTAAAGAAAAAGCCAATTAATTTAGATTATTATACGGTGAAGTGTTCAATGTATGTTTTAAGTTCATATTGTCGTAGTGACGTAGCCTGAATAAACACGAAGCCGGAACCCACCAGAGTTGATCGACTAATTGCGTAAGGTGCTGTTTTGACATCCTGAACCCTGTAATCGTACATGAAATATACGACAGCAGGCATTAATAGTGATGCAAAGAGTAGTGTGCAATTGTACTGTGGATACCACCAATTGTGCAAAAGTAGAGTTTATGCTGCTTGGTGCGTACGCAGAAGCAACACCGAAATATCCCACGATTCGTGATGCACAAGAGAAAGATACCACCAACATCCGTTGTAACGGAAACTATATACCAGCCGTTCGATTACTTTATGCAGCCGCATCGACGACAAAAGTGTATAGTGGATATTCTAGTCTCAATTAGGAGAACAGATCTACTGCAAGTAGGGAAAGAATTGTCTTCGGCAAACAGATAAAGAAGGACATAGAGGTGTACTTGGAAGTACATTGGGCAATCAACTGGTGGTTGTGCAGTAGAAATGGGAAATAAACAGCAACGCAGCACCATGATGGTTAGAATAGTTGCCTATTATGGTGTAATAGTACAGGTACAGAATAGTGCATTAGTCAAATACAGTAGTCTGCAATATGATGAGATTCGGCAAGATTCGAGATATTGTGCAACAGCATAGTGTAGAGAAAACAAGCAAGGCATCTTGAGCTTAACTGGGACAGAAATACGCTTCATTTGCCGCACAGGGATATACAATCTGGATGAATCAATCAAGATCCATCCCATCAACTCACACTATGGTGGAAGAACAGTCGACATCACCGTGGCCGTAGTGCGGTGGTGCGCGGTACGGCACCGACGTGGCAGTGGTACTATCAATGGGCTGCCGCAGGCCGCTTCCGCGGGCCGCACGGTGGTGGTACCACTTTGTGCAACAAATCCCTTCCGTTGCACACCCTCATGGAATGCTATAGAACATTCCATAGGGTTCGATAAATTCAAGAAATTTAATTTTCGACGAAGTTACTAGAAAATTCGATGAAAAATGAGGTGGTATAAAACTATGGAATTTGACCAAATTTCCCATTTGAATTTTTTTTATAATTGCTTTTAAAATTTTAAAGAATCATGTCTAAAGCTGTTGGTATTGATTTAGGTACAACTTACTCTTGTGTCGCTCACTTCGCTAACGATAGAGTCGAAATTATCGCTAATGACCAAGGTAACAGAACCACTCCTTCTTTCGTTGCTTTCACTGACTCCGAAAGATTGATTGGTGATGCTGCTAAGAACCAAGCTGCTATGAACCCAGCTAACACTGTTTTCGATGCTAAACGTTTGATTGGTAGAAAATTCAACGACCCTGAAGTTCAAGGTGATATGAAACACTTCCCATTCAAAGTTGTTGACGATGGTGACAAGCCAAAGATTGAAGTTGAATACAAGGGTGAAAAGAAGATCTTCACCCCAGAAGAAATCTCTTCTATGGTTTTAACTAAAATGAAGGAAACTGCCGAAGGTTTCTTAGGTACTAAGGTTTCCGATGCCGTTGTTACTGTTCCAGCTTACTTCAACGACTCTCAAAGACAAGCTACCAAGGATGCCGGTTTAATTGCTGGTTTGAACGTGATGAGAATCATTAACGAACCAACTGCTGCTGCCATTGCTTACGGTTTGGACAAGAAGGAAGAACACGAACAAAACGTCCTTATTTTCGATTTAGGTGGTGGTACTTTCGATGTCTCTTTATTGACCATTGATGACGGTATTTTCGAAGTTAAAGCTACTGCTGGTGATACTCACTTGGGTGGTGAAGATTTCGACAACAGATTAGTTGCTCACTTCATCCAAGAATTCAAGAGAAAGAACAAGAAGGATATCTCTACTAACCAAAGAGCTTTAAGAAGATTAAGAACTGCCTGTGAAAGAGCTAAGAGAACTTTATCTTCTTCTGCTCAAACTTCTATTGAAATTGACTCCTTATACGAAGGTGTTGACTTCTACACTTCTATCACCAGAGCTAGATTCGAAGAATTATGTCAAGATTTATTCAGATCTACCATTGACCCAGTTGAAAAGGTCTTGAAAGATTCCAAGATTGACAAATCTCAAGTTCACGAAATTGTCTTGGTTGGTGGTTCTACCAGAATTCCAAAGGTCCAAAAATTGGTTTCTGACTTCTTCAACGGTAAAGAACCAAACAGATCCATCAACCCTGATGAAGCTGTTGCTTACGGTGCTGCTGTTCAAGCTGCTATCTTATCTGGTGATTCTTCATCTAAGACTCAAGATTTATTATTATTGGATGTTGCTCCATTATCTTTAGGTATTGAAACTGCTGGTGGTATCATGACTAAGTTAATTCCAAGAAACTCCACTATCCCAACCAAGAAATCCGAAACTTTCTCCACTTATGCTGACAACCAACCAGGTGTCTTGATTCAAGTGTTTGAAGGTGAAAGAGCTAAGACCAAAGACAACAACTTGTTAGGTAAATTCGAATTATCTGGTATTCCACCAGCCCCAAGAGGTACTCCACAAATTGAAGTTACCTTTGACATTGATGCCAATGGTATTTTGAACGTTTCTGCTTTAGAAAAAGGTACTGGTAAGACTCAACAAATTACCATTACTAACGATAAAGGTAGATTATCTAAAGAAGATATCGAAAAGATGGTTTCTGAAGCTGAAAAATTCAAGGAAGAAGATGAAAAGGAAGCTGCTAGAATCCAAGCTAAGAACGGTTTGGAATCTTACGCTTACTCTTTGAAGACTACTTTAAACGACGAACAATTCAAATCTAAATTGGAAGCTTCCGAAATTGAAGAAGTCACCAAGGCTGCTGATGAAACCATTGAATGGTTAGACTCCAACCAAACTGCCACCGAAGAAGAATTCGCTGACAAACAAAAGGAATTGGAAGGTAAGGCCAACCCAATCATGACCAAGGCTTACCAAGCCGGTGCTGCTCCAGGCGGTGCTCCAGGTGCTGCTCCAGGTGGATTCCCAGGTGCTCCAGGTGCCGCCCCAGCCAATGATGGTCCAACTGTCGAAGAAGTTGATTAATTGTATCCAGCCTAAACTATTTGATGATGGATTTTATGGGTTTGGGTAACATTTATATATAGAACATATGTATAGATAATAGAAAATATGAGTTAGAATCCGTTAATGTAGATTAAACAAGAACAATAATAGACAATAAAAAAGCAATTATCTGGGGTTAACTTTAAAACTCAACAAAGCAGAAAATAGAACCACCACAGAAGCCGAAATTACATCGAGAACACCAAAAAAATAAGCCAAATTCTGATTCGGGCAAATTGTGGACCAAGATCATCAATCCAAGACCAGCCATAGGTAAGACCACTCTTGGCCAAGAGATCACCACTGCCGGAAGAGGAAGGTGACATTCGCTTTCGCAGTTAAGGCCCTCTATACGACGCAAACCCACAATCAAACGACGAATCCGCGGAAACGTCCCACATCACCTGGACGGTCGGAAACCACCGCCACCGACGCTCACCCACAACAACGCCGGTTCCACCATTCAAAGTCTCAACAATTCATGGTAGATTACCAATGGAATGCATATAACCCGGATTCAACATTTTTACTATGAGAGAATTTTCAACATTATACGGAAGGAACCAGTGAGACGTGGTTGAGAAAAATCTAGTTTTAGGCTATTCCGTGGAACGATAAGAATACCTGAATCCTACAGTTTTGGAACCACGACAATTGCTGTTTCGAAGTATGTATACGCGTTTGATGGTGGTTTGACGCCAATGACGGTGGCTCCGCCGTCGTATAATGGAAAATTGTGTCAACGGTAACAATTGTGCCCCACCACCACAAAAACCGTTTTATTAAAATGATTGAAATTGGCTGGTACAGAGTTCGGAGTTACGATATCGCACGGTGAATGTGCTGCTATCATGACGTTATCAATTACACAATGATTTTCCCCGTATTTCCGGCAGTGACTCAACTCCGGATCTTGTCTCTTCCACGCAAATAATATTTGAAAAATATATATAATGGAGGACCCGCCGAGTTCTGGGGTACTTGAGCTGCCACCAAGTCGGAGAACACACAACAGCCATCGGAATTATCCCAGTTCACTACTAACATTTCAGCATGTCCTCCGCTCACAAAGTTGTTCACGAAGCTAACAACGTAGAATTACGCCATACCCCACAAGAGTTTTTTCAAAGACAACCTCGTGCTGGTCACCTTGAATCGTTGGACCAGTACCGTGAATTGTACGAACAATCCATTAAGGACCCACAAGGTTTTTTTGACCCATTTGCTAAGCAACTCTTGGACTGGGACAGACCATATACTGCCGTCAAATCTGGTTCGTTGAAAAATGGTGATGCTGCTTGGTTCTTGGGTGGTGAATTGAACGCTTCCTACAACTGTGTTGACAGACACGCCTTGGCTAACCCCGACAAAACTGCCATTATCTGCGAAGCTGATGATGAAAAAGACTCTTACAAGTTGACTTTTGGGGAATTATTGCAACAAGTTTCCAAGGTCGCCGGAGTTTTGAAATCTTGGGGTGTCGGTAAAGGTGATACTGTTGCCATTTACTTGCCAATGAACGCACAAGCCATCATCGCCATGTTGGCTGTTGCCAGATTGGGTGCTATCCACTCCGTCATCTTTGCTGGGTTCTCTTCTGGTTCCATTAAGGACAGAGTTAATGATGCCTCCTGTAAGGCGTTCATCACCTGTGATGAAGGTAGAAGAGGTGGTAGAACCGTCAACATCAAGAAGATCTGTGACGAAGCCTTGGAACACTGTCCTACTGTTGAAAAAGTGTTGGTTTACAAGAGAACTAACAACCCAGAAATCACTCTCAAAGAAGGTAGAGACTTCTACTGGGATGAAGAAACTGCCAAATTCTCTGGCTACTTACCTCCAGTACCAGTTAACTCGGAAGACCCATTATTCTTGTTGTATACTTCTGGTTCTACTGGTACTCCTAAAGGTGTTGTACATACCACAGCCGGGTACCTTTTGGGAGCAGCTTTAACCACACAATACATCTTTGACATCCACCCAGAAGACGTCTTGTTCACTGCCGGTGACGTTGGTTGGATTACTGGTCACACCTACGCTTTATACGGGCCATTATTATTGGGGGTTCCTACCATTGTATTTGAAGGTACTCCAGCTTACCCAGACTACGGTAGATTATGGCAAATTGTTGAAAAACACAAGGCTACCCATTTCTACGTTGCTCCAACTGCCTTGAGATTATTAAGAAAGGCTGGTGAAGAAGAAATTGCCAAATACGATATTTCCTCTTTAAGAACCTTGGGTTCAGTTGGTGAACCAATCTCTCCAGATATCTGGGAATGGTACAACGAAAAAGTCGGTAAGGGACAATGTCACGTTTCCGATACTTACTGGCAAACTGAGTCTGGATCTCACTTCATTGCTCCAATTGCCGGTATTACTCCTAACAAACCAGGTTCTGCTTCCTTGCCATTCTTCGGTATTGAAACCTGTTTGATTGACCCAGTATCTGGTGCCGAAATCGAAGGTAATGACGTCGAAGGGGTGTTGGCTGTCAAGAACACCTGGCCATCGATGGCCAGATCGGTGTGGAGAAACCACACCAAGTACATGGACACCTACTTGAACCCATACCCTGGCTACTACTTTACTGGAGATGGTGCCGCAAGAGACCACGACGGTTACTACTGGATCAGAGGAAGAGTCGACGATGTCGTCAACGTTTCTGGTCACAGATTGTCCACCTCGGAAATCGAGGCTGCTTTGATCGAACACAACGGTGTCAGTGAAGCTGCTGTGGTTGGTATCAACGATGACTTGACTGGTCAAGCAGTTATTGCCTTTGTTGCCTTGAAGGACGCATGTCAAGAAAGAATCAAAGGTGATGCCAATGGTGAAGAAGGTTTGGCTGTAAGAAAAGAATTAGTTTTACAAGTCAGAAGTGTAATTGGACCATTTGCTGCTCCAAAGAGTGTTATTATAGTCGACGATTTACCAAAGACCAGATCTGGTAAGATCATGAGAAGAATCTTGAGAAAGATTTCTTCCAACGAAGCTGACCAATTGGGTGACATCACCACCTTGGCCAACCCCGAATCTGTTGCTGGTATTATTACCTCTTTCTCCAATCAATTCGGTAAGAAATAGTAAAACTCTAACGTAATTCTAATACATGATGATCTAAAGTGTAATTGTAGTCGACGCAGTTGGAATCTACAAACTGCAATTGGTGTATTTGTACGGTTGATGGCATTTGCAAGTTGATGACATTTGCTCATGGCAAATGGCAAATGTAAACAACGTGTATTTTTCGTGGCTACGTTTAATGTTCTTCTTTAAATGAGCTATTTGATTGAGACTATTTCTACCGTTGTGTTCTTGTGCTGCTACTACGAGATTGTAGTCCAGCACCATGACACCACCACTGGTTACTGCGACAATTTCACAAATTACCGCGACGCTACCACCCTCATCGCACTACGAATCTGCAGACCATGACAACTATTTCTTGATCTAAGTGTAAACACATATTTATCATCACCACTGGGATTCAGTCATTCATTTAACACCAGATAGAAGCATGGGATCTCTAATAAAACTATCTGTTGCGTTTCTTACTGTGAAACTCCTTCAGTTGGCAATAGTGGCTCTCACCCCAGGTAGGTTTGATACATCATCGCAGATAATCATCGACGAAGTACGGTTAAATTACCCAAAGACGGCATTTTCACCTGTAAAAAACTACGTGCTACTGATTCTTGACAAGTTCATAACCTGGGATTCCGTTTATTTCAACGACTTGTTTGTGAATGCAATCAAATACGAGCATCAATTTGTGTTTTGTCCCAGCTGGTGGAGACTCATTAAAAACCTCCCATGGGGAAACTCTTCATACTACGGTAAACTAGCACTGTCAATGGTAATCTCAAATGCTTGCCATTATGGCTCGTTTGTGTTGTTATACAAATTAACATCTCGAATGTTTCCTTCTAATTTCACATCTAACAATTCGAGATTCTTGTACTTGTCATCATTAATGCTCATATTTTCTCCAGCAGGAATTTTCTTGACAACAGGTTACTCAGAGAGTCTCTGCACCTTTCTATCTTTTGCCACGATATACCTTCGAGAATGGTCACTTACTTATGTGGACTTCAAACAAAGAAATAATAAATCGGTGACGTTTCCAGTAATTTATATGCTCTCAGGGACAATTTTGGCACTCAATTTTACCGTTAGAGCAAACGCAATGTTGCTAGGGGGATTATACGTCCACGATCTTTACGAATTTGCCATTATTAACCACAATATCACCAATTCAATTTTGGCTATTGTAACAGGAAGTCAGCTACTTCTCAGCATAATCACATTAAATCTCCATAGCTACTTACTTTTCTGTCCTGGTAGAGAATGGTGTAATTACAAGATCCCTCTGCTATTTTCCTATGCCCAACATCATTACTGGAATGTTGGATTTTTAAATTATTGGACACCAAATAATATTCCCAATTTTTTATTTGCATTACCAACAGTTATCATCAACATTGCATCAATTAGGTACTTTGTTAACGAGTTACCTCGATTGAAAAAGATGTCGTCATTGATCTTGGTAAACATCTTGTTACTTTTGGGTGGAGTATTCTTTTGGCATGTACAAATCTTAACGAGAATTAGCTCATTCTTGCCGTTATCCTACTGGTACATTGCAATAGTACTAACAAATGATCCCAACAATAGGTTTGCTAAAATCAGCGTTTACTACATGATAATATGGAACTTAGTTCAGTCTAGCTTATTTGCTGGATTTTTACCCCCAGCATAATTGTGGGAAAATAAATATCACACTATCATTTAAATAAATGCACAAAGAAAGAGAGTTTAATGGTAACACTTCTGTAATTGGAGCTACGTAAACTACAAGAACATCACTTTATAGTCATTAGCCTCAGGTGAAAAACGTTTTGGTAATTGTGATTTAGCACCAATTTTGTGGCTGGGCTAGTTTGATTGATTTATATAATTATGGTAGCACCACCTGGTATTAGAACTGGAGTTATTACTTTGGCTAGACGAGCTGAAAGGAGAAGTTAGTAGTGACAAGAGGCATACCCAGCCTAGAGTTCAAGCCGAAGTAGCTATAATTAATTTGACTTTCGAGAAACATTTGGATCTTACCTATGTGAACGCATTTATCAACATGGTAGCACCACAAGTGTTCTTCCCAGCTCGAAAATACGATGAAATGGTAGCGCTACAAACACTAACTACATTGCAGTACTTTCATTAAACCTTCATTACTAATATACAAACAATAATTTAGCACGCTAAATTTAAGATCTTTCACCTCTCAATCTTCTAGCCAATTGAATGTCTTTCTTTTGGATAGTGACTCTCTTGGCGTGGATGGCACACAAGTTAGTGTCTTCGAATAAGGAAACTAAGTAAGCTTCAACGGATTCTTGTAAAGCACCAATAGCAGAAGATTGGAATCTTAAATCGGTTTTGAAATCTTGAGCAATTTCTCTAACCAATCTTTGGAATGGCAACTTTCTGATCAATAATTCAGTAGACTTTTGGAATCTTCTAATTTCTCTTAAAGCAACAGTACCTGGCTTATATCTGTGTGGTTTCTTGACACCACCGGTAGATGGGGCAGATTTTCTAGCGGCCTTAGAAGCCAATTGTTTTCTTGGGGCTTTACCACCAGTGGATTTTCTTGCAGTTTGTTTAGTTCTAGCCATTGTAACTGATAGAGAAAAAACTACTAGAGTTTGTTGACGGTGTAGTCTATATATATAGAAATCTGCGTGGGTGCGACAAATCAAAACAATGCGGGTGTAGTCTGAGAGTTACTACGTCGCGACACTGCCGATACTTCCTGACACGGAAGAAGTCAAGGTCGGGATCTTTTCGCAGTCGTCGCGAGCCGGCATAAGCACCGTTTGACAAAGAAGACATCGCTTCTCCCCAGAATCAAAACAATGACGCGGTCCACGACCTCGCAAATTGACAATTTCGTTGCTTTTCGTCGCGAGAAAAAACCATGTTTTTCGCAGGACACACATTTACGCAGGAAACCGCGTAAACATGGGACCGCGACATGAGGGAGAAGTAACCTCGTGACTGAATTTACTAACATTACGACGTTATTGTGGTAGTAGCGATAAAAATGTTTTTGTTATGGTAGATGAAATCTTTGGTTAACTATGGAGCAAGTCCTGCAAATAACCGGGGTACCAAAATTATCCCTTAATATATAAATGATCATTCGCAATGTAGAAAATTTGTATTTGCCCTGTTGTACTATATTATATTTTAATTGCCTATAGCCTAACAAGTTATAGTCTTTGTATAATTAAAAGTATTGTTTATTCATAATGTCCGGTAGAGGTAAAGGTGGTAAAGGTCTTGGAAAAGGTGGTGCCAAACGTCATAGAAAGATCTTGAGAGATAACATTCAAGGTATTACTAAACCAGCCATCAGAAGATTGGCCAGAAGAGGTGGTGTCAAGCGTATTTCTGCTTTGATCTACGAAGAAGTTAGAGTTGTTTTAAAATCATTCTTAGAAAACGTTATTAGAGATGCAGTTACTTATACCGAGCACGCTAAAAGAAAAACTGTTACTTCTCTTGATGTCGTTTACGCTTTGAAGAGACAAGGAAGAACCTTATATGGTTTCGGTGGTTAGTTTTATGAGTTTATTTCGTTTGTATATTAGTAATAATTGTTATTATGTGTCATGGTGTAGCCATTTTGTGTAGATGCTTTGTGAACGAGCAAATGGGTTTGTGCGATTGTGACAACAAGTGTCATTGAGTCTAATAATTACACGTGCTGGTTCAACAACCGTAATTGTAGACTAGACAGATGACCAGGAGCTATTGGCTGTAAACATCCCCAACTAGCCGTTGGCCCCGTACTGTTGTCGTGGTACACTATGGCCAGCTTGAGGGTTCGGAATTTCCCCTGAGGCGTTGTCATAAAGACACTGTAGCAAGTTTGGTCACTACATTTCAGAGTGCCCCTCACGACAGAATGAGCGGCCCATTGCCCGTTGTTTTAGTTCCGTATTTTGTTAGGGCACTTTTGCAAAATTACCCGGTAAACCTGACCCGGAACCTGTTCACCACTTTATGCTAGTTTTGACCTGGACATTTCTTGGACTTTTTCCAAGGCATTGTCTTCACTACTGTCGTTAGCGTTGTATTGTCGTTTCTAGTGTTCTATTTTCTATCTATCTATGTAAAACATGAAACAGCTGGTAGTATACGCAAACGGCCCGTGGAAATATAGGCTCATTTACTCCGAGACCTGGCTACTGAACGGCAGGTCCAGAACTCGAGCTGCGTGGTATTCTAATCGTAACTGAAATGGTGATGGACCCCTCTGCATAGGGTATTTGTCAACTATTGTGATAAGGAAACTTACTTCGTGGAGTAGTTTATAGGATAAAGCTTACTCACCAAGTAGAGCGTAGTCGTCATCGTTGAGTAAATTGCCTGGGGAGTCCAACAACTCTTCTAAATGCAGTTGGTCGATATCTTTGACTATGACGTGGATATGGCTAATTGCCCTGACGGATTGAAGTGCCGACCAATTTCTGAACCACACCAAATCATAACCTTTGAATGTTTTGTCGATGTAAGTCTGGATCAATCTTTTTGTCTGGGGCGAAATGTCTCCTACTGGGGAGTTTGGGTCATTTGGAATTGACTTTTTGGTCCAGATACAGAGATGGACGACATTTTTATCAAAATAATATGGGAATTTGTTAAGGAGGATTTTGACGTCGTTCTCATCGGAAAATAATCTATGATCCGGCTCTAGTTCACGAGGATCCCAATGTAATTCGTGGTCTAGTAAATATTGCTGGATTGATAAATTATTACCCTTCAAATGTTTCTTGAAATCCAAATAGCTCTGAGTCTGAGCATACGAACGTGCAAATAGCTCCAATTTGTTGGTGGAAACAATGAGCTTGATTTCGTCCCAGGTAAATGGACCGTCCTGTTTGATTTTGGTGGCGTTCGGCATTAAGTCATTTGTCACTAGTTTGATGTGAAACTTGTCGTATAAACTATTTATATCTAATTGGGGGACTTTCGGTGATGACCATGCAGATTCTGGTGGTGTCAACGTTCCATTAGTAATAATACATCCAACTGTCATGGTAAATATACAAGATTTGTAGAATAACACAAACACAATGCTTGTATCCAACCACAACCATCATGGCCAGTCTGGGGTCATCGGGCCCTATATATATTGAATGTAACTTGGGTTCTTTGCCATGTAGTATTTGAGGTTACATCAATTTTCATGTTACATCGATGACTTCTACACGTTTTCACTTTTCTGTCGAAAAAACCCCAAAGTTTCCACAAGGGTAAACTTTGTATAGTATAGGAGGACGTACGTACCCAATTGACTTGTGTAGAAGCCAGTAAATGTCTTGTCGTAATGAAAGTATGTTTTACATTTTGTACAGTGTTGCAACCCATGTGCGAACGTGCAGCAAAAAGAAACCACGACAGAAAATAGTGAAATGTAAATGTGATGAAAACGGCTTACATGCTGTCCACCACTATCTGTGGGGTTCAACAATAATCAATAGCAAACTTGCAACGTCCTTTCCAGATGGAGCACTTTGTGTTTATTTGATTGGATGGTTGACAGTGATAGTCTATGAAGGAAATTTACGGATGACACTGTGCGAGGTTTGCCGACATAAACTTATTAGTGACAAAAAACGATAGTGTAGTTGGACAGCATGATCCACAAGTTAGTGATTCTCCGTCACGGTGAATCTCAGGGGAACCATGAGAACAAGTTTTGCGGATGGATTGACTTGCCGCTTTCCGAAACTGGGTTGAAAGAGGCAGAATATGCTGGTGACTTGATAAAGGATGCCGATTTGAAGCCAGAAATAATGTTCACATCAAAGCTAACTCGGTCTATCAAGACAGGAGAGATTATATTAGATCGGTTGTCGCGAATTTGGATTGACCATATCAAGACGTGGAAGTTGAACGAACGGCACTACGGACAGTTCCAGGGCAGAAACAAACATGAGGTGTTTCTCCATTTGAACCAGGATAAAGAGAAATATCAGTACATCCGAAGAAACTACTACGGATGTCCGCCATTAATTGAGAATCGGAACGACGATCCGTCTTTGGATGAACGGTACCAAGATATCCCGTCGGCATTTTTACCGAGGGGAGAATCGTTAGAGATGGTTATAGAAAGAGTAGTGCCATATTTCCATGAAACAATACTTCCCCAGCTATTAATCAGGAAAACTGTGTTGATTGTTACCCACGGATCGATCTGCCGAAGTCTAATCAAATACCTTAATAATGTGTCGAATGACAAGATCAGTGACATCAATGTGCCTACGGGAATTCCCATGGTGTTTGAGTTGGATGATAACGGAAAGTTAGTGCGGGACTACTACTACTTGGACAAAGAGTTGGCAGAAAAGCGAATGGAAAAGGTGAAGAATGAGGGACTCGAAAAGCACATTAAAGCGGAATAACCGAAGTGCTGACACAATTGCGTCAGCAATTGCTGGCAGGTTTACGGTAGTTTTAGCACACAATGACAAATGGTTTACAAAAGTTCCAGATGCTGTAATTGCCTAATACAGACAGTGATATACGACACGGAAAACCGTCTCGGCAACTGGCCACGTACCCGGACGCACTGACAACCTAGCTGTCTGGTCCATGCAGTGCTAGTACTCTGATTACTAAAGTTTTGGTGTGGAGTAGCAGTAACTGTGAGAAGAGCATTATACGCAGAATGGTAACCAGTACCCAGAGTTGACACTGACCCTCATCAAGTAGTGGTGATGACCACATGTGCATCGCAGCACTGTTTACACAGTATAGAAGCTTTGTTGGCAGCAGTGCATTGAGAATTGCAACCCAGATCCGAATTCTCCAGATGTATCCATGCGACTCTTATCAATTAGTTACTAATGTTGAGCGCACGAGTCCGAAACCATGGTGCATGGTACTGACACATACAAACATTTGCAACCAGGTTGCAAATTGCAGAAGTCAACGGGTCGGTGTGCATCAAGCGATAAACCCGAAACCAAAATATTTGACCCCAAACACTGCACCGTAGCAGACATGTACACCTCATCTACAACTGATACAGTGTCTACTACCCCTATTCCCTACCATGCCATCACCAGCTTCAGTTGGGTATATATAGAAGGATGGAACACGCAATACACAGGACGTAATCTAGATCGCATGCGACCGTAATGTAGACACATCACCACATATACAGTGCGACAGCACATGTTACGATTTTCGAGGCAAGCATCATCCAACCGTATCTAGCGAGAACCATTTTAATTCCACACCCTTCCACCCTTTGCTATCCCCTTCCACCCTTTGCTTCCACCATTAGTCCACTCATCGCAGTCCACACAGACCATCGTTTGACCCACCATGTGCTTCTCACTCAAAGTTATCGGAGGAGATGACCTGCGCATAATGTCGCACCCTTAGAAGCATACATCAAGATAAACCAAACAGCAAACAAATACCCAAATACCACCGCCCACTGTTGACTGAGTCGTCCCAAAAACAAACAAGTCACCACCCGAAAATCTCTCTGGTTATGAGAGACGACGTTAGCGTTGCTTTTGTATGTTTACGTGAGTCACTACCCACCGATTTACTAGGGGCTGCGGAATTATGGCTGAGCCGCGCCGGCGATACCTCATCGGGAAGTACCCCAAAATCCCAACCTGACCATATTCCATCGAAACAATGAAGCAAAAGAAACCCTCGACCATACGTGAGTCATGGAGTAGCTGTGCCTACACGCATATGCTTAAAACACCCCCCAATTGCTGACGCTTTGTGCCAAAATGTGGGTTTTTCTCTGGCTGCATTTGTAATCGCATCTATAGCGTACATGACAAAGAAGATTCTAGTGATTTCCTGCACACTCCCCAAAGGGCCAAACAATCATAGAAGTTATAAAAACGGAGCCGTAAAGTTCCAGTTGCCATCAAATCAGTTTTTTTAGGTTTATATTTTATTTATCCCACCATGAGTTCTTTAGCTATATTACCTTCTTTGAAGAGGACGTTGACAGACTTGGAAGGCGATGAGTTGTACCAAGTGCCATCGTACTCCGCATCGCATTTGCCCTTGCCCTCGGTGGCAACCACCGCCACCGAGCAGCAACCACAGTTGATACAACAAAACTTGTTTAACCACGATAACGGATCGGTTACTTCTGTGGACGATCTCACGTATCCCGTCAACCATGAAATGAACCCTTTCAATGCGTACGCCAATCCCGACGTGACCATTCCCATCAGGCCGTTAACTCGCAGAATTACTACTATAGACAACGAAGGCGATGGGGGGAATTTCATAAACTCAGATTCATCTAATGTCAATAATACCGGGGCAAAACAGAAGCCCTCCACTAAGGATGAGTATCTTTTATGCAACCCTAATATCGAGCCCAGTCTCGTGTCCAACTACCCTGACGATTATGACCCGCTTTTCGTGCCCAACAATCTCATGTCATCATCATCGATAGTGCCAGGATTTGAACATGACTACTTGTACTGCCAGGATTTCGACGACGAATTGATTGAAGAAGACTTGTCTGATGATGACGATGACATCAATCACGACTATCTTTTGGACGACGACATGTTGGATAACCATTACGATATTTTACAGCAGCAAACAAATAACAACCAATTTATGGTTTTGGATTACTTGAACGACAACAACACAAACTTGAATGGTGGTTACATTGACAACTTTGGCGTCAAGATAGACTCTAACGACCAAGACAGTTATTCCGATAACTCCCAAGAAATAGCGTCAATTTCTCCGTTGTTGCCCTCGGATAACTTGCCATTAACCCCTCAATCAGACGATATGCAAATCGACGATGAAGATTTCAACCCACAAACTGAAGTTCAAGAGAAACCACAAGTACAGACTACGCATACCAAGCATAATAACCACAACCTCGCAGACCATTTCTGCACCCTTGTAAATCCATCGACTGGTCAAGCCTGTAACAAGCAGTTTTCTCGACCTTATGATTTGATTAGGCATCAAGAAACGATTCACGCACCTAAAAAGAAGATTTTCCGGTGTGTGATTTGTGAAGGTAGATTGAATGGAGGACCCGGAAACGGGAAATCGAAAACGTTCAGTCGAGGTGATGCATTATCAAGACACATCAAAGTCAAGCACGGATTATTGGGTAAAGAAGCAATCAACTTGATTAACGAAGCAAAGGAGAATGTTGAATACATTACTCAATAATGAATGTAACGAGTAGTGGACTAGGAATAGTCTTTTGGGGAAAGGTTAGGATCGTATAAATAGTTTTGGTGAATTGTATATAAAGTAATGTCATTAATTAATAGCATATTGTAAAACGAATACACCTACGTATACGATTAGATCAGAAAAGGGCCTAGCACGAAATTGCAAGATTTGTACCTTCTTACATAGTTTAAATAGTTTCTTTGTTTATTCATTTGAAATACAAGAACTGAAGTTTACTTCAATATACATCGTCATCATTTAAATCTATTAATTGTTGTAGTCTATAACCCGTGCCTAATGTACTATTATACAATCTGTAATTGTCTCATCTCGATTGAGTTTTGTGAGTTCTCCAAATTAAATGGTGCTTTCAAATTCTCTTCGTCCCCATCTCCCACTTCGAATCTAATAGGTTGAGGTGATTCCTGGTAATAGTATTTGAAATGAATATATTGACATCCAATAAAGATGTCCAAGCTCATTTGGAACAATCCTGCCAAAATGAATATGATTGATACGTCATTTGTACCAAATAGAAGATACGATATTTTCGTCAAGTCACCACCATACCATGAAAAGAGCAATAACAACTTGAAATTTTTGGTGGACTTCAATCTATTTAATAATAAGATTTGTGGCAATGGTAAAAGACTCTCGATATACAAACCCAATATTCCAATGAAGCTGGAATAACGCTCGCTATTGTAAAACACTAATGTTAATGTGGAAAACGTCAAGGCGAATAGGCCAATAAATTTCCAGTATTTATCAGTTTCTTTCCATTGCCAGAAATGACCTGGCCGTTGATAGTAGACGTCGAACACTCTCAATACTTGGTGGAAAATTGTGATGCACACCACACTGAACGATGCTAACAAGTCTGGCACCAACGATTTTACCCATGCAAATAAGCCGTTTTGATCGTATGTTTCATGGTTAAAATTTGTTGCCGAGAGCCGGGATGGAAGGTTGGAGTTTAATTCGTTCGTGAACACAGGGATTGGTGCCAAAAAGTCCGGGTCATAGTTGGCAGGACGGTATTTCAACGATACGTGTAAAAGTACTGTTTGGATAATGATTTGTACCACGGATTGTCTAAGCAAGGTAATTTCGTACGGTGATATTATATAGTAGAGGATCCGTAGTATCGACGCCATCATCATAGTGGCAGAGATGTCGATGGAGAATCCCACCGACGTCTTCTTGGTGTATATTCCATAGCAGGTAGTACCGTAAGAAAACAACGGTGTGAACGTCATAAAAAAGTTCACCAGCTTCTGGAGGTCCGGAAGAAACTCCAAGTATTCGTAGAAGTCATCAGGAACCCAGCCTGCAAACATGATGAATGGTAATGGTGAGGGTGGCTGAGGAAAGATGCACTAGAAACAATATAGATCTGATGTAGATGAGGTAATGCGATGAGATGAAGCCGGATTGAAGTGCGTGAAAAGCTGTGAACGGGCAACAAAAATACGACGGTGCGACGAGCTGGAATAATTGACGGAACAAGTGGATAAACAAATTTATCGACGAAACGAATAAAAGTAATGAAAAATGAAAAATTAGCGGCTATCGGTGATTGACAAATACCCGACTGCGACCACAAATAAACACCGAGCAGCAAGTAACAAAATTAGCCAATCCGCTGAACAACACCAACGGGGAGTACAGTGCCCACAAGCAAATATAAAGAATGAACGGGCACACTGATGACAACTTCAGCCCCAGTTTTGGTAGAAACGTAGCTTTATATATGGCGTGAGACGTTCAAAACTGTCAGTCCAAACAATGGTAGATAATATGCCAATGGGAGTTTCTGAAAGCGTTTCTCCGAACATAAAATTCACCTGGTACAGAATTACTTAATTTGACAACCATTGTGTGAGCTCCTACCGGTTTCGTTGCGGGTTGCAAAACGTCTGTTTATCCTATTTAGGGTATAAAATAAGTCTAATGCTACAACCCAATATTCGGAGCTAATTCCCAATAGAACTGGGGCTCGGATAAAGTCCGTAAGGAAATACACTGAACAGAAGGCGGGTTGTAGGATAGAAGACACAGTTCTATCAGATGAAAGGGAAGTAACTCGGGGACGAAATCGATGTTGCTGCCGAATTTGGCGAGTTGTCGTGAAATGTGACAATTGCCTATTTTGGAAAGGGTGATGTGTTGATCCATCTCCTTGCATTAGGTACAATAAGTCGGTGGGGAGCATGCACTGTGCCCGATATTGCTGGCGATCTGTTGGGACAAACCTTCATATCGGCTTTGATGGCTCAGTTGTTACGTTTGAAAATGAACCAGGCAGTGTTCGTTGCACTGTCAATGTATATATTAATTGAGTCAATGACGCACTTTACTGCAGATCAGGGTAAATATGATTTTGCAACCATTTCATTATTTAAAAGAGTTTGACGTGGACACAATCACCATTATAACGAGAAACTCTTGAGGTTGTTGTTTGCTAAGTGGAAACACGTTTGTGTTTGGAAATGAACTAATACGTATTCAAATGAAATATGGAGTTCTCATGAATATTGTAGATATTTTGAAATACTAAGTAAATAAAGTTGTTGATTGTGTACCATAGTATCCATTGTACAATGTCGTGTTAAACTTGATTAATATAAGAGTAGTTGCCGGAACGATTATGTTCCAGTAGTTTCCTGAATGATTAAGGTCGAGTAATTGCCTGATTAATTGATATGGTATAACAACGTCTGTATCAAAAGATTTTTGTCAACTGCACTTGTGGACAACAACTTGATCACTGTTGTAATATATTTGTGTACATACATGATTCTGGACAAGTTACTCTGTAGAAACACTTGTGATAGTAAACCTATTTATTGCACAGAATGACTACACGCACATGATTAGATTTTCACACGATGACTACTTGCACGATGACTACTCATACAATGACTACATTCGCAAGACAGTGTCCCATTTTCAACACGGTTTACCAACCGGTTGACTGTCTTGACCGGATGGCCATCTTGGTCGGAAGGCAACAGAGACCGGATAATCTTATGCGCAAAGAACAGTTACGTGAAATAATAACTTAGTAAGATGATTACCACGGAGGATGATTACCACGGAGGATGATTACCACGGAGGATGATTACCATCGCAAAATGATCTCCGAAGACGTTGTAACTGTGCCTTTCCGGGACAAGAATGTTGAGTATTTGTACTAATTCTGATCTAAGTTTGCTTTGTAGTAAGGATGGTGGTAACGACTATTTGGATCGATATTCAGCGCAATCAAACTACAGGTCCCTACGACTCACTCTCGAAAGCCTGTTAATACCAGTTGACTCAATATCCTCAGGTAGTTGACTCAATACCCTCAAATCTAAACCCCTATTATACTTTCCTCGATGGTGGTTGGCCTGATAAGACAGTACAGGCCACATATGCGGACTGCGATAACCACTCCGGACAGCCCCACATGATTGACTTCGGAGTTCGTTAACCACCACACCGTAACAGTATGCGCTAGCGAAACATCGCCACAGAATTGTGAAACACCCATACCATTGGTCTAGCACCATCTCTACATTTCATATTACAGACTACTGTAATTCTATTCTCAAGTGTAGTGTAGACACCATTGTAGATAACAATGGGTATGGTCGCACTTGTGGAACTGTGCAACTTGAAGGGTGTCATGTCGTCAAGCGGTCGCCCGTCATGTCCACACCTACACAGAACGTAACCAATAGCGACTGTCCAATACCATTAGAGTATACAAATTACTCACCGGTACTCAACTCCGAGGTAATCGAATTACATCATCTGAATATCCACGGTAAAATGGATGGTTCGATGAATCATGCCTATCGGACCCGAAGTCGCATTTTCATATTCACATGAGATCGTTTTCTAATACCGAACACACGAGAGCCGACAAACCTACAATCAAACCACGAGAAACCGACCCTCGCAAGCTGCCTAGACCAACCATCTCATAGCCATCCCAACAAGACATTTATCACCCGCGAGCTTCTTGTTGGATCGCCTTGAACACTAGCAATTCAACGGTAATGGAAAAGAGTCATCCTTATAACCGAGCGTTGGTGTGCGACTACTTGGGTGAACGGAAGTAAAATCTGGGGTAGTCGACTTTAACGATAGTGAAAAATCAAACAAAACGAGATTCAAACTGAACCACAACGTCAGAAACCATGTCAGACCAGAGTTAACACCTTATGGGAGAGTCGCTGCCATCAACGACTCTGAATTGACACCAAATATTATCTGGTGGCGATTTTGTGACCAGACCGGAAATTTCCTTTGACCCCGTAACATACTCGGTAGATTGTGAATTTTTCACTATACATACTGGAGATTTTCAGACACTATAAATATTGTGGAAATCCCATAGACAAGTTTTGTAATTTTCTTCATTAGCATTGTAATTGATATATCTACATCATGCCTTACACTAAGATTGACCTTGACCAAGAAGAAGCTTTCTTCAAGCAACAAGTTGACGAAATCAACAAATGGTGGTCCCAACCAAGATGGCACAAGACCAAGAGAATCTACACCGCTGAAGATATCGCTAGAAAGAGAGGTTCTTTAAAGATTGACTACCCATCTTCTAACCAAGCCAAGAAGTTGTTCAAGTTATTGCAAGACCACGATGCTGCTAAGACTGCTTCTTTCACCTTTGGTGCTTTAGACCCAATCCACGTTGCTCAAATGGCTAAATACTTGGACTCCATCTACGTTTCCGGGTGGCAATGTTCTTCTACCGCCTCGACCTCCAACGAGCCATCTCCAGATTTAGCTGATTACCCTATGGACACCGTTCCAAACAAGGTTGAACACTTGTGGTTTGCTCAATTATTCCACGACAGAAAACAACGTGAAGAAAGATTGAACCTTTCTAAGGAAGAAAGAGCTTCCAAGCCATACACCGACTTCTTGAGACCAATCATTGCTGATGCTGATACCGGTCACGGTGGTATCACTGCCATCATCAAGTTGACCAAGTTGTTCGTCGAAAGAGGTGCTGCTGGTATCCACATTGAAGATCAAGCCCCAGGTACCAAGAAGTGTGGTCACATGGCCGGTAAGGTCTTGGTTCCAGTCCAAGAACACATTAACCGTTTGGTTGCCATCAGAGCTTCTGCTGATATCTTGGGTTCCGACTTGTTAGCTGTTGCCAGAACCGATTCTGAAGCTGCTACCTTGATCACCTCCACCATTGATCACAGAGACCACTACTTCATTGTTGGTGCCACCAACCCAGAAGCCGGTGACTTAGCTCAAATCATGTCTGCTGCTGAAGCTAGAGGTGTTTACGGTGATGCTTTGGCACAAATTGAAACCGACTGGACCAAGAAGGCCGGTTTGAAATTGTTCCACGAAGCCGTCATTGACGAAATCAACGCCGGTTCTTACTCCAACAAGCAACAATTGATCAAACAATTCACCGACAAGGTTAACCCATTGTCCCACACTTCTAACAAAGAAGCTAGAGAACTCGCCAGATCTATCTTGGGTAAGGACATCTACTTCAACTGGGAAGTTTCTCGTGCCAGAGAAGGTTACTACAGATACAGAGGTGGTACCCAATGTGCTGTTATGAGAGGTAGAGCTTACGCTCCATACGCCGATTTAGTCTGGATGGAATCTGCTTTACCAGATTACAACCAAGCTAAGGAATTCGCCGAAGGTGTCAAATCCGCCGTTCCAAACCAATGGTTGGCTTACAACTTGTCTCCATCTTTCAACTGGAACACCGCTATGCCAGCTGATGAACAAGAAACCTACATTCAACGTTTAGGTAAATTAGGTTACGTCTGGCAATTCATCACCTTGGCCGGTTTACATACCACCGCTTTGGCTGTCGATGATTTCGCCAACCAATACTCTCAACACGGTATGAAGGCTTACGGTCAATCCGTCCAAAAACAAGAAATCGAAAAGGGTGTTGAAGTTGTTAAGCACCAAAAATGGTCTGGTGCCGAATATATCGATGGTTTGTTAAGAATGGTCACCGGTGGTGTTACCTCTACCGCTGCTATGGGTAAGGGTGTCACTGAAGACCAATTCAAGGAAAAAGCCAAGGCTTAAGAATGGTCGTTAGCCATTAGCAATAGCGTTGCTAGATATTGATTTTAGTTCTAACATCAACGTTTGATATTTATATTTATTTAATGAAAATCATGTGAAACCAAAGTGTAGAATGTAGATGAATTCAAGTAGATCGACAGCAAGAATGACAAAATCGGCATAATGGTTTACCGGTTACAAATCCAAAGTTTGATCTTCGTAAAGTCTAGCGTTATGAATAGAAGCGACATTTAACTCAAACGTGACAAAAGTTCACAGATTGACTCAACTAACATCACGAACACCAACCACCGCCATCATTTGCCCTAAGTTCCTGTGATGGTACTGTGGTCGCAAAAAACCGTTTTTGCTTGACCGGCCGATAAATATTTCTGTACCGCGATGAGATGCCCTACCGAAATAATAACACTTTTGAGCTTATACCGTGATCTGAATAAATAAACACAAATGGGGTTCATTGAACCAGGCAGGCGGCTAAAGCGACGCAAGCACAATAAGACGACCAAGTTTCGTCATGCTGCCATCGCTGATTTAGGATCCATGATTGCTTCCTCTAATCCTCCATCATCATCACCCAAGTGCCTACAAGATTTACCACTAGAAGTACTATACCGCATATTTATACTAGCAAAGCCGCAAAACAACTTGCCATTAGTCAACAGATACTTCAACCATATACTAAAATTCGACCCATATCGACCAAAGTTTGACTCATTTTCCATTTCCAATTGGCCCAATATTTCGCTTGTGATTTCCATGATAAAGCACTGGTACATCGTTGACTTGAACACTCGATTGGATTTCTCCCTCATTCTGGACAAATACAACTATTATAAACGGTTATTGCAAAGATTCGTGGATCAGAACACCCCAAATCATGGTCAATTACTGGAAAGTTTATCAATATTGAAATCATCAATTGAAAGGTTCAAGCAAAACACTTATGCCATCAATGAGCAGATGCTATCGAACAATTTCAAATCAGGGACCCTAGTAGACCTTTTAAATAACCCCAAGTTTGTTCGACACTACATGGGCTATCACGGAGACTATGTCATTTCTAGTGGCAGCATGATTTTGTTGGAGATTCGATATCGTCACAGATACATTGCATTGAAATTCAAAGAACTCGCATACTACGTCAACAAGTTGAGCACCACAGACAACGAGGAACAATCTGAAACCACGTTAGCTGAGTCTGATCTTGAGAAAGTTAAGGAAACGTTCAATAAGGAGAATCGGAAGCTTCCAAGATACAACGACCACAATTCAATGTTGGATTCATTATCTCCCGACAAGATTGAGTTTTACTCCTTCAAAGACAACAAGCTCCACTACAACTTCTACCTCCAAACGAGTCCCCAGGACTTCCCACTAGTAATTTACAAGCATGGAGTTTACTCCATGGAGAGATTGAAGCTCATAACATCACTTTTCACTTTCAACTATCAGTTCTTCAATATCGACGAATTACTATCTAACACATTCATGAAATTCACTCCCAAGAATTTACCCAAATTGCATTATAACCAAGTATCGTTGAGTACTTTTATCGACAAGATACTAGAACTTAATGACATGGAAAAATACCCATTGACATCAATTTCAATTATCCAAGTTTTCATGCTATACAACTCGTACGAAACACTCGACTGCACCCAATTTGATTCCAACATCGACAACCAATCGATTTCCTACGATATCTCATTTGCATTACTCCTGTTGTTGACGCTGTTTTACTCGAAACAAGACCAGAACGATCGTGATATCTGGAAATGCGTACTCCAGTTGAAAAATAACACCTTGGCTAAAGCATTGATGAAGTTCAGTGATCGTCCAGACTACGATTTGCTCCTACACTGATGCTTTGGTATCATTCATTTCATCTTATATAGAAGATTTATTCATTTCTATCAAACAAATACTTACGACTAATGACTTCTAATACACGTTTTAGATTATGACCATGTAGCTTGTATTGAACTGCGTTGCACAAAATGAGGAATTTGTAGTGTTTTTCTGGAATCTGAATAAACTAATTCACCACTCACTGGTAAAGTTGTTGGTCCATCGATTGGGAGTGTTGCTGGTTCTGATGTTGGTTTTGCTGTTGGTTCAGTTGTTGTGGCAGTTGCTGGTAGTTATCTGGCATTCTGTTGACCATTGGCGATGGGTTGGTGATTTCATGGAACCAAGGATGCTGTAATGCCTGTCTAGCAGTGATTCTAGCTTCCGGTCTCATTTGTAATAAGCTCTGTAAAAGATTGAGCCCCATAGAGTCTAAATGAGGCACAATTAATCTCAAGTCCTGGGGAACAAAAAGTTGCCAGTTGCTCTTATACTCGGCATATTGGGAAATTCCTGGCCAAGTCCGTTCGTTTGGTGTTCCCATCAATCTGAAAATCTTCAACAACTGGTCCTCATTGGCAGTACCAGGGAATAGTGGCTTCCCAGTACACATCTCCGCAAATATACACCCAGCAGACCAAATATCAATCGACGTGGTGTACGCTCTCGACCCCAATAACACATCTGGGGCCCGGTACCACAAAGTCACCACTTCATTGGAAAACGTATTGAACGGAATCCCAAATGCTCTGGCCAACCCAAAATCCCCCAACTTCAACTCTCCCTTATTATTAATCAACAAATTCTGTGGTTTCAAATCCCTGTGTAACACTCTATTATCATGACAAAACATTATTCCCTTCAACAACTGAAACATAAATGACTTCACAACCTTTAAATCCAACGCACCATTGTTCCCGTGAACTTCCATATACTTCTTGAGATCTTTATCCATGTACTCAAACACTAAAGTCAACTTGTTTTCCGTGTGAATCACATCATATAACGTCACTATGTTCTCGTAGTCCAACTCCTTCATCAACGAAATCTCCCGGATGGCCGTCGATGGGGTTCCTTCTTCCGAGTCCAAGTTGATCTCCTTTAACGCAAC
This sequence comes from Suzukiozyma palmioleophila, assembly GCA_030560805.1. Classification (NCBI taxonomy): domain Eukaryota; kingdom Fungi; phylum Ascomycota; class Pichiomycetes; order Serinales; family Debaryomycetaceae; genus Suzukiozyma; species Suzukiozyma palmioleophila. Next base: position 128,378 of record JAKTVY010000014.1, read on the forward strand.
AAGCTCGCCGTTTTCCCGGTTTCTTCCCTTATACACCGTGGCATACGTCCCTTCACCCAACTTTTCTAGTTGTTGAAACCTTGATTGTTAGTATGGAGTAATTACCACCGTAATTGTCGCGGAAAATAGTTCCTGACAATCTTGTGACCCTAATACGGCTATATAGCCTCCAATTTTCTACTTACTGCGATGATGAGCCCGTCATATTCTCGTTTATCCCCCAAAACTCGTCCTCTTTATTCCCTACAAATTGATTATTGTTGAAATTTATCGATATTGTACTGCAGACAGACACAACGTGACGGGCTGTATCTTAACTGTTGCGGCGTGGATGTTTTTACTTAACCAAACTTAGACCCAGCCAACCTCTTTAGCTAGTATGGCGAGTTGGTGGAATCTGGATTTCCAGTGTGGAGTGACACACTGAACACTTGATTTTCTACTTAAAATGCTACATTTTACCGAAAAGTTAGTTTCTCTATTTCTATATATTAATGAGCTCTTGGGGCCTTCTTCATCAACGCTACCGAGTTCTCAACCCAGCCTTCAGCACCTCCCTCCATAGCAAGCACGTCCCATGGACGCAATTTCTTTGCGTCCTCGGGCAATACTTTGTAGTTCTGCTTGAAGTCTGCCCCGATGATGGCAGCATTCCTCGTACTAGGAATCCGAAGCATCTCTTTCTCAACAACCCATCCCATCTGATTGGCAATATCTTCAACGTGGTCCACGAGCGCAGCGTAGGTCGAACTATTTGCCTGGCTGGTTTGACCTGGCTGTGTTGGTGGGGCCTTTATGTGTTTTCTTGGACTGTATCTGAACTTAGCACCAGACAACGCATGAGAACAACACGGTATGACGATGAAAGGAAACTGGAATAGTGGAATCCAGCACGTAAGCTCGTCGGAATGGTTTCCAATGATAAATGTATTTTCTGGGAAATCTTCTCCAGTGCAAACTTTTGGTGAAGAAAGCAAGTTTGCTGAAGAGTAGAAGGTGTTTGGAGTTTGGTTGTTATCGTTGAGTTGGGGAACATTGAACAATCTGCCATTATCACCAACGTGTGGTGCCAACTTCGACACCGCTGGATGGGGTTTTAGTAGTATTTGTGGAATAATGATTTGTTCCTTCAAATTATCTTGCACCTCCTGGGGGTACGTAGCCCACGATTTTCTCTTTCTAGCATCTATACCTTTCCCTTTATAACCTTCCATAATTAATATATACACAAGCAACCCGTTTCCACACCCCAAGTCTCTGAACTCAAATGGTTTGTCCTTGAAACGAAGCTGCCAGAATTCAATAAGAAATGCTGCAATAGCCAAGTCTTCAAACACGTGTTTCTTTGGGTCGGTGCTCTCTGCCCACAGATTGACCAATTTTGATGAGTACTTCTTTTTCAAACTGATATATCGATTCTGGAATGCTATCTTGGGCACCACCACATCGTGGTTTACTCGTTTCTCGTACCCAGTTTTGGCTCCATTTGAGTGTTTTGACGATGTTTGAATCAATCTAAGAGCAATTCTGATGGGTCTTTCACTCTGGTCCATGGTGTTCAACGGCTTGGTGTCATGGAAAGGAAAGTAATGGATCGATAACGTGGACTTATGGTACAAAAGTCCAATGGCATAAACTGGAGGCAAGTAGAACGGGGTTTCTTCTGCTGAATCGATGTGCGGAATGTATACTACCAATGCATCATTATCGTCGTTTTGGTAAATAAGACAGGTTTGGTTGATGATGTGATCTTTGAACGGATTTCTTGGGATAATTCTACGAATAATCTCACAACGAGGCGATAATTCTATACTCGATGATGATAAGTCCACCGTACGCAACTTGATGTCTTGTAAATCTCGATGAAGTACTACATCATCGTCGTTTCCAGATGATGGAAACTCGGGAAATTTCAAACTATCAGCACTGGTGAACGTGGAATTGCCTACTTTGGCATCATAAATGTTCTCTTGTAAAATGTCGGCTCTCATGATCACCGTGGAATTGATATTTGGTTGTTTAATCAAATTACTCATGGCATTGGTGAAGTGATCAACATCAAAGTCCACGGAAACTCGGTATATCGGAGTCCATCCTTTTCCTAAGACACTGCCCTCGGTGCCAATGTACTCAGCATCCACCGTCCCCGAGCTCTTCTTCTTGGACTTGTTGGTTCCCATTCCGTGATGCCTTCCGGGTAGTTTTATTGCTGAAACTGAAAATTCTAGTGCGATGAGAAAATCTACATAGTGAATATAAAATATACGAACCAATAACTTGTGCAATAATCGTAGTATTCTATACATATAGGAATACGTATATAAACCAACGTTTGAAATATTAGCTTTACATTGATCAAAACTGTTTTCGTAAAAGTGCTTCATAAAGTTGGTAAATACATTATGTCTAGTAGAAAGCTAATGAAAAACCATCATGCTCATGATAACATCATACGCCGTTGAATGTGTTGCATGTTCCTCAGTCTTTATCTTAATGTAATGGTATGACTCTACTTTAGGTTCAGTTTCGATATTTCTGACTTTAGTCTTTGGTACTTCTCTACTATCTTTAAGCTTTATTAGTATTCGTTTTCTTCAACCTTGTACTAGTAGTCAATGATGTACGCTTCGGTGACATCGCTAAACTTGTGTTTCTTGTAACAATAATGACACTTGAAGATTTCGTTCCCCTTCTTCGAGAGCTGCCACACACTTTCTCTCAATGCTAAATGCTGACAGAAATTGAGCACGACAACAGGATTGGCTTGGACATCGGATAAAGTTTTTGTTCTCTTCGTCCGCTGTTCTCCGTTTTGTTGGCTCGCCTTAGTCGAACTTGTGATTGGGATCAACTGCTCCTTTGAAACAGGACATATAAAGATAGGGTGGTACCGGAATAAGAATCTGGATGCATCTGGTAATTGGAATGGCAAGTCATAATGATACGTTGCCTCGTAATTGATGATTGTCTCTAGATTGTCGTCATTGTCCTTGGTTCCTTTGATTTTATTCAATTTCTCTTGAATTTGGTTGTACTTGTAGAAGCTTGGAAGATAAACGTATCCTGCCAAAACACTTTGGAATAATGACGATTCTTTTGACAAGTGCATATCCTTACAATACTCACTAATAAACTCATTTGCCAAGTTCATAAAGATGGTTTGATTACCATGAATATCCTCAAAACTATCCAAGAGCTCGGCAATAAACTTTCCTTCATTCTTCTTTACATGGTTCTTATTCATGTCAAGTTCAAATCCCTGTTTGATTTTGATAACTAGATCTTTAATCACCATCTTCATTTCATGTTCACTGTTGCCTTTATACAACAATAAAGTCATCAACGGTGAGATTTCATTAAGATACTCATTAAAAAACTTGGTAAATTTCTCCTTGGAATACAAATATGCTGATAACGAATCGTCGATCGTGAAGTGACCAGAAGTATTTAGCAAGATTATAAGTTGTAGCATATGGAACTTGAACTCTATCTGGGAATAGTTACATGGTGATGGAGAATCCAGCGATATATCGGTCGACATTGCCATCACATTTTCATTGTACTTGTCCTCCAACCAGCGGAGAGCACTTGTCAAATCATGTCGCACAGTTATATCATCAATGATCCTGTTAAGTATTGCAAACTTGTCTAAAGCTGTTTCGTCAACTACGGTGTTTGAATCATCTATTTCTTTAAGCAATTCCTTCACCACAGTACCTCCTTGTCCCACTTTCAATAGATGAATAATGATCGCCTTTATCAACTCGGTTCTGTTATTGGCATTGATTTTGTTCAAGGCATCGTCTCCCTTAGTTTGATTAGATTTTACTGGGTAATTGTAAAGATTCAACGGATACGTATAAGCATCGTCCAAGTCGATATTGAATTTGGGATTATTGAGAACATTCTTGAACAACTTATTTGTCGAGGAATTGTACGATTTCAAGCTGGTGATTGATTTCTTGTACCAAGTATTGAGGTGTTTATCTAGCTTATCTATCTTTTTCGACGACATGCGGTTATCATTGGTCTCTACTTCCGCTTCCAATGCCGTTTCAACCAGTTTCAATTCGTTCAAGAAACTGTTGGAGTCCAGTAGTAGGTTCTCCACACATTGATCACCGGATTTATCAAAGCTATCGATCTCCGAACAAAGCGTATCTATCAAAAGCTTCGTCATAATTGACTCTCGACTGCCAACAACGCAAGAAACAACGATAACTGTGTAGTTATATACAAATGAATCCTGACCCCAAAATTAAGTACATGATCCTTCTTATCACAAAGGGCCATACAGGAGAAAACTCCGAACTTTGTTACCCAACGAGAACGATGGTAAAACGCACGTAATTTGTATGACAACATGCCAATTTGAGCTGAGAAATGAAACAAGGACAGTATATTTGCGTAGAAACTGCAATAAATTCCAACAATTTGTGGTTAGTTACTTATTTGAAGCGCATTTCTCGTTTGCTTCTCCAGACCACCAAATGACAAATGACGGAAACCCCAGAAACCATGTACATGCACATTTAGAATACTTAGGTAGCTTGAAGTCACGAATGAAATATTAATGCCAAGTGCCTGTGCCTTTGTAAGGATATGCTTTCTCTAACTGAGGTTTAGTGAGGCATTTGTTTTACTACGATGATAAATGCCCACATTTCAGTACACTCAGCATTCATTTCCAACTTGTGTAAACTTGCTTCTTTCATGACCCTTCAACTTTCGTTGGACTAAATTCGTTTATTGTGTGAAAAGAAGAATGTACATTTTATATCTTTTTGGCAATTTTTATGTTTTTGCAGCCATAAATATCTGGCACCAAAAACTTTACCACGCTCATTTTACATTATTTCAGTACCGCCAGTGGGTTGAATTGGTTTATACAGACAAATACTGGTAATTTATACGCATTTATTATACAAGGAATGGTGCACCCTAGTTGCTTCTTAAACGTTGACAACTATTTAAAGTTCTATATGTAATTTTCACTAGTTAAGGACACCAGTAAGTGTCCCGAACGAGTAGTGTCCTAATGTGACATTATGAATACGATGGAGTAGATGCTTGAATGACGACTGAGTTGATCTTGGTGCTTTTCACTACCAGTTCGGTAGTTTTGTGTTACGTGAACTCTCAAAGTAGGCCAAAAAGAACCCAAGATTAGTCTAGGGTTTCTACTAATGAGTGAAAGCACACGTTATTGTAACGGATCCGTCAACTGTGCGTGACTTGGTACGTTAATGTGAGTATCGATACGTGTTGGTGTTCTATATATCCAAGAAATCTGCCTTGACTAATAACTCTAGAGCGAGATGGGTAGGAATGTTGAACTCGGGAATATCGGTCACATCATCAAGGTTCTTGTATTTGTAGTGATAATAGAGATAGTCGACAACACACTCCAAGATATCACCGTCCATGTCCAAGTTGATGGTACCAGTTCTACCCTCTTCGAACTCCAAAGAATTTCGCAACACCGAGGAAACCAGAGCAACTTCCTTCAACACGATAAACTTGAAACCATCAGAGGACACAAGTGATACAAACTCCATGATGATACGGATACTAGCACGAGTTGTGGTAGAGCAATGAACTGAATAATAGATGCGATGGTATCAATGTGCAGATAAATCTACGCGGTACGCGGTACACCGTAGCACGACACAGCGGTAATTCTGGGTGGGGTGGCTGTAACTCTCCGGTGGGTTGCCGGAAGCAAAGTACCAGACTCCAGTTAGTACAAGAAGGCCGACTTCAGCCAATTGAATAAAGAATCAACAGATTCAATTCAACAGTACTACAACGGATACTTACTGTGTGCTTTTGAGTAGAGTCTAGGAAGTGTCTGATCACCTCCACTGGCTAAATCTGCAGAACCGTACCTGCTTGTATTTCTCTACACTTAAACCACAACTTGTTCTAGCAGTACAGACCAGACACAGTACACTGGTACTACAAGATTACACAGACAATGACCTGAACTACCATGCTCTGGCTCTAAAAACGTCGCATAATCCAGCTCTAAGCTTTGTCCTGCTGTCCTGCGATCTGAGAATCTGGCCTGTCGCACTGGAGTGTAATTGTACATAAAATCCAGTACAGTAATTCCTACAAACACTACGTTCTTCTGGCTCGATAACTGTTTTGCTTAGAATTTCCTTCAGTCTGCTACAATTTTCAGCACTACTCGTCTTGTGTTTTGTTTTATTGTTCCATCATACCCATTTATCTTTACTTACTACTTAATTGAGTCTATTCATTTCCTCCAAACAGTTTACCAGCTTATCACAACTGAATCTAACACCACCAATTCCTCCCACCACTGGCATTTCCACCACGAGTTCGTTTACTACGTCGATATTTGAGGTTCCCAGTCTAAGAAATCCACCAATTGACGTTTCATCATGACTACCAATCCATCCTTACAGTGGCAGAGTCTCCAGAGCGTATTCTACCACCTCCGTCCATGTTACGACCACGTCAATTGGCCTGTTGAGAACTTACCGAGCAGCCACAACTACTCACTATCACCATATGGTACCCTCGTGGCAATTTCTTCGAAGTTTGTTCCTCATGCTAATTTAATCGAAGTGTATTCAACCAGTGGAAACAAGATATTTTCGATCATCTACAACAGTACTCCTCAAGATCACATTCTAGGGTTCCAGTTTTATGAAGAGAATCTTTGTGTACTATTAAACAACTGCCGTTATCGGTTGTATAGCGATTTTAAATTGAACTTTACAGAGTACGACTTTACTGAAAACCTCATTTCCTTAGACAATATTTCGTCACCGAATCAAAATAATGACAGCGACACTGTGTCGTTGACTACAGAATTACAGAACTTTTCAACAAAGCAAATTTTGAATTTGGAGAATATGCAATCAGAGGAAGTGTTGACAGTATTACAATGGAAAATACACAGAAATTACCTTTGTGTTGCATTGGATAATAAGATTATCATAACCGATTTAATTTCTCATCAGAATTACCAAATCCCATTTAATTTTTCAAAGATTCATTCGTTAACCGTGTTTGGACATGAAACAATAACGATTTTGGTGTGCCATGAAATCACAGTCCTTTCGTTTCAAATTGATTTGCAAATGTTAACGTACGAAATAATCGATAACAAGTTAACTGATGGCCCATTTCACTTTATTTCACCGTCACAAAACGAATCGTTGATTGCATTGTATAACAACACCACATCAAGAATCTACGTTGTCAACAAGAAATTCGACCAAATTGTCCTACAATATGACATCTCTGATGGCCTTTCGCCGTATCAAGTGGAATGGTGCGGTAACGATGCCATTATCCTAGCTTTGCGTGACGAATTAAGACTAATTGGTCCGTCACAGCAATCAATATCGTTCTTTTACGATGTTGTAGATGATGAGTTTGACTTGGATTTAATGTTGAATAATAACACAAACATGTCCTTTATTATTCCCGTGTTGTTATCACAGCCTGATGGATTGAAAGTCATCACAAATAACAGAATGGAGTTTTTGTCTCGTGTTTCTGAAGAAGCAATAAATGTCTACCAAATAGGCTCGTCGCATCCTTCCAGTATATTATTGGATTGTATAAACAAACAGGCTCAACATGCTTCAAAAGCAGACACTTCGATGTCTTTATTGATAGCTGATAATTCATTGGAATTGGCAATAGAAGAGTGCTTAGTTGTAGCTCTCGAAGAGTTCAATCTGTATTGGCAAAAGAAGATACTACGTGCGGTCTCCTTTGGTAAAGCATACTCTGAAAATGGCTACAATGCTGACAATTATTTGAGGACCATCAACTATTTGAAAGTCTTGAATCAATTACGATCTCCTGACATTGGGTTGTTTTTGACCTACAAAGAAATTGAAAGTATGGAATGGGAGGTGCTCATAGAAATGCTAGTTAAGAGAGATCATTATTTACTAGCATTGAAAATTATTGAATTATTGAACATCAACAAATACCGGGATATGGTTTTTATCTATTGGTGTTGCTATAAGATAAAGAAAGAGCTTGATTTAAGTGATGCTGAATTGTTCAAAATCGTGGCTAAAAAGCTCATTTCTTCAACTGAAAGTAAGACAAATTATATTTCTGTGGATAAAATATTGGAGGCAGCGCATGAAGAAGGAAGGATCAATTTATGTAAAATGTTGATTAGTTTGGAGCCTTCTGTCAACAGAAAAATCAGTCATTATTTGAGATTTGAAGAGTTGGAAGTTGCGCTTATCAACTCACTTAAAACTTGTGATACTTGCTTGACGGAAGTAGTTTTACTATTTTTACAAGATACGCTTTCATTATCACAATTTTTCAAAGTTCTCAGTCAAAACGAACGGAAGGACATGACTACTGACACTTATGTTGAACAATTGAAGCAAATAGGTATAGACATCGTCACAGATATTGTTCCAGTTACTGGTGACGTAATTAGCAACTTCTGGATTAATAATATAGGGATTCATGACCAACTGAAATTGGAACAATATTACACACAAGTTGATAAACGGAAAGAACTTTCGTTACGCCAATTGAAAGCATACATCAAAGATGAAAAACAAACTGATTCCGATTCGTATGTTGACGACTATAAATCAAAGCTTGCATCGTTGATTAGCAAGTCAAACGACAAGAAGATGACGAAGGTATTGCAACGAGAAGTTGACATTTTGGAACTCCAAAAAAAGCTCAGTGAAACATACATCACCAGTTTCTATAATGACAAATCGATAATCCAAATATTACACCATCTTATCACCCTCCATCAAACAAAACAAGCATCAAAAATTGTCAAGGACTTCCACATCTCACAAGAAAAGTACTGGTACTTGGTGTTGAATACTTACTGTGAAATGAAAGAATTTGAAAGGTTACACAAATTTGTATTCAAGACTCCCTCCACAACAAACGTAAAGACCCCAATTGGATTTCTACCATTTATAAATGCTGGATTTAAGTTCGAAGCACCACAAGCTCATATTTCCGATTATATTCGAAATTACACAACGGTGAGTTATGGAGAAAGAATAAATCTTTACCTTAAGAATAAGGACGTTAAATCAGCTACATTAGAAGCGTTTCTCAATAAGGATGTGAATAGGTTGAAACAAATTTTGGAGGGAAGTGAGCAAGAAGATGAAGAAATTATTTCATTAATTAAAGGGTATATAACAAAACTAGGACACTAAATAGAAATAATTAGACTGCTAATCAATGTCCTAACTTTCCTTTGTAAACGTAGAGTCTCGAATTGTTCCCGAGCTCGATCCCTCTTGGCCAGTCAACCAGTCAGGAATAGTAGTAGGATCGACAATAACATCATCCTTTTTTGTAGTTGAGACTGATAGTTCATGTAGGCCAGCAAACACATCTAGACCAGTCAAACTCATTGAAATCGAAGTGAACTGTTGGGGGTTTTCTTTGTTAATATTTTGCTCCAATTTGAACGTAACATGTTGTATGGGAGCTATGGATGCAAATTCACTAACGGACTTTTCGTCTTCCAGCTCATCTTCGCTGTCAGGAACAGCCAAAAGTCGTCTTGAGCGTCTGGTGGTATTGTCATCAAAAAGCTTTGTTGATTTGTACTTTCCTGTAGTTGTACCTTTGAATCTTAAATTTGCAATTCGTTTCAACCGTTTAAGTTCTCTTGGATTAATTTCGTCGTTATTGTCGGTTTCTGAGCCATCATCGGTATCATCATCAGAGGGAGTAGGATATTTAGAACGTTGAAGCAATGCATGATCTTCTGGTTTACTCAATGGTAGGATATCTATAGTTCCGTCTGCGTAAGGAGCCCATATTCCAAGACTATGACCAAAACGGGAACTACCGTTTAGAATGTGCATTGATTCGAGAGATCTCGTGGGGGTTTCATTCTCATTTTGCCGGATTTGAAGTAAATTAGTGGTATTTTGCGGTAAACACTGCTGTATCGCCTGAATAAGAATTTTAGTTATGGTATTGTTACCTGGAGTATGAATGATATGGGGAGAATTGGTTGGGAATGCAACAAAGTATGGCTTGTACGACGAAATATGGGGGTTTTTGGAGGCAGCCGCCTTATCGATAGATAGATCAAACACCTGGATTCGCAACAAGATCAACGGTAAGCTAGGATGTCGACATATATAGATATAGTTAAGATAGAACATACTCAATCTACGAGATACCTCTGCCAAAAACGTATTCGGGTTCAACAGAAGCGGTACCAAGCGTCCCTGTTGATCAAACACAGACGAAGTGACCCAGTAGTAACTATTGGGGCGGTCGACAATCAACTGGCAATCGACCTGACTCAACTGAAGAAGGTTCAATCCTTGCGACCAGTAGTTAAACAAGATCAAATGAATGATAGCTTTCTTCAGAGTCTTGGCGATATTCCTCTTCAACCCACGCGCTCGTGTCATTATATGGTCGTTTAACGCAGTCTGAGTCCATTTAGAATGATTCCCACTGGGTACTGGCTGGGTATTGGCAAGTTTCGGCCATGCCATCAAAAGCTCCACTAACGACATTTTGGACAACCGTGACAAAATAGCCCCAGAAACCCGCACATCCATCACGGGAACATACGTGTTTGGCAACACTCTTGAGTTTCCACTCGACATCTATACAATTGCCTAGTCAAACGGGGTCAAATCACTGCCTCCACCACGATGGAGCCACTAAGTATACAAAATAGTGATTCCCGCGAGATTGTCGTGGAGGATGTTTGTTTACAGTGCGGGACGATGAGGTCCTGCACAGTGCCAGGGACATCGCGATGGCATCGTACAAAAATTAATTTTCTGATTGTTAAATGTGCACCAGTTTGCAGTGAGACAGGATGAGCGACGAACATAGTGAAAGTAGTGTTCAGACGCCGGCGATAGTGTCCGGTAATGGAGACGATGGGTTGGATAGAAAGACGTTGTTTGTTCGGGGGGTTCCGTACGATGCTACGTCTGATGAGCTCTCAGAGTTTTTCTCGCAGTTTGTTCCTGTGAAACATGCCGTCATTGTCAAGGACAACGAGCAGCAATCGCGTGGGTTTGGGTTTGTTTCGTTTACGTTAGAGGAAGATACTTTGACTGCGTTGGCAGATTCCAAAAAGACCAAGTTCAAGGGCAAGTTTTTGAGAGTTGATGTGGCCAAGAGAAGAGACAGAAAAGATCGGTCTGGTGCTGTGGGCAACGATAGCAAACCAACAGTTGCACCAGTGGAGAAAAGACGTGCTAGACTAATTGTTCGTAACTTGCCATGGTCCTGTAAGAACCCCGAGCAATTGAAGAAGATCTTTTCCAAATATGGGGCAGTATTTGATGCTTATATTCCTAGAAAGAAAGGGGGTCAAATGTCAGGGTTTGCTTTTGTGACGATGAAAAAGCAAACAGCTGCAGAAAAAGCCATCAAAGAATCTGTAGGATTACAAATTGACGGCAGAGAAGTTGCTGTGGATTTGGCTGTTGAAAAGTCCAAATGGGAAGAAATCAAGCAAGAGGAACCCAGTGACGAGGAAGATGCTGAAGAAAATGAAGCAGAAGAAGACGAAAGTGAAAGTGAAGAAGACAACAAGGAAGATGAGGACAAAGAAATGCAAGATGGTGATGAAAATGCTTCTGATTCTGAAGACATGGACGATCTTGATGAATTGAACCAGATGAACTCCGATGACGAGGTAGACGACGATGTGGAATTGGAAGTTGAAGAGGAAGAAAAACCAAGACCAAAGAGTAATAGACAAGAAGCATACTCGCTTTTCATTCGTAACATTCCCTATGATGCTGACGAAGTTAGTTTGAAAGAACACTTTAGTCAGTTTGGTCCTGTCAAATATGCTTTACCAGTTATCGACAAAGTAACGGGAATTGCTAAGGGATCAGCATTTGTTGCTTTCAGGGATGAAGAGGCTTATACCAAATGTTTGGACAATGCTCCTTCCAGTCAGTCTACCTCGATCTTGATTCCAGATGATGTTTCTCCAGCATACGTATACCAGGGCCGTATTTTATCTATAACTGCTGCTGTGGATAGACAATCTGCTGCCAGATTAGAAGAAAGGAACTCAGAACAACGGAAAGAAGCCTTTGGTAAGGCTCCTAGTGAGAAAGATAAACGTAACTTGTTTTTGTTGAATGAAGGTAGAATTACTGAGAACTCGGCATTAGCAAAGTTCATTTCCAAAACTGATTTGGAACTTAGAGAAAAATCATACAAGTTAAGAGTTCAACAATTGAACAAGAACCCATCATTGCATTTATCATTGACGAGATTGGCAATTAGAAACCTTCCTAGAGCTATGAATTCCAAGGCTTTGAAAGCCTTGGGACGTAAAGCTGTGGTACAGTTTGCTACTGAAGTGAAGGAAGAAAAACGTCAACCATTGTCCAAGGAGGAAATCAACCGGTCTGTTAAATATAAACATGAATTAGGTGAATTTGAAACTGAACAGGATAAGGATAAGAAAAAGAATGATAAACATAAAGGGGTTGTAAAACAAGCCAAAGTCATCATGGAAGTTAAAGGTTCTGGCGACCATGGACGTAGTAGAGGGTATGGTTTTATTGAATTCAGAGACCATAAGACTGCATTAATGGGATTAAGATGGTTAAATGCCCATGAAGTTACCATAGCAGAAATCACCGAAGGGTTAACTGCTGAAGAAAAGAAGACTGCTGAGTTGGAAGGATTGAGCAAGAGAAGACTTATTGTTGAGTTTGCGGTTGAAAATGCTCAAGTGGTGAAGAGAAGAAGAGATAAGGTGTTTATGTCTCGTCAACACAAAGCAGAACATGATGCAAAAAAGAGAGAAAGAACCGACGACGATGACAATGAACCTTCGAGAAAGAGATCCAAGAATGACAAGAAGGATAAGAAATCAAACAGAAAAGGCAATGGAAAGAAAGGTAACATGAATAAAGGAAATATGAACAAGGGGAATATGAATAAAGGAGCAGCAGCTTCGGAACCCAAACAAACCAACAAATCTGGTCTTTCTGATGGCGTCAAGAGATTGATCGGGAAAAAGAGAAAGCATAGAAAGGGAAAGGCATGAGCTTTGCATAAGCTTTGCATCGGCTCTTTCCACCATTCCAATTGTACCATAGTTTAAATCAAAGCATAAGTCGGAAGTACAATAAATTTGTATTTCTAATATACAACGATATACATAACTGAATAAATAAGGAACCTTATTTTAAGATTAAAGAACGTAAAACATTCATCATAAATCATCATTATTGTTATAATTGAAGCAGATTAAGAAGGTACTTGCCCTCACCAATAATGTTAGTTAATGCTCATTAGGACGTAACTCGGACGTGGGATGCGAACCTGATATTTTTGGGATTGGTAAACCTCTGTTGCATGCTGATACTATCTAGATTTAGACCTGCTGGGATACAGCGGGATTTTTTCGGTAAAAAAAATGACGGACACCTTACAAGAAATAGTCGGATCTTTGTTGCTTGTTGGCGTTGTTTTTAACAATCAAATCACCTTCCTGAACCGCACTAAAGATCTTGAAATTCGGCTCCAAATCCTCGTCCACTTGCATCACACTGGCAACATTCCCGCACCGGTAACAATAGTTTGGTGCTGACCAAACTGTCACCACATCCTTGTCTTTGAAATGGTATCTAAATCCCTCCATAACCAACTGATGCGCTCTCGCAATCAAACTCAAGTTATTGATATGATTAAACTCTCTACTGACCTTGGACCCAAATAACCACCCTGCTCCTCTAGGACTCACGGCCCAAGTATCTACATTTTCTGGGTCAGACCACACCAAGTCACAGAAACCCCCTTCATGTGGCACTTCCTGGGCTCTGGATAACACTCTGATCTGATCAAGCATTCTAATTTCCGGCGATAACCCTCCATGAACACACAAGATTTTGCCATCTATTATTGCTGCTAACGTAAGGAAATCAAACACCTGGCAACAATACTTCCACACCGTGGTGGACCCGTACTTGGTCAAACATTCCTCGTAGAACCCGTACACCTGAGTAATTTGCCGCGATTCGTGGTTCCCCCGTACAAGAGTTATCCGATGGGGATACTTCACTTTCAACACCATTAATAATGTAAACGTTTCCAACGAAAAGTACCCTCGATCAACGTAATCTCCCAAAAAGATGTAGTTTGTTTGGTTGTCGTCGCTGGGTAAGCCACCGCTGATCCGGAAAAGTTCCAATAAATCGTGGAATTGTCCATGGATATCACCACAAACCGTCACGGGAGATTGCACTGGCTGGATATTGGACTCCTCCATCAATAACTCCTTGACGAGCTCACATAACTGCTTCATATCTGACTCCGTCAATGCTACACATTTTCTGATCTGTTCCAACCATTGGTCGGGTCCTCGTTCTCCCATTGCCGCTGGTTATCGTTGAGATTTATCCTGTTGTTTCTCGGTACCAAATATCGTCAAATTTTTATTAACAGTCACATGACTGATCAAGTGACTCAAATTCACGAGAAGAAGACCTGATAACATACAGGACATGGGATCACAAGAGTTGGTTACTTGACACTTGGGAGGCAAAGGACAGCGTGGGAGGTGGCGGCGGTACTGTAAGAGCAAACAGATCCAAAAGAAGTTGGGACTACCACCAGGCATATATTTCCCTGTTGTCACTGTTTTTTGTTTGGGATTCTATTATTGTTGAGTTTAAGTCAATGGTGCGGCTGGTATCTAAAACCGGTAATTGCATACAGATGAAAGCTTTTAAATTTAGGTGGATTAGTTGAAACATGATTTGATTGGAGTTGTGAACCGTGCTTAACTATTCCCATCTCCAGTATTGTATTGTCAACTAGCAAGCTCCAATGGAAAGTTTGAAACCTAGACTTTCTGATACAATTGCATAAATTAAGTTACGAGTAGAGATAGAAGTAGAGTCGCACATCATTCCAAGAGCTCTAGGGAAGAGACTTTAATTCGCATAATTGCAGCAAGGTGAAGCAAGAATCACAGACTTAGACATGGTCAAAGTAAAATGAACCAAAACCTTTTTTTCTATTGAGATAAATCAAATAGTTTGTGACTAGTTAGACAAATCGAATGATTTGTTTCAAAATGCAAATGGCAGAAAAGTTATCGTATAAGGGTGGTAATTATAGATAAAAGGAGTTAGAGAATAAAGTGTAATATATATACAAAAAAGGTGTTGGTTGATTAAGAGATGCTAATTACCAGAAACCGCTAACCGTAACAGAAAAACGTAACCTGAGTTATCTAGCCAATCTTTTTTATACACGACTACAAAGTTGTTTTCTCTGTATTCAAATAGACAACTGCAATTCAAAGATCCACTGCAAAGTCTACTCTATGTGCTATTTCTGCTCATATTTTGCTCATATTTTGCTCCATCGAATACCAGACTTTTATTTGAAATTTATACACTACAATTTCCTACGTTATAATTAGAAATATTGATTTTGTATTCAGACTTTATTGGGTTGTGACTAGCGGATAGTGATCATAATGGAATGGAATTCGAAGACTGCCACCTCTCCAGACACCTTTGGTAAATTTTTGCAGCCGGTTGCAAATATCATGTGACTCAACACGTGCCACAAAAATCTCCAAAATGGAAGTTGCGGCGGATTACAATTTTTCAAAATTTTCAGGCAATACTAATAAACTATTTCCTACTTCAAGTAAACGATGCTTAGATTACGAGGAGGAGTGCGTTATATCAGCTCATGTAGAGTGAGGGCTGCTGCGTTACCCTCGTCCCCTGAAATGAAGAGCTCAAACTCGTGGGCAAACAAACAATCACCAAACATCACCAAAGATGTCGTTGGCATAGCAAGACAAATCCAAGAAACTACACAACCACCATTGGATATCAGCTCACAATTCACAAGAAGATTCACTTTCGGTGACAGCTACGACCCATTTGATTTTTCCCAAAACAAGTTCGACATGGAAAAGAGCTCATACAAAAAGAAGACCCAGATGGTATCCGATCCATTTGAAAGAACTGGAATTGATCCTCAAACATTATACACCATGCCAGAAATTTTGTCGAGATTCTTAACCTCTACTGGGCAAATTTTACCTAGATCATTGACAGGATGCTCTGCAAAGAACCAAAAGAAATTATCCAACGCTATCAAGACTGCTAGAGCATGCGGTTTGTTATCGGTAGTCCACAAGCACTCGAAATACTTGCCTACCAGAAACTTGTAAGTATAAAGGTGTTACTCTGTATATAGTGTATCTAAATATAAGAAACGAATAACTTACGTAGTTGTCGTGGTTCTCAATTTCTTGACAATACAGTATGTCACGGTATGGGAATGTCGCGCCTGGACCGCCTAGACCTCTAATATCCACCAAAAAACCTCGCCCACTTGCTCGTCTAATATTGTCCCATTTGTCCGTCGATGTCTAGCTAGCCACAGTAAAAACAACCTACACCTACACAGAAAATTCCCGGGACGCAAACAGTGGCTATCCCACTACTCGCGCAACATGTTCCTTCCTCTCCGGCCCCGGCAGCTTGGCTGCAATAGCCCTGGCTAATTGGAACGTTTTCTTCCATAGCGATGGTAGCGCCACAAAAATGGTACCATTTTCTGCATATAAAAAGATTGTTCCAGGTGGCGATATAAGAACCAAGAATCTACATTTCCGATTTGCCAATTAGAATCAACACAACATGTTAAGTCAAATTACTAGAAGACAATTAGTTTCATCCGTCAGAACCTTCTCTACTGCTAGAGTTGCTTTATCTGAAGGTGCCATCAACCAAGCAAATGATGCCTTCTCTGACAAGGAGAAAGCTCAAGAAAACTTGTACATCAAAAAGCACGAACAAGAGCAATTGAAGGCTTTGAGAGAAAAATTGCAACAACAAAAGGAAGCTATCGACCAGTTAGAAACTGAAATTGAAAAAATGAAGAACTAGACAATAGATAAATTTATAGTGAATAGATTTGTTAGAATATTTGTTAGACTATTTAGCCTTAAAGGCACGTTGTAGTATGCGGATACATCGTAAATGAGAGCATGGGAACAATTGTCAACGGAGCTCAATGATGCCACAGCGGTACGGATTACTCAATTGCAGTTGAGAATCGTCTTACTAGTTGTTCTCGCCTCGACAATTTTGGGCCCATGTACTTCTATACGAGGAAGTACGAGCTAATCTGTGCCAATTGGCGAGTTTGTGCATCTGTGGACATGAGCTTGCAAACTGCCATTTTGACTCTATTGATTTGCCGAATTGTAGGTACAATCGTTTTATTTCAAGAAAGGCGAAACAGATTTTTTGTTCACCTGGAAATGTAAGCGTAGTGGTCTGGTTAAGAAAGTGATAGTGATTTGTAAGTGTCCAGATTAGGAACTCAGAATTGCACAGAATGTCCGATTGAATGATCGATACTACGTGGATGACTACACTCTAAAGTTCCGTACTTTCCAGTACTTTTAAATGAAACGCCGGAAATATTCCTATTTTGCAATTTGACCGCTTAACTCCTCTAGTAATCCACATCCTTCGTTGTAGAAAGTTCGATTTCAAAAATAGTCTGATAATATAGTAGTCCGAGGAGTTGGTCACGAAAGTCGTCTCAGGTAGCCTTCGCGAATCGCCTGACCATATTTTGTTATGGCACTTTTGACCAACCGTAAATCTGCTTAGTTTACCCGAGTGCGATGTCGTACTATTGTGCTTGTTCAACAACGAATTTCTGACATAACCATGTGTTTAACCACGGTCCTATTTCATGGCAGTGTTTCTGTGTTCTAGACTCTCCAAATCGCCAGTCTCGTATAAGCGAGTGTTTTGACTGGTTTTTATGTGTATTTATCCGAACACAACTTTCTGCCACATTATTTATCCGATCACTTTATGTAAACTACGTTTATCCGAACTAACAATACGAACTCTCCTGTTTCAACGGGTCAATGGACTTTATGTGGACAACCACACTGTTTCTATAAATTTCCTCTTATTGGTTACTCCTATGCGTTGCACCATGTAGCAATATGTAGCAAGCAGTAATTGGAGCCTCGCAATTTTGCAATCGTGCCACATACAGCTGCCTCCCCTCCCCTGATCCTCACTGTACCAGCACCCCATCTGGAGTCTGCCTTATATAACACTACCCCATCTGGAATATATACGGAGATAACCTCAGCCAGGTATCTTGCCATTTAAATCCTAGACCCAGTGCTATAAGCCGTGGAAGTAAAAAACTATGCATGCAATGCGCCGTTGACCGTTACGCGGCAGCAGATGGACTCCGAGCTCGCTTATTTCAAGCATATACGCGGACATAGCACTTGTCCGGATGTAGCGAGCCCTGACCTATGACATCCTGTTCGACCTCGGCTTTATCTATCGCAGGGCTGTAGTCATCGCATCTAATTATAAAACTACACCTACTGCCAGCCACTATCTTACTGCTCCTCTGTTGCCCCAACACCCGCACACACAACTGCACAGCTACAAACACGCAAGCTTCTTTGCAACCAAGCTGTTTCAACAAGACAACAAGATACGCAGCCACCACCGCTGCTTCAGATCTGAATCTTAGTTCTACCAGCAACTCGCCGCCATACCACCGCAGCGCTACCATACACGGTACCATGGTATACTTCACTGTGGTCATCTTCCTCAACGTAATCCGAGCAGCAATTTCGTTTGTCTTGCGTTTCTAACCGAATCGGGAAAAAACTCTAATTTCAAATATTTATTCACCATAGTCACCCATACCAGTGTCGAAAACTTTCCTGTCTTCTATGTGGCCACGATGAATCGATTTAGGAAACAAGGCCATGTTGGACCGCTAACCCCTGCAGATCTGCCACCACATGGCAAAAACTCCGACTGCCAAGTGACTACTGTGACAGGTAACGGTGGCCCATCATCCTATTCTGGCATCGCATATAACAGTTCCCGTATTCAACAACCTGGTGCTGACACTGATATTTCCAGACGGACTCCTTATTCTGGCGACCCAGTAGACTCCAGCCAGCCTCGCGGTGGGTCTGCGTCTCCGTCGGTGTTGTCACCACCGATTTCGAGTCGCGAGACATTCCCTGACTTTGTTCCTCCACACCCAGTAGGACAAAATTACCCAGCTGCCGGTTCAGCGTCACGGGAAACACTCCAGTCGACGGGGTCGATTATTGACTCCTACATGAATGAGTCGTCGTATTCGCTAGAACGGTTCGAAACATGCGTTGCTTCGTTTTCTCCATCACATCAACTTAGCCCAGCACCTACATTACCGAAAATGGATATTAACAAGAATACAAAAAAACACACAAGCAATATGTCTCCCAGACTACCCAGTAATGACAAAGTGTCTAGTTCTACAAGTAGTCCGAAGTTAGCTGCGAGCCCTAAAATGCCAGGCAGCCCAAGAGTCTCTGATAGTGCCAAAGTTCCTAGCAGTTCTAAAGTCTCTGTGAGTCCCAAGGTTCCAGGTAGTCCAAAAGTGCCAGGAAGTCCAAGAGTGCCAGGAAGTCCAAGAGTGCCAGGAAGTCCTAGAGTGCCAGGAAGTCCTAGAGTTTCTCTAAGTCCTAGAGTTTCTGGAAGCCCTAAGGTACCCAGCAGTCCAAAACTTGGCAGCAGATCGCAACCACAAACCAGCTCAAAATTAAGTTCCAACACGAAACCAGCAAGTAAAGATCCTGTTTCAGGTGAAAAACGTCAAAAATCGAGATCCAACGAGCCGCGTGAATCTAGTACTCGTACTCCAAAAGCCCGCACACTGGATCCCAAATCGTATAAAGCCTTAACAGCGACTCAATCCAGTTCTGAACGTAAATCTCACAAACTGGCATCACGAACTGATCGGGAAATTCAAAAATCATCAACAAAACCAAATACAAGCACTTCAGACACTGTTCAAGAATCCAATTCGTCTCGTCAGTCACCACCACATCACCCACGAGACGATCTTTTTGATATTCCTAAGCTTTTGATTCCTCATTTGAATCCCCGTGTGTCTGCTCAGTTTATTGAAAGTAACAAAATACGTATAAACGAAGGCACGTCACGTCATGATTATAGTGAGCTCAGTCCATTTAGGTCCAGTTCCATGAGCAAGGGAATGCGTGCTCTTAACACCAATTCCGAGAGAAGGAAGCCTAAACGAGCACCAGAGCGAGAACGAAAAGATAAGGAATCCGGTCTAAAATCGTCTAAAGCAAATGCGAAATCACGCGATAAATCTTTACGTAGTCCTATCCATACGAAGGAATCGACTCCTACACTTGGAAATCATCAAGCAAGAAAGGATTCAGAATTATCACCACCGTATTCGCCTCCAAATGGGATGGAATCCCATGCCCCAAAAGATTCGGGATCTAGACTGGCTGATAAAAGCAACAATTGGTCAATACCTGGCGAATTTCCGATGAGAGAACTTTTGGAATCGGGATTAGTAGCACAAAAGATGAGGGTAGCGGAAACTGGACGTTCGGCAAATGCAATTAGTGACAACGTAAAAGAAGATTTGTCAAACAGGAAAATTTCTGGACCAGTAGAGGTCCAACTGTCAACACAACCGCATATGATTCCATTGAGAGTATGGGACGAACCACTTGAAGGATCGTCATCACAAGTTGTTCGTGAAGAGACTCGTAAAAAGAAATCTAGACCCAGACTTCAACGAAGTGTATCATCTACTTCGATTAGTGAAATCAACCGTGCTAGAAGGAACCATAGGCTCTCCTCCATGAATCCACCACGTTATTCGGGATCTAATCCAGGAAAGAAGAAATCTGCTAATAACAGTAGCAGTGGTTCTTCAGCACGGAAAAGGAATAGTTCAACTACTCAGAAAAGGAAAAAGCAAGGCGGTGGTACCCTTGTAAGGAAACCAACAGTAACGTCCGAGACATCAGCACGAAAATTAGAACGGTTAGAAAGACGTAGACGGAGACGAGAAAGAGAATTACGCCGCGAGCAACGTGAGCTCCAACGTCGTGAAACCGAAATGCAAATCTTGGGCCAAGGCACCGTACAAGGAGAATGGGAACTGTTACCCAATGACCCACCGTCATATGACGAATTTGCTACTCCAGAAGGCTCAATAGGATCACCACCATATCGTGAAAGATTACACAAGCACTACGATTTGTTATCATTTGATCCTAGATACTCGATTCCTATTCTTCGAATCAACAGATCACTTGTCAAATCGAGTACGAAGTTGGAAAGATCCATGTGGAAACTCAAGGGGTTTAATATCTTGCCTGATGAAGTAAATTTGTGGAAGATTCGTCAAATTGATGATCGGAACTTGTACAATGTGCTACCAGAGTTATTGATAGATGAGCCCCGCAATGGAGAAGAACAGCAACTAGAACAGGCAATGTACTTGTCGATGATTGAAAACAATCGGAGTGCAGAGTTCACGTCTACATGTGCGCAAGAACAAGAGCCACATCCATTCAGAACATTCAACGGGTTCACGAGTACAACATAACTGGATCGATTGAATTACAACTGGAATTAGAAGTTGACAGAAGCTATGGCGATTGAAACTTCAATCATGACTAAAAGTCACTAGGGGAACTACTAGAACCAATTGCTGGCAATTTGAAGAAAACTAGAACTTTCAGGGTAATTTAGAATGAGGAAATCTAATGAACAGAGATGTTCATAATTCCCTCATATAGAGTAGGATTAAAAAATAGGGATTTGAGTAGGAAAACACTCAGGAAGGGAACGCAACGGAAAAGTAACGAAAAAAAATTCCAGACCACCGTTACCTCCGACCTTACGTTTGGGTAACATGGTACTGGTTAAAACTACAAAATATAAAGCACCCAACATAGTGCACAAAAATTCATGCTGAGAGTCCGGGACATGTCAGGCAGGTTTACACGGACCGCCACAACATCACCCGCTTGTCAGCCATCGCATTATACAATTGTCTCATAGGAAAATTGCACCAAATTGAAGTTTGGTTTAAACTTCGTATATGTCCTGTGTATAGTTAAGGAAATATATACACAACCACAACCACCTTATCGTAGAAATCTCATCTTAAATTCACCAGTTCTTCATCACCTCTTTTCACAGTAATGAGTCCACCAGAAGGGTTCACTAAAGTCAGCGAGGAAGACCACCGTATCAATGTGGTGAATCCATACGGGCCTCTGCCCGAAGATTTTTTGTCGAACGTTTCCAATTTTCAGATTATCGAATCCACATTACGGGAGGGAGAACAGTTCGCCAATGCCTTCTTTTCCACAGAAACAAAAATCGCCATTGCAAAGGCTCTTGATGATTTCGGAGTGGACTATATCGAGTTGACGTCTCCGGTTGCCTCCGAGCAGTCTCGGAAAGATTGTGAGGCCATCTGTAAATTGGGATTGAAATCCAAGATTTTGACCCATATTCGGTGCCACATGGACGATGCCAAGGTTGCAGTAGAAACCGGAGTCGACGGTGTTGATGTTGTGATTGGAACATCGCAGTTTTTACGAGAATTTTCCCACGGTAAAGACATGAGTTACATTACTCAATCAGCCATCGAGGTGATTGAATTCGTCAAGTCAAAGGGAATCGAAATCAGATTCAGTTCCGAAGACTCGTTCCGGTCGGATTTGGTTGATTTGTTGAACATTTACCGTACTGTAGACAAAATCGGGGTCAACAGAGTAGGGATTGCTGATACCGTAGGATGTGCCAACCCTAGACAAGTGTACGAGTTGGTGAGAACGTTGAAATCCGTCGTCAAATGCGACATTGAATGTCACTTCCATAACGATACTGGATGTGCCATTGCCAATGCCTACACTGCATTGGAAGGAGGTGCGAAATTGATCGATGTTTCGGTGTTGGGAATTGGAGAAAGAAACGGAATTACCCCGTTGGGAGGGTTGATGGCAAGAATGATTGCGGCCGACAGAGACTACGTTTTGTCAAAGTACAAATTGCATAAATTGAGAGATTTGGAGAACTTGGTTGGGGAAGCCGTGAGAGTCAATATTCCCTTCAACAACCCCATCACTGGTTTCTGTGCATTTACCCACAAAGCCGGGATTCATGCTAAGGCCATTTTGGCTAATCCTTCGACCTACGAAATCTTGAGTCCTTCCGATTTTGGGTTGACAAGATATATCCATTTTGCTAACAGATTGACCGGGTGGAATGCGATCAAATCGAGAGTTGACCAGTTGAATTTACATTTGACGGACCAACAATGTAAAGAAGTGACAGAAAAGATAAAGAAGTTGGGTGACGTTAGACAGTTGAATATCGACGATGTGGATTCCATCATTAAAGATTTCCATGCCGATGTCACTACACCCCAATCGAGACCAACTTTGATGCAATCGGTGCCAAACAGCTTACCACGGTTGGACGAAGCCAAGCCACCGAAATCGAAGTTGGCACAAGAAATTACCGATTTCTGATGACGCAGCAGTCGATGTAGGCACCAGTGACGAACACCACTAAACCTGCTACAAAATGTTTATTAGTAAATGTAGTATTAAATAATGAATAAATAAAAGCATAAGCATATGTGACAATGTAGTTTTCTGACTTGTTTTGTGACACAGCTGTGATAGATTAGATGGAACAGGCTGGATGCAAATCGCGATCGTAATTGGGCCCTGTGAACTTTTGTATAGTTCGATTTCAGTAGGCTAAATTCACAAAATACACAATAACTCGTTTCAGAGTAGAAGCGTAGTAAACGATCGTTTAGTTTACTATAACTCTACCAAAACCAATAACGATTCGTATTAAAACTGTTCATATTCGGTAAGGTATCAATTTTCGTAAGCCGGACTTGGTCCGAATCAAGCGACATTTGTCCTGCTTGTTCATACAAA
The DNA here is from genome assembly GCA_030560805.1 of Suzukiozyma palmioleophila. Lineage (NCBI taxonomy): Eukaryota > Fungi > Ascomycota > Pichiomycetes > Serinales > Debaryomycetaceae > Suzukiozyma > Suzukiozyma palmioleophila. Next base: position 152,205 of record JAKTVY010000014.1, read on the forward strand.
TAATTAATTCTGAGTGGTCCAATTAGTACTGGCACCGGGTTGTCCAAAAAGCCCATTTTCACCACAAACGACTTTTCTGCCCACACAATACACCAGCATGGTAGAAATGATCCTACCAAGTTAATGGGAAACTACCAACAAAGACAACGAAATCATGCCAAAGACTATACACATTGTCATACAGATTTTGAACGCCTGGTAGTAGTTACCGGTGTTTGTAGAAATGGGAAACCGGGAATATTGGTAGTAGCTAATCATAGCCGTGATAAGGTTGATAATAGCAATCAACGTGCAAACAAGTTCAATAACGGTATACATTGGAGACGGACCATTGACGGAGACGATCAGAAATCAAACAAACAAAAGCGATAATGAGTACCACGAACTAACCAAATGCGAAACCGATGCCAAGATTGCAATATTACTGCGAATTAGGCAACGATGGTGGAATATATGGAACTTGTGGTAAATGATGGAGATGACTTCGCAGGGTATTTAAACCGGTGATGGTGACTGTATCACCACTGGAAAAAACGGTGCTACTACGACGTGGCACGAGATGTAGCACGGGAGTCGTGGTAAACTGGTAGTAGCTGGGGGGGAAAAAGGTGGTGGAAATTTCTCTTGATCGGATGGTACACGACTCTGCATTATATGCCGAAAGCAACAAACGAGCATTCCTTGCATTTAATTGTTAATAGTACATATTGCTCCCACTTATAGTAACGAATGTCTATAAATAATAAATAATAAATAAGCTGTAGATACGTAAAAGGCTACCAATATTGATTCGACCGTAACCGGTATACTTTTGCCGACGAAATTTCCGGGAAGTCTTCCTCATCTTCGTCGTCGGTTTCTTGATGTACAACGGTTTTTCTTCTTTGGAAGTCTTTAATATGGGCCCGGTTCAAAGTATCGCTAATGTTTAATAACGTAGACTTTCTGACTGGACTCTTGGGAATAGAGTCCACATTACCCCTGCTACCTCTGCTACCTCTGCTAGACCTACTAGTACGGCTCATCGTCCGTGCCAATCCCACGTCTCTTTCGCCGGCATGGGTTCTCATTTTCGATATTTGTGCCAATGGAGGATAATATGCCGTGGTTGCCACTTCTGATTCTTCTTCGGTGTCTCCAGCTTCTTCGCTTTCATCTTCTCGTGCGTACCGCAAATAAACCAACTGCTTGATTGCTCGTTCGACCCTAGCAGTAATGACATACGGTAACGGAGAATCTTTCGATGCTCGGAACAAAACGACATTGGTGGCATGTTCATTCTCCAACCGGAAAAAAATCCAGATAAATCTTCTGATAACTTCCGCAAAAGCAATCCAGAAACTTGTCACCGCCAGCTGTTCAATTTGATCGTTAAAACAAGCGTATAACACCCATTGAAACCTCAAGACAACATTTGCAACCATGGCAAGATAGTAAAACCATTTCTTGGGAAAAAATAATGCATCTCTCAAGTATGGATTCTTGGATTGTGGCTGTAATAACGACCAATCCATGAACAAATCCCACGATGTCGCATAAAGTGAATTGATTGTCCCTATGATGATAAATATAATTCTGTTCAGTTGACTACGATCAATACGATAAACACTCAATGACACATAATAAAGTGTCGAAACTGCAAACTTGAGCATATTGGCTAAATGGGGAAAATAGTCCCCGGTATCCATATAACGTCTCAAGCATTGTAAAAATCTAAAAATCGTTGGTAAAGAACTGAAAAACCCCATCAACCTCGACTTGGATGATCCACAAACATTTTCTCTTTCTTGATTTGGCCCATTGCCAAATATTCCATCCCAATGATGAGCATATAAACAAAAAAAGAATGAAATATTACCCATACTGTATGTCATGGAACATAACAAATCACCAAAGAAGAAATCTCTAAATTCAACCGGGTAGAACCCAGAAAACAACAATCTCCATAATACAATTTGTAACCATCTCCTGGTTCTGGGATAGAATTGTTTCCCTGGCCATAAGAATAGTCCTAATATGAAACATAAGTAAATCCATGGCCAATCTCTTCCAGGAAATTGGTTTCTCCAAAAATCGTTAAAACTAAACCAAGCAAGTAGAGAAAGTACCGCAAATCCTAGAGACGGTAATAACCAATACTCTCTCCAATCTAAAGCAGACGCTAAATCAAATTCAAAAATGAACTTATAATTGATTTGACAGCGATCAAATACAAATAAATTGATTCCTATCAAACCAGGAAGGAAAACAATCAAGAAAAACCCTCCCCAAATTTGTAGCAAGAATCTTCCTTCGGGCATTTCACCTGAGAATGTCTTTTGTAGAGCAACATAGACGGTTAGAATGAATAATGGAAGACCAAACCCAAAGAGAAACGCTGAAGATCCAAATGATCTGTAATATTCGTGTTGCCTAATCTCACTATTGTTCATAGCATAAGCAATACTTTTCAACTTTTCCAACGAGACCTTTCTGTCGATAGATTCCGGATCAAAAAAGGAGATAAATAACTCCTCTACTAAGGTAATCAACTTTTCTAGTAGATCACTCGTTTGAAAGTATGCTGATTTGTCGACCATATCAACGTACGTTTTAGAAAGCTTTGTGTGAACGCATTTATCGAACTTCTTTGTGATCTTTCTAAACGCAGTTCTATTCAAAACCCTGTACGATTTTAACAACGTAAGAGCTCGATAATGCTCGAGAACTGCTAATCGTAATTGTTTTTTTGCAACCACATACGGGACACCAAACTTTTGCTTTTTTAAAGTGTAATCTCTTGCCCTGGCACGGGCATCTTGCTCAGTAGTTGGCTGGTTCGCAGAGAAAGTGGGAGATAGAGAGTGAACACTATGTTCCTCTTCCGAATCTATGGAGTACTCATCAGAATACGAGTCATCAATTGGGTCTACCCCGTTTCTGATCCTGTTTTCAATATAGTTTGGGTCGTATTCCATAGCGATGTTTTCTGCCCCTTTCTTATCAGATTTTAATTTATCCAAAAACACCGTTGATGGCAATGATGGCAATTCATAGTGATTCAAATACTCAATGAACCGGCTTGGAATTTCTGCCACGCTTGACACTTTCTTCTTTACTTTCTCTACGTCGGTGGTAGGTTTTGGTTTGAGTCGTTCTTTGGCCACAAACTTTTTGTGGTCCCGTAAAAGATACAATTGGTCCTGGATCAACAAAAACCGTTCGTATGCTTCTTGTTCCTTCTCCTTGTAAAATAGATTAATTTTATCCAATTCCTGATCTAGCCATGATCTGAACTTATCTTGCTCAGTGGTGTAATGAGTCGAATTATCAGTAGATTGTGCCATTGATACACCCTCACTATGCTTCAGAGGGTCTGGAAGCAGCAATGGCTCCATTCCTTTTGTGAGATTGCCCCCATGCTCAATAAACCGGATCGGCTCCAATAAAGGGGTTTGATCTGTGGTATCCCTAGCACCAGAATCTACTGTACCAGCAGCCTGTTCCTCACGACATTTGGCTATGATCTCCTTACCAGTCTTGTAATCAAGATACTGTTCTCTCCATTCGGGCACCAAACCTTCCCGTAGTGACTCGCCAAACTTCATGGTGGTTGCAACTAAATGATATAATTTTTTTAATATTCGTAGCGAATGTACGACCTTTATTTTCAGCCGTTCTCCTGGCACGGGACGAAAATGGCGTGATTTATATTCTTCCCGGCAGAATTTTACTGCGGGCCCTGTGCAGAAGACAGCCGTTGGGGCGGTACCCCACAAGGACCTACGCAAGTAACTTTGGGACGAGCAGCAATAATACTGGGCTGATTCTAGAAGAACAAACTGTTTGTGTATAACGGTAGTAAGATGATATTGTTGAAGGTTGAGGTGGATGGAATCTGTCAATTTGCTGTCTGGGTTGAAAAATAAAAATTAGGAATGCGTGAAAATCAAATGCGAATTTTTCCAGGTATGTTGTTGTGGCCATCAGTAGCAATTGAGCCTGAGAACCCCGCTATATCTCTGTGGATCATTGCTGAAGTAGTGGAGACTCTTTCGTCTTATTGTGTTGGGTTGTGTTGTTCTCGTTTCCCACCAGTGGTGATATGGGTAGCAGTAATATGTCTAGCTTTTCCATTGTTGGGCACTCCCAAGTTTCACATACTTTCTGCCGAGGTACCATGCACCTGAGTAGCTCTTCCCGGATTTTTGAGTATGCCAGTGCTTTTACTTGGTGCTTGTGTAATGACTTTTGTCCACTATAAGTTTCCGTGATCCACCTCTGTATGTTCACCTCCTCTATAGGTGCCTAGTCATACGTGGTGTATTACCCAGCACTGACGATATAAAGTCCTCGTAAGTGCCATTGCACTGAAAACGTCATTTCTTGTGGATTTGACTGCAAAAAGTCACTTTGCACAACTCAAGATGGAGAAACGCAAGGTATGGGGTTGAGTTGCTGTTTTTTTGACACAGAAACGTTATTCTGTCCTCATTTCTAAACCCTGCTGTTTTCAACAAGCAGGCAAACACTTGCATTAAGTACTATTTTCCCCCAATGGGTGCGCCCAATAGACCGTTCATTATCGTGGTTCAACTGTGTCCTAACCTGGCCTCAAACCTTCGATGCTTCTTAACAATAGAATATTGTTGCAACCTCAAGCAAAAGGGTATACGTCAAGTTCCGTGCATTTTTCTTGCATAAAAATATTTCAACTCCAAAATGAACTACTGATATAGTAGGATCGCTAGTATGCTTTGCATAGATATGCATAATCGATATAAGGCTGCATACGTCAAAAACCGACACTTTTCTGCGTTTTTAAACCTCTATTATCAGTCAAACCTACGGATTGAAAAGTTGTACTGTAGATAGTTCGAGATACAAAACGCAGTTTGTCACAGAGTTGCAAGTTCAGTAATGAAGTAAGTGTAATATAATCAATATTTTCAAATCCAAAGTACAGCGGTGGTCCACAGTCATATTTGAATCATCCATATTATAGATTTTGTTCCCTATACTGCTATATACGTTTTGGGGGTCAGAGAAATGGGAATGAAAAGTGTGTTCGGTGCAGGATTGCATTGAAAGCCCCTAAAAAGTTGTGACCCCATAAAAATACCACTACTGTATTATACACTTATTGGATTGCAACACACAACAACTTTGGTGCAAAAACCTTGTTTTAGAGGCCCTTTATATCATTTCGAATGCATTCCTGTAAATGATTTATTTGTTTCAGAATTATTTTCTGTTTAATTACTTGTGTCGCAATAGTATTGCAATCGATTGTAGAGGTTGCAACTCGAGACCATACACAAGTGGTTGAAGTTCAAGCAAATGAGTGCTCATAATCTTTGTCTCCAAATCTTACGTCGCAAATGTCGTAAATACATAAAAGTTTTCTGTGTTCTAAATTTCACTATTTCCAACCCTTCGACTAGTAGCATACTACCTTCACTGGATAGTGCAACAGGCTTTATAGTCATACAATTTTGAATTCTGTAGATTTTTATCACCTTTCAATCGAGGTAAACCTAATCAACATATGTAGTTTCAAATTCACAAAACTGTAGGACTTCCTAAATTAACTTGTAACATCTAACGGAGCAATATTGTTCTATCCATCTTTTAAACTTCACCATTTTATTTTGGAAAATAAGTCCTACTTTGAGATACTGTTACTTATTCATTATCTATATTAGAATAAAATTGATTATATGGTATCTATCTTTCTTGATTCAACCTCTTGGTACCATGGCTTATCTATCTTTCGTACCGTACATATAACGCATCAATAAAATGAGGGTGTTTGATTCCAGGAGGTTTGGCAGCCTTGAAACCTTCAACAGCATCCTTAACACCCCAACCTAATCGCTCAATCAAATAACAGCATATAAGAAAACCAGTTCTATTAAAACCATAATGACAATGTACTGCTATTAATGGATTATCGACGGTATTGTTTTTAAGAATTTCGTCTACTAATTGAATGAACTTCCGAATTGCAATTTGATCTGGAACAACCTTTGATACTGTTGCTTGCTTATAGTAGGTGATACGGTTGAATGATTTGGGAGAATATGGTGGTGCATCGGAAGAAATGTCAATTATTGCAATAAGGTTACCCTTAGTATCATCTGGAAGCTTACTTCTCTCTTCGTCACTTCCATAAAATAAACTCTCCAAAATCTTTGGTGAATGGCCACTGTCGTCCTCCCTCAATGTTTTCATTGCAACTAAGGGTGCGATATCTGAACTATTGTTTCTTGTTATGTTCGAGGAAAGAGGTTTTAATTTCAGCCACTTTAATTCATTTTTTAATCCCCATTTATCTCCAGAAATTTGCGCTTTAACTTTCAACACCCATGATGGGGAAAGATGAAGTCGTTCAGGAAATTTATTCTCGATATGATCCAAGATTTTTCCGCAGATAAATTCCGGTTTAGCAAAGAATATTGAATGACCAGCATTATTAATCCCAATTAAATGATTGACTTTCCGATTGAATGTTTTAGTTAAATACTCATCAGCGGCTTCGTTATATTTGTACGGAGTCAAAACATCTTCTTTACCACAAACTAACAAAGTTTTCTCGTATGTTCTAGTATCATTAGGATTGTCGTTGAATTGTGAAATCGCTTGCACGATATCAGAATATTTAGCAAGAGTAAAGCCATAGACGTACTTCAAGACGATCTCAGAATCAACGTCCATATTCCATCTGAATTGTCTCAATTTATTGTAAATATTTTGCTGACCTTCTGACATCTGTCTTAGAACACTCTGGCTTCTCAACCCTCTAATTCTGTCCCAGCATCTAAAGATATTGAAAAACTTAGGGAAAAACGTGAAAAAGTACAATATCGAGCTTACTTTTCCCTTTGGTTGTTGAGTAACTTGCATTTGGGAATCGTCAAATAGCTTAGGCATCGACAATAGAATCAAGCCTTCAACTTTGTGGTTAGGTAATTTTTTGCTCAACTTGATTGATAAATGAGTACCCATTGAGTGACCAATAATCAAGATTTTCTTATTCTCAGGGATGTTTTGCATCACAAACTCATAAATAATGTTTACTATGTTATCTGTCACAAAATCTTCCCATTTCATTTTTGCAATTGACGACGAAATTCTCTGTTTGTCGGCATCGCTGATTACAGAAACCGACTTATTGTTATTAAAATGGAGCTTCGAGTTCCCGAAACCCGGCAAATCCAACGCATAAATCTCCGAACATTGTGATAATAGCCCCATTAACGGTTCAAACTGTGACATCTGACCACCCAATCCATGGATAAACAACAAAACTGGCGATTGTTCCAACTCATTGTCGAGATTGAGTTCTTCGTAAACTTGTTTGTTTTCTTCGTTACGAATAAAATTGATCAACGGATGTGGAATATGAAGGGTGTTCAACGTCACCGAGTTGACTGATAGAGTTGGCTGGGATGACAAATCAACGTCGACAATCTCGGAATATTTAGCAACTAACGAGCAGTCGTTTGGCTCGGTCGACAAAACAAACGATTCTAGTTCGTTTTTACCTCGGAATACTACCAATCTCACCAATTCGTACATTTTCTTCAACCATGTATTTGTTTTCTCTTCCTGGGCTGTAGATAACACAACTAACCGGTCGCCTGAACGGACCTCAGGCTGGACGGACGAAGTCGACGCTGTGACCGCCAACATTTCCCGTTCGTTGTCGGACATTCTACTGTATTGATTTAGTGCTATGAACCACGGCTGATAATTGTTGCTTCCACTATCAACAAAATGTATGGCATATTTCTAGAAACTACTTCTGCCCTGAGTAAGGTCTCACATGCGCCGTACTGCGGGCCCGTTTCTGCCTGGGGTGTCAGTATTGTGGCGGTGCGGCGCCACAGCTTCTGCCGAGGGCGGCGATAATAGGGAACGTCATACCACCAGAATAGATAAGATACTCCGGACCATATAGCTCGACTGAAATCCGTCAATGAACTCAATGGGCGATGTATATATCATTATGTATCAAAGTAGATCACAATGGGACACTTTGACATAATGTGCTCTGTTTGTTGTTTTCTGGAACAGGGCCGTCTTCCCATAGTTTGTACCGAGTGAGAAATTTAGGTCGGAAGGTCAACACAAACTATCATTCACCGAATGCGTGCCGAAAAGCAATTGAATCAACTGGTACAGTTAATTTAGGTCGATTAGTGGTATAGCACAGTCAGCAGCTGGGAGTGTGTCATTTTTGGCTTGATGTGTCCGTCGTTGTCGTCAAGGTGCATGCCCCAGTACCGCAGTAGGTTACCGCGACACCGACCGAGAGGGTCGCGGAGGTCGGCCCACGGCACGATGAGACTTGTATTCAGTCCCAGTAATTCATATTCCCAAACATAATTTATACTCCAATATTTGGACTTGTTCAGTAGCACAGTAATGGTCTCGTCTAGGCGATTTTCGTTCGATGCGTCGTTCGAGGACCTCGAAAGCTCGTTGGACAAGGCACTACATTCCGCCAATATCTTCAACAGTGCCCATTCCACCAGTGCCAGTAATGTGGCTACAGACACCACCGATGGCATTCCCATGGTAGACATCGACAGCACTTCTCGGGACGGTGATATCGATAACGAACCGTTGATGGGGAGTGCGTATCTGTACCGTAATTCTACGTCGGCAACACCGGTTTCATCGTACGCACCCAGATCATTATCCAACACTTCAAGGTGGCTATTATTGAAAACAATACAACTTGTCGACAAGGTAAAAACGTCATTTTCACAAGGGAAATTGGCTCTCCCAGTCAATTCGACCCGGACAAATGATCCCTCGGGCGAAAGATACGTCAGCCCGAGAAATAACGGTAGCAATGAGTACCCTTCTAATGACATTTCCAACGCAAAGTATAATCCATTTACATTTATTCCGTTGATTTTGTATGAACAATTCAAGTTTTTCTTCAACTTATACTTTCTTTTGGTGGCACTATCACAAATCATCCCCCAATTGAGAATAGGGTACCTTTCGTCGTACGTGGTGCCGTTGGCATTTGTGTTGACAGTGACGATGATGAAGGAGGCAGGGGACGACATTTCTCGACGTAGAAGAGACAGAGAACAAAATAGTGAGTTATACGAGGTGCTAAACCGGTCTCTGAATAATCCTATCACCAGCGACCCAAAACTCGTGCCATCAAAAGACTTGAGAGTAGGTGACTTGGTTAAATTGCACAAAGGAAAAAGAATCCCTGCCGATATGGTGTTGTTACAAACATCTGAAAAGGATGCATCCGGTGAGGCTTTCATCAAAACTGATCAGTTGGATGGTGAAACTGATTGGAAATTGAGAGTGGCATGTAATGCCACACAATCCTTGACCAGCGTATCGCAGTTAATCAATAACACCTCGTTAATTGTTGCTAATCCCAGCAAATCGATCCACCATTTCAACGGTAAATTGGTGTACCATCCACAAAGTTCTGCTGGCTCTGCTTCTCCTTTATCTAACAATACCACATTTCCCTTAACAATAGACCAAACATTGTGGGCAAACACAGTGTTGGCTTCAGGTACAGCCATAGGTATAGTTGTCTATACTGGTACAGAAACAAGGCAGCAAATGAATACAACCAAGTCTGGGGTTAAAACTGGTCTTTTGGAATTGGAAATCAACAATGTATCCAAAGCATTATGTGCCACTGTGTTTATCTTATCGATTGTATTAGTGTTGGCTCATGGATTCCCTTTGAAAAGTACGTGGTACATAGACATCATGAGGTTTTTGATTTTGTTTTCCACCATTATTCCTGTGAGTTTGAGAGTGAATTTGGATTTGGCCAAAACCGTTTACGCTAATCAGATTGAAAAAGACCATGCCATCATGGGCACAATTGTGAGAACGTCGACAATTCCAGAAGATTTGGGAAGAATCGAGTATCTTTTATCTGATAAAACTGGAACATTGACACAAAATGATATGGAAATGAAAAAACTACATTTGGGATCTGTGAGTTACACTGGGGATACTTTCGATATTGTCCGTGATTACGTTAACGGAGCAATATCTGGAGGGTCAAAATCTACCTCCTTGAAGAAAAAAGATTTGGGAGTAAGAGTGTACGATTTAGCATTAACATTAGCATTGTGTCATAATGTCACACCTACTTACGAAGATGAAATCGACGAATCCAATGGAGTTGTCACATATCAAGCAGCATCTCCAGACGAAATTGCCATTGTGGAATTTACTGAATCTGTGGGATTAAAGTTATACAAAAGAGACCGTCATTCTATCTCAGTTTTGCATCAAATATCCAATACAATATTACACTTTGATATCTTATACAATTTCCCTTTCAATTCTGATACAAAAAGAATGGGTATCTTGGTGAGGGATAGACATACGGAAGAATTGTGGTTTATGCAAAAAGGTGCTGATACTGTCATGTCGACAATTGTGAATGCAAATGACTGGTTGGATGAGGAGACTGGTAACATGGCTCGTGAAGGGTTGAGAACTTTGGTTATCGGTAGAAAAAAGTTGTATCCAGGTTTGTACCAAGAATTTGTTGAATCGTACAACAATGCATCGTTAGTTATGCACGATCGTGATGCTGAATTGCAAAAGGTAGTTAGTAACTACTTGGAGAAAGATTTAGAATTACTTGGATTGACTGGGGTTGAAGATAAATTACAATTGGACGTGAAGAGTTCCATTGAATTATTGAGAAATGCTGGTATTAAAATTTGGATGTTAACTGGTGATAAAGTTGAAACTGCCAAGTGTGTTTCAATTAATGCTAGACTTATCAGCAGAGGACAATATGTTCATCAAATTACCAAGCTAGTTCACTCTGATTTTGCTCTCAATCAATTGGATTATTTACGTGGTAACTCGAATGCGTGTTTGTTGATTGATGGTGAATCATTGGGTGTCTACATGAAGTATTACAAAGATGAATTTTTATCGGTAGCCATTAACCTCCCAGCTGTCATTGCTTGTCGTTGCTCACCTCAACAAAAGGCTGATGTAGCCGTGATGATCAAGAAATTTACTGGAAAACGAGTATGTTGTATTGGGGATGGTGGTAACGATGTTTCAATGATCCAATCTGCTGATGTCGGAGTGGGTATTGTGGGAAAGGAAGGAAAGCAGGCATCATTAGCTGCTGATTTTTCCATTAATCAATTCTGTTACTTGACAACCTTACTATTGTGGCATGGAAGAAATAGTTACAAGCGGTCCGCCAAATTGGGTCAATTCATTATACATAGAGGATTGTTAATATCTGTTGCCCAGGCATTATATTCGATATCTAGTAACTTTGAACCACTAGCATTATACCAAGGTTGGTTGATGGTAGGATATGCTACTGTCTACACTATGGCACCAGTGTTCTCGTTGACACTTGATCGAGATATTGACGAGCATTTAACAAGGTTGTATCCTGAATTGTATCGAGAATTAACTTTAGGAAAGTCATTGAGTTATAAGACATTTTTCATGTGGGTATTCATTTCCTTGTATCAAGGAATTGTGATCCAATACTTGAGTCAAAAGTTCATAAGTATTGACCCCGATGATTTCTTGAAGATGGTGGCATTGTCGTTCTCGTTATTGGTTTACAATGAATTGTTCATGGTAGGATTAAATATCAACACATGGAACAAGGTTATGGCGGGAAGTATAATTGTCACTCTCTTCATCTATATCGCGTCAATTCCATTCTTGTCGGAGTACTTTGACTTGAGCTATATTACTAGTGTTACATATATATGGCAGACTGCCGTGACATTAACCATCAGTTTATTCCCTGTATGGTTAACTCGATACATCAACCGGAAATTACGCCCTCCTAGTTACGCCAAAGTCCAACAGGATTAGATAGGTAGATAGGTTACCAATAAAGGTGGAAATATTTCGTCAACTTTTTTATACAGAAAAATGAAAATGAATGGAACGAAGTATAGTTTCAAATCTAGGCCATTTGTAGTCGATGTGAAGCCCTAGCGCCGTTCTGTCAAACTCATCAACACTCGGTTCTAATTAGACTTGGTGAAAGGACAGCGCTACCATATAAATCATGATACCGAATCTTTCAGCTGGAGAGAATTTGTTGGAGAGGGGAAAAGGATAAATCGGAGACAGGTAAACGAGGCGTTAGTTGATACAAAGAACGAGCCTCCGTGTTACCGGTGGATCTACTGATCAGGTTGGGAACGAGGCACAGATGATTAGAAATACACCGGTAGCGCGGATATTTTCCGACGCCTACGGTAGCGCAACCACAAGTCCGATCGAATAGTATGGCACAATGACCAAAAGCGAGTCGGAATCAACAAAACAACACGCGACGTGTACGAACACGTATAATGCTTGGTAGACGTGTAACAATGAGCCATAAACGAGCAGCAGACTAAATTAGCAAAGTGCATCGTATGCTTTTCGCAGACGTGAAACATGCCCATTACGGTAACCCAAACACAGATCAGCTGCAGTATGTTGACAAGATGGAGCAGCACCAAGTGCAAGTAGACAACACGGAGTGTTTCAGAGCAATTGTTGAGTACAGTCCGTAACCACTAGACTTCTAGTTACTCACTAGCTACTGCTACCGGTTGCGATTGTACTTGTCATCTACTGTAGTGGTTACCACCAACTATGTCAAATGCCAGGCACCAATTTTAGCCAGAATCCGTCTGTGGCGTTATCACTGTGTGTAGAGCACACGCCGGCCCATCGCATTCCCAGAATGGTGTTCCAAGAGTCCTGCCTCTGTAAATAGCAATGCCATTCTTCACTGTGAGAGCATGGATCTGCGGGCTCATAACAGCTAAACGACAGGAATTTTTTTCCGCTACACAAGCATACGTCTAGTGGACCAACTGTGGATGAGGCAATCACCACGAAATTTGGTCAATGGTGAGACACCGCAAGCGTAGTCGTCTTGTAGTTGGCCACGGTTGTGTGTTTTAAGTGGGCTAATGTGGTTGGTACCATCTCCTGATGACTCAGGGGCCTTAGTCTGGGGGTGCTGCTGAATTTGTTGGACAAAAGTGGTTGCACTTTTTATGCATGTAGGTTGCAGGAATCGCCTTATTTACACACCTGTCCCACACTATATAAACTAAACCAAATGCTTCAAGACTAAGGGTATTCAGTTGTTACCCGTTGATTGTCCTGTCTGGGTGTTTGCTATATAATGTCTGCTATCTTAAAACCAAGTTTAACCCTCGCATATTTGGCTGGTGCTGCCACTGTTCCTTTCGTTTTGTCGTACAAAGAGTCTGTCTCGCGTGCTAACGTAGGGAAGGGATACATCAACCCCAGAAGTTTGATAATGAAGATATGAGTGTCAATGTTCTGCTTTTGACTATGGTTGTTTTTGCAGTTGGGACACAACTGCTCATCGTTTGCTTCATTTCCAATTTTAATGTCTGTATACACTAATTGACCCGTTTGTACTCGTTACTGGGATAATGTGTGCTCCTCGATAGCATGAGGTTAGCATGGTATTTGATCGTTTGATCTTATCCGGGTTTATGGTGTCACAGCCGACGGCTGTTTCATTTCTTCTAGGTTTCTATAGTCAATATATAATTGTGGTTCACTGCGTAATCTTCCTACATAATTAGTTATATGGGGATTGTGCAATTATATTGATTCCAGCGGTTTCATGCACGGGGTTTCGGCTCGGGTCATAAGTGCACTGTCTTGTCCAAAGGTTCTCGAATTGCGATCTGAACATGCATAACACACTGAAGTCGTCAACTTGCTTTCCTTTATATGGTTTCACGGAGACTCCACAGTTTTATCCGAACAAGTACAATTCAAAATATCCAGACACAATCATCGTGGGGCAACTGCAAAACGCTAATTGTCATTATGTATAACACGACTATTTTACTGCTCTAATACCGTCTACAAGTACGTTCTACTTGTAAAAGAACCTCTGTTGGTAGCGCCGTAAGATCTTACTAAGTTGTGAAAACGATAATACACCTGTGTCAACTTTGGTAGAGCAAACGTGTAATAACGACAATTGTGTTATTATGACCATTCAAAACCAAAAGTTTGTAGTTTAAAATGTGTTTTGACTGTGTTTTAACTTGCGCGTAGTTTTGACAATTTTTAGTAAATTTTATGAAAATGTGCAATATTTTACAAATACTTTAAAACGTCTTATATCTTAATATTTACAGGTCGGAATATATACTATGCTTTTTGTTGATTCCAAGGAGCATTCTTGGTGATTGCATCAACGGATTTAATTCCGTTAATAACATCAAACATCGTTTGTTTATCTTGGAGAGAGATACTGGCATTCTTCATCAAAAGATCGTTTGAGGACATTGCTTGGGCATCAGATGCTAACTTTTTAGGAATGGTCAATTGCTCGGTTTTTCCGAGCACAACCTTATCGAATCTACTGGCAAGCTTGTCTTCATCCAAGGTGGTAGACCAGTTCTTTTGCAATAAATATTGATTTTTAGTAGCTGAAGGTTTGATGGTGTCAATGATTGATTTTGGCATCTTGTATGGGTAGTTAGAATCGATCAATGCCTCCTTAGCTAATGCTGCAACTCTGGAAGTAGTACAAGCAACGACTGTTGTAGGCTTACCGTACAAAAACAGGTCACCATTGACATTTGGTGTCAATGGTTTTGATGACAATTGTTTAGTCTTTATTTCTGAAACAAATACTGGTTTCTTCTTAGCAGGAGTCTTAGGTCTTCTTTGATTGAATGGTTTGCTTGATGATCTTGAAGACGACTGTTTTCTTGGACCACCACTGGATTGGCTTGGTGCTCTGAAGGATTGGGTAGCAGAAATATAACTGTTGGAGAAGCTGGTATTTCTTTGTCCAAAGGTATTTCTCAATGGATGATTAGCAACTACAACTCTTTGGTTGTTGAAACTAGAACTTGGTTGCTTCGACTTGGCAGATTTATTGTTTTTAGCTTGGCCCTTGGTTTGGACATTCTTTTTGCTTGCTACATTGGTATCTTTAGTTTCAACCTTCTTCTTTGCAATATCACTGGCTTTAGTAGTAACATCGTCGATTCTTTTTAACAAGTCGGACAAAAATAACGAGTCGTTAGAACTATATCTAACCCCGACATTCTTTGTCGTACGTTTGATACAGTTGAACATGCTATGGTACAGTGAATATAGTGTTAAACTGTATTTGATAACTGGTGAAAAATTTCTCGATTTTTCACACTCGACTTCCTAAAATGGAAGGATAACGAAAAAATATTGTACTTCAATTGAAATACAATGATAATGGAAATGTTCGAATATGGAGTAATCGAGCGCTCGCTAGATGACGGGAATCATAGCATGTTGATGATTACGGCAAACAGAAGGGAGTCGAGTTTTGTAGGTGTGCTGACGTGGGAGAAATCTGTTTACGATTACTTGCAGTACTAGTTGTTTGTCGAATTAACGTTCTGTGCAGCTCAATGGGACAGTACTGCTGCAATCTGTTGCAATGTGGTTGAAAATGCAATTCTCGCTGTTTTCCAGTTGCCTGATATTGGACTTCCAGGCTGTTTCTCATAATTGAATTACACCAATTCACAGGTTTTGCCTGGGGTAAAGATGATCTAATAGAATCATACTACATTTCGCAGAAAACCAGTAACAAGCTACAGAATTGCATGCATTTGCATCTTCCTGTTAGAGGTACGGTCGTTTTGTTAACTGTCATATTGCCCGCAATATAATCTCTAGCACAGTATGACAGTGTCTCTTTTTATGATTTCTTCTTCAACTAACGCTGCCATCCTTTAAACAACTGCAATGAATGAATGAAGGTGAAATGCTCCTGTGTTGCAGATACGGTAGTTTTGTGGTTATTGGACGATATCAATATTGATCTAATTATCTGGGGACTGCAGGTCTACATGAATTTGCAACCACTTGCTTGAGCCATTTTCTAGCACATTGAAAATCACTGTTCCAAGATTCTCAACGAAGAACTATTAAAACACGGTCACACGGTTCCTTGAATCAAACTATTCCGTCTGATTCAACTGGAATTCCCTTTGTAGTTCCCTGTAGATGGAAAATACTGCAAACAAACGCGAGCTCCAATTTTCTAGCTTCCAATTGAAAACCACGAACCGCACTATTACTGGCTCATTTACAGCTCCATCTGCTCTCAGCTCCGTCTGTTCTTGGCTCAACACATACCTTATCCACCTTAGCAGAATCATCCATAATACATTTTGCAGCTCTTTACTGCGTACTGCCATAACCGCGACATCCCTCATTGTACCGTACCGCAGTTGTATACTACCTCTACCGTACATAGAGGCCATTAAAACACTCCTAGCAAGCACAACAAATCCAGCACCACAACCTCCAGCTACAACATCTGCTCTCGTGACAGTACAGATTTACATCCAACGCGATTTCGCAGCACTTCAACGCCTACTTGTCTACCACTTGTTTGTGTTCATCTTAGTACCCTTTAGCACAGTACCGTACTACATAGTACTACATAATACCTCCACCATAGTAAATGCTCACCGTACTGTCCGAGCACGGAATTACACTACACCACAATACAACAACATAACCAATCCATCTCCTTCTACAATATACTCCTCTGCCATCACCCTATTCCTCCAATTCCTTGCCCCATTGCTGTTCCAAATCCTGCTCTACGTATCTTCTTTGGCACTTCTCCATATACCCTGGTGTTACTGCATTCGGCGTGTGCCGGACGACGTTACGATCTTTTCCGACGTGGAAATGCCACCGGTACCTGATATTAACAACCCAGCAAAAGAACAATTGCTTCAAAACATCACACCCATGCTGCTGTCACCGTCGTAACCACCCTCCAGGTCCGTATTCCCCATTTCTTCCCCAATTGTCCTCTTGAAACTCCTGGAATTGTTTCCGGGTAACCGCAGTTCACGTGCCCGCGTGTTGTCCAATCAAAACGCACTATGCCGGCGGTACCATGAACTCGGTAACTGGGCAAATTGGTTGGTTCAACAACCGTAGTGAGAATTTTCATTTTTTATATAAGATAAAATTATCTCTTTTTTTTGTTGTATTCATTAATCGCTATTAATTGAGGAAAATGTTATCAGGACGTTCTGTTTTACGTAGTACCGTCAGATCTGCTACTGTGGTTGCCAGATCTTTGAGAGTTGTATGTATTTGTTGGCTTTTTATCGTGGTGAATTTTTCACTGGGGGTCGAATTCGTCGGTGGACCTCATGGATCCAACTACCCATCCTTGCATGGGTGACGAGTCAGTCATTGTGCCACCGCTGCCTTCACTACCGGTGTGCTGCGTCAATTGGCACCAATTGTTGCTCGTGGATCATACACCCAATGCCGGGGTCGGATTTGATACGATGAAAAATGGTGAAGAATGACACCGGGAAACGTTTGCTCACCATTGGTGGCTTTATCAATGCCACTAATACCGAGTATAACCTACGACATTGTTGTACTAACATATTTAGGCTAGACCAACTGTTATTCAAAGATTTGCTTCCGCTAAGGCTGCCCCAACTGAAGTTTCTTCTATCTTAGAAGAAAGAATCAGAGGTGTCTCTGAAGAAGCTAACTTGAACGAAACTGGTAGAGTTTTGTCCGTTGGGTATGTATCTTTCTCATGGAGCTGAAAAATTGGATTCGTGGTTTTTTTTCCGTGGCCGCGAAAGTGAAAAATTAAATTTTTCACAATTTTCACCACGCAAACAACGAATGAAATACCCAGCATTATTTACGGAAAACATGGTAGTTTGATACCGTTAATATGCCTGTGATGTGATCATTATATGAATGGTCTGATAATACCAATTTTTCATTGTGTTGTTGCCGAGCATTTGTAACTATCAAATGCCATATGGAACAAAATAGGAGATGTTTGTACTAACAATTTTAGTGATGGTATTGCCAGAGTTTTCGGTTTAAACAACATTCAAGCCGAAGAATTGGTTGAATTCGCTTCCGGTGTTAAAGGTATGGCTCTTAACTTGGAAGCTGACCAAGTCGGTATTGTCTTGTTCGGTTCTGATAGATTAGTCAAAGAAGGTGAAACCGTCAAGAGAACTGGTAAGATTGTTGAAGTCCCAACCGGTCCAGAATTATTAGGTAGAGTTGTTGACGGTTTAGGTAACCCAATTGATGGTAAGGGTCCATTGAACGCCTCTTCTTCCTCCAGAGCTCAAGTTAAGGCTCCAGGTATTTTACCAAGAACCTCCGTTTTCGAACCAATGCAAACCGGTTTGAAGTGTGTTGACGCTTTAGTCCCAGTTGGTAGAGGTCAAAGAGAATTGATTATTGGTGATAGACAAACCGGTAAGACCGCCGTTGCTTTAGATACCATGTTGAACCAAAAGAGATGGAACAAAGGTGCTGATGAATCCAAGAAATTGTACTGTGTTTACGTTGCTGTTGGTCAAAAGAGATCCACCGTTGCTCAATTAGTCCAAACTTTGGAAAAGAACGATGCTTTGAAATACTCCATCGTTGTTGCTGCTACTGCTTCTGAAGCTGCTCCATTGCAATATATTGCTCCTTTCACTGGTTGTGCTATCGGTGAATGGTTCAGAGACAATGGTAAACACGCTTTGATCACTTACGATGATTTGTCCAAACAAGCCGTTGCTTACCGTCAATTATCCTTATTATTGAGAAGACCACCAGGTAGAGAAGCTTACCCAGGTGATGTTTTCTACTTGCACTCTAGATTATTAGAAAGAGCTGCTAAGATGTCTGCTGCTAACGGTGGTGGTTCTTTAACGGCTTTACCAGTTATTGAAACTCAAGGTGGTGATGTTTCCGCTTATATTCCAACCAACGTTATTTCCATTACCGATGGTCAAATTTTCTTGGAAGCTGAATTATTCTACAAGGGTATCAGACCAGCTATTAACGTTGGTTTGTCCGTTTCCAGAGTCGGTTCCGCTGCTCAAGTTAAAGCCATGAAGCAAGTTGCCGGTTCCTTGAAACTTTTCTTGGCCCAATACAGAGAAGTTGCTGCTTTCGCTCAATTCGGTTCTGATTTAGATGCCTCTACCAAACAAACCTTGAGCAGAGGTGAAAGATTGACCCAATTATTGAAACAAAAACAATACTCTCCATTGGCTGCTGAAGAACAAGTCCCAGTCATTTTCGCTGGTGTTAACGGTTTCTTAGATGACATTGCTTTGGAAAGAATTGGTGAATTCGAATCCTCTTTCTTACCATACTTACAAGCCAATGAACCAGAAATCTTAGAAGCTATCAAAACCAAGGGTGAATTATCTAAAGAATTGTTAGAAAAATTAAAAGAATCTACCAAAGCTTTCGTTGCTACTTTCTAAGCACGTTGACCTTGATAAATTTCATTAATTACGATCTTAATGGCTCTAATTTATTCAAAATATTTAGATAAGCATATTCATTGACTTGAATTTATATACATTTTCATACAATGATGTAAAAGATTAAAGCTTTATTATTATTTTATTATTATTAACAATATATATTTGTATATCGTGTAATCCCTTGTAACCAGGATTTTTCCAACTGTCAAATTGTTATCAGTTCTATGACGTCCAAACGAAATTGAAAAATCTCATCATTTTTTACCACTACGTACCAAGTGGTCTTTTTCTGAACTTCAAACGACACCATGGCAAAGAAGTCTCGCGAAAACAAACTGCGCGTTATAGAAATCGTGGATGATTCACGCCCTGAAGAAGAACCTCAATCTGACGAAAACGATGTCGACAATGCATCAAACCTCGCCGAATTCGATGCTGACTTGGACTACTTGTTGTCGAACAACTCATCTCATGACCAGATTGTCACGAACACACCTGATGTTTCCACTAACGTGGAGCCTGCCAAACCTAATCGTACGAGAGGACCAAGAAAGCAGAGGAAGATCTCAGTAAAAGACGTGACGAAAGATTTAGGTGATATCATGTTTAGTGATTCAGACGACGATGATGAGAAAACAGCGTATCCAGAATCGGATAAGGCTTGTCCCAAAAACTCTAATGCGAAACCATCAAAAGATCGTTCACGTACAAAGTCTAAGAGTCCACTGTCACTAGCTAAACGTGTAGATGACAAACTGAACATTTCTATCACAAGTGAAGATGCCACTGAACCTGCGCCAAAGAAATCATCCACAAGTGACGACTCTGAAGTGACGAACGATGCAGAACTGACTGGACAAACTAATGGTAAATCGAAGAAGAAGAACAGGAAGTCCAAGTCCAAGCAGACGAAGAATAGTACTGAAAACTCAGAGTCAGGAGACAAGGCAGCTTTGTCTAAATTGCCCTTGGGTGAAGGTGAATCTGTATCCAGTAAACCCAACGAGGAAAAGCCAAAGAAGAAAAAGAACAAGAAGTCCAAGTCCAAGTCGAAACAAGATGTAGCTGACAAGACAGATGTTCTGGCTGAAGAACAGGGGTATAAGGAGCCACAAGTAGAGTCTCAATCTGTTCCGGCTGATGAAAGTAAACAGGATAAACCTAAGAAGAAAAGTAATCGTAAGACAAAATCGAAATCAGACAAGAACGAAGGAGAAACAAAACTCGTGAAAAGCAAGACTGAGCCTGAGAAAAGTCCAGCTAAAGAAGATGACAAAGGAACTGAAACCGCCATTGTCGATACAGATAATGCAGCTTCGACCAAAACCGAGTCCAAGCCAATTACTGGAACAAGGACAGATCCAAAATCCAACTTTGCAAGGTTGAGATCTATGTTTGAAAACGAAGGTTCAGCGCAAGATTTCAAGTTCCAGCTTAAGTCTACAAAACGAGAAAGTTTGCCCAAAGCCAGACCAGTGAAAACAATTCAAGGATTGGACCATTTGCAGATTCCCAAACTCGACTTGAATGACATCAAAATTAAAACCATTGTCGGTTCCTCATCAATCAGTAAATATGGAAAGACTGGATTGAAATTTACATTGAAAGAAACCGACAGTTTGTTTGAAAATAGTGCAAACAAAGAGCTTTTCATTCTATTATGCATTCACATTGCGTTGTACGAAGCTTCTGGTTACAAAATGATCAGGGCCAAGTACCCTGATGTCGACGAAATCTTTGGTGAATACGAAGAAATCAACTTGCTTCACACACGTACCAAAATCACTAAATCACCTAAAGAAGTTCACAAAAACAACCTCGACTATTCCATATTAGCATACTTTGGACACATCTTTTTATGGGCCGGTAGCATTCAACAAGATGGTGGATTGGAACCGTTCTATCATAAATACGACGGTGCGATAACGGCATCTACGATTGAAGAAAATCTCGGAGGAATTCACCTTTGGGATAAGCTCACCACTACAGATCATATAAATAGCAAGAGATGGAAACACATTAACAAGTTTAGGATCGCGTTTCCGTTTGAAATCGACCAATTCATGTTGATTTTGAGGCTCATGAAGATTGACTTGAACTTGGCTTAGAGAATGGCATCAAGTCGAGCCAAATCACCCAGCATAGAGGCGAGATCGATGTTACTGTAAATATACATTTAATAAACATGGCCCTAATCCAAAGAATTCTCATCGCCAGAGACTATCACTGTAGCCAACCCACAAAGTTCATTCCATTACTCATTTTAGATCCATATAGAAAGCAAGTTAGAATCAATGACATCTTGCATTTCTGAAATCGCGGTTCTTGGTTTTTTGCACCCAAACCACAGTAAAATAATCGTGAAAAATTAACCTTCTTCTGGGGCCACCACTATTTCCAAATCGGCACACCAGAAACGGGCACAGAACACAAACAGTAGACCCAGTTTACTAACCGTAAGTGATTGTATTTTCCGTGTAAAGAAACATGGGCCTCGAACTTTTGGTGCTTACCAGAAGCTGGTTCTTGAACAATGCCACTAAAGAAAGCAGAGCAAATATCACAAAATTGATAAACAAAGCGTATTCGCTGGTTCATTTCAAGTATGAATGTATCAGTTCTTGTAGAGTAACCAACGCCGATACCCTCATCAGTGATTTAGAAATGGACAAGTGTGATGAGTTCTGCTACTATGTGGTCTTAGGGCCAACAGAGAAATTTGATTCTTGGAAGAATGAAGGGTTTTCTAGACAGTTTGTTCCTACCACGTCGCTTGCGAACGCCTACGATTGCAATATCCCCCAGAAATACGCCGAGGAGTTGCAATTCGATGCCAGCAGCGATATCGCCGTTGTCGTTCCACCGGGGGACTTCCAGTTCGATGGCCACACGTTGAGCCGTGTAATCTCTGCCTGCGGGCTCAAGGGCTACAAAGGCACCAACAACGGCACCGGAGTCAAACCGTTGACCCTCGCAGCAGTCACGTCTTTCATGAGACAAAGTGCTGCCCCAACACTCGAACTAGTTATAAGTAGATGTTTATTAGACCCTAAAATCCTAGCTTATCTTACACACGATACGTTGGAAACGATTGATACGTTGAGAATCCACGCCGACGTCATCAAAGAACACCAGCTTGTTGATTTTTACACCAAAAAGTGCCATTTTAAACAAGACGATAAACACGATATCTCCGTGTCAACGGTGGACGAATGTCCCTTTGAAGACATGATGGCGATAAAGAAGCCGTTCACGATTTCATTCTTGTATAGAGACGTATCGACATCGCATTACTAATACTACATCTACCCAGTTCTTTGGAGAATATGGACCCCAGAATCGGTCTCGACAATGTCACTAATCTCGCCGACATTCAACGCAAACGCAGCTTCTTCAAACGGAGGTTGCATTTGGCCCTTGGCGAAAAACCCCAAATCACCTCCTTGTGCGTGGGAACTACAGTCCGATTCGGTTTGGGCCAATTCGCTCAACTTGGCCTCCCCGTTCAAGATCTGGTGGTGGTACTTTTTGATGAGAGCAATGGACTCGTCCCGAGTAAGGGTGGTTCCGTCGGGATGCTTCCACGACTTTGGTCTTCTGGACTGGACGTTTTTAACTAACAAGTGACTCACTCTGACTTTACCATCGGCACCAACAACCGGCTTGTTACCGTTTGATTTGAACTGTTTGATGTACTCTGTCACCTTGGCGTCATCGCTGCCAAATGGTGGTTCCCAGCTCGACTCCTTTGTCGAGGCGTTGTAGAAGTACTCTTTGTTGTGTGTGCGTGATACGCGGATTGCCCACCCTGGTGGGAGTCCCGTGCTGGTAGATGCCATCTTGGTGGTGTGGTGGAAAATGGCATCGTTGGCGGACTAAATAGGCCCGCATGGTAGCGCCGAAAAGGATTTTCGTGGATTTGATGGTGGTGGTGGCTACACTATCGGCGTGGAACTACACTATCGGCGTGGAACTACACAGTCGGCGTGGAACTACACAGTCGGCGTGGAACTACACAGTTTTGGTGATGGCGACCCAGTTTTGGTGGTGGCGACCCGGTTCTACATTGTGTCTAGCTAGCTCTATATCGTCTACGGCTGGATTCCCTTCTCGGCTAAAGCGGCCTTAACCTGGCCGTACACGGCATCAACCGGCTTATCACAACTAAGCTTGACAACCTTGTTTTGCTTTTCGAAATGGTCCACCACTGGCATAGACGTGTCTACAAACGTTCTAAATCTCTTTTTGATACTCTCAATGTTGTCGTCGGTTCTCCCCGAGGTCTTTCCTCTTTCCAAAAGTCTTTCGAGCATGACTTGTTCGGGACATTCGAAGAAGATCGTCAATGATGATTTGGCGATTTGGTCTTCGAATGTGAGGGCTTGATCCATCTTTCTTGGGAACCCGTCAATTAAGAAAAGCTTGTTTCCGTTTTTGTGTTCTTCCTTAATAGCTTGTTCTAACAATGCAATAGTAACTTCCTGAGGCACAATCAACCCTTCTCTAATGTACTTGGCAATCAATTCACCATACTTGGATCCTTGTCTCTGCTGCTCGGCTCTCAACAAGTCTCCCGCAGATAAGTGAATAC
Source organism: Suzukiozyma palmioleophila (assembly GCA_030560805.1). Lineage (NCBI taxonomy): Eukaryota > Fungi > Ascomycota > Pichiomycetes > Serinales > Debaryomycetaceae > Suzukiozyma > Suzukiozyma palmioleophila. The sequence continues at coordinate 176,109 of JAKTVY010000014.1, forward strand.
ATCCGTACTCCTTGACTAATTTCGCACACTGGGTACCTTTTCCGGACCCAGGGCCTCCAAGCACGAAAATCACTTTGATTTCCCCATCAGCAAATGCTGGGGATTGCACCGGTGGTTCTGGTTCTACGGCTGATTCTGGGGCTTTATTGTTGACAAATGACGTTGCAACAGACGACGCAATGGCTAAACCACCTACAATAAGTAAGATTTTCCCGGCATTACCTTGTTTTCCATTGCTTTCTTTTCCACTGCTGCCTTTATCGTTGTTGGTAGGTTGAGGTTTGGTCGAATTGTACCGAGAAAACGATACCAAGTTTGGTCTGATTAATCTTGAGCTAGCTCTGGCTCCAATACGTGCGACCGAGGTTCCTTTGGCCAACATTTTGTGTACTTTGTAACGTGTGTGAATGTGTTTATTTGAAGCTGAAATTTTTCAGTATGCGATTTTTCATGTATAAACGAAATATATACTAGATTGGGAGCGATCCGTGTTTTGCTCCAAATTTTGTTAACGATAGTACAGTATAACTAGTACCACGACGTTAACCTACTTAAGAAGTATAACTGGCCAAAAGCTCATCGTTCCACCGTAAATATGACCCGTTCAATTCTTTGGAGAAGCCTCTTAATGCGAGATTGGCGTAGACCGTGGCTGGAACCAGTGGTGGAAGCAACTCATCGTTGTTATGCAAATCGAAGAACTTCTTTGCTGTGTCTTGGTTCATGTTTTTGGAGAAAACATCCCTGATATCTTGTTGCATTTCTGTGTTGACCACCCCTGGGGCCACCGAAATAGCACTGATCTGGTCTTCTTCTGCAGCCAACGCCATGATCAAATGGTTGACACTGGCCTTGCTACATCCGTAGGCGTACCAGCCACTGTAGTGGCTGGTTGATGCCCCGGAAGAAACGGCAATGACGGTCCCGTTAGTTTTACGTAAATGGCCAATTGATTTTTGAATCAAGTCAACAAGACTGAACAAGTTGACGTCAAAGTGTTTTTTCCAAGAATCTACGTCTACTTGGTCGATTTTACCCACTGGGTCCAACACACCAGCATTAAGGACCACCGAGTCGATGTGGCCGAATTTTTCAATCGCAAGATTGACCGCATTGGCCGCAGTCTGGGAGTCGGTGACATCTCCAGCAACAAACCCGACTCTGTCTTCTCCATACTGACCGGCCAACTCCTTCAATTTCTCGCTGGACCTGGCCACAGCAATCACTTTGGCATTAGCATTTGCACCAAGAATTTGGTCAACTATAGCTTTTCCAATACCTTGAAAGTTAGAATTGAGTCGATAATCGCAAACTCCGAGTCGAACCTAACATACCTCTTGAAGCTCCGGTTACAATTGATACGTGGGACATGGTTTTGAAAAGAATGATTTTATTTTAGGGTAATTTTTTTCGCCACCAGTAGAGTTTCATTAAATAGTAGCTGCATCGCACGATGCGATTCCAACAGTATGAGCAATCAACAAAGAGAAGCTACAACTAGACGAATTTCGTGGCCCACGTAGTTTACGCAAACATTTTCAATTTTTCATTCATTCTAAACTACCTGATACAATCTACCAACGATGCGAAACCACACGATAATTCACAACGGCATCACCAACAATGTTGGTGCAACAGTGCATTATCCCTGGTTGCGACGGAAAACATTCTAAAATTTAGAGGCAGGACCCAAGTGCGCACCACCGTCAATAGGTAAAACGGCCCCGTTGATGTAGTTGGCCTGTTTGGAGCACAAAAAGATGGTAGCAGCCTGGATATCTTCCTTTTCCCCAAGTCTTTGTCTTGGGTTTGAATCGACAAGGATATCTCCGGCAGCTTCAATCATCCCGTTGGCCATCTTGGTTGGGAAGAACCCTGGGGCCAAACAGTTGACGGTGATATTCTTAGGGCCCAATTGCAATGCCAAATTCTTAGCCATGTGGGTAACACCGGCTTTGGAGGCCAAGTAACCGTAAGTTCCTACTGGTTCGTATGGGTTCAACGCAATGACGGAAGACATGACGATGACTCTTGCTGGGTCGGTCGGAGTACCGGACTTTTCTAATAATGATCCAAAGACTTGGATCGTATGGAAAACACCAATGACGTTAAGAGTCAACACCTTTTTCATGGCACTAACTGGATGCTCGTGGAATGGAGATCCCCATGACGCACCAGCGTTGGCAATCAAGATGTCAAGTCTGTCGATCTGCGACTTGACCTTGTCGGCAAAGTCAAGGACTTCTTGTTCTACGGCTAAATCTGCGGCAATGGCAATGATTTTCGTGGAAGTCTTGTTGTCTGCCGCGACTTTTTCTAAATACTTTTTGGCTTCTTCACAGGCAGATGCCTTTCTCGAAGTAATCACCACCGTGGATGCTCCGTTTTCTACAAGTGTCTCAGCACAGTAGAGCCCAAGTCCTCTGGTACCACCAGTAACAACGGCGACTTTTCCATTAACATTAAAGTTTGTCATCTCGTGTATTTCGTCTCGTCTAAAGTAGTTGCAAAATAACCCATTTATATTCCCTAGGCGTTATTAAATATCAAATTTCCACCCCACACTTTGCTCCATGTCCTGCACATTTCTCGGCATCGGGCTTGTTGATTTTGTAATCAAAAATGGTGCCGATGCAGGAGCACGTCAAGTGTTTCACGATCCAAATCTTGTATAAACAGGGGAAAAGCACCTCAAGAAAAGTTAAAAGTCAACTGTGACAACGCGTCGCTAGAGCGGCGAAGATGCCAGCTTTTGGTGACGGAAATTTGTGGAGAAACTGTAGCCACAAATTCCGTTGTAGACGCACGGTAACATCATTGAATCATAGTATTGTTTTGTTTGTATATTCACACTCTCTTCGTAAACCATCGCAAGGGGGTCCTTAGATGCCCTTCCGGCTATGATAGTCGTTATTACCGTTTTTATGACAGTTAGTAATCCCCACCCGCAGATTGCAGAGCGAAGTGTATCGGAGTTATTAAAGTTGCATGGCATTCCCTAATAGTACATACTTATACAAGATCTCATTACTGGAATTCATTTGATTCCATGGGGCATAGCGATAGGAGCAGGCTTGGCCACCATCCGTATCACCAATTGTAGTCCTGGGACTTTGGGGTTAGCTAATGAAAAACACAAACCGTCACTGTTTATCATGGTAATCCCCTTGCCTACAACCACCTGCACTAGTTTGTTGCTTCCGTTGACAAAATCACTAATTGACCACACTTCAATGGCCTCGTCACATACGAGGAATAGGTTGTTATTTGTAAACGACACCGCCGAAGCTTTGAACTGGAACCGTATTATGGAGTACCGCGAAAGCTTCCCATGTTTGTTTGTAAAGATCGCAAAATCACTGTACACCAATAAAAACTCAGTGTTGTTAGTCAATTTGAACATTCCCATAGGCTTGAGACTAGTTTGCTGGATTGACTTCCTTATGACTTCAATACCCGGATGAGCTGATTTTGATTTACGTGATTGTCCCGATTTGGTGTTGTCCAAAGACGACATATCGGGCACCGATCTCGGCAACAACTTGTCGAGTTCCAAGATTTCAAACCCTTTGTTCGTATGAACAGCGAATGAGGTGTTGAAGATGGATATTCCAAAACACTCGGCTTGGACATAAAACTTTTTGACTACTTTAAACGTGCTAAATATTCCGCCGTTATCGGTCTCTGGAATAAGTAATTTAAAGTTTGTTGTACCAGAATTGGACTTCTTTTTTGCGTAAAATAACATCGTTAACTCCCGGTGACGTCCTAGGGCAAAGAACGAAACTTGATCCTTCGACAAAGAAACACCAGAAATTTCTTTCCGTTTCTCATAGTAGACATTTATAATCAGATCCAACGTATGGTAACGCAATTGCTTGTTACCTAAAACGATAACTAAACTGATTTCCACATCAACAGCAATTTTTGTGATATCAGATCCGTTCAAAACCTTCTTCCATCTATTGGTATTGTCAAAACAATAAATTCCTGATGCCAACCCGACTAAGTAGAATTGCCTACCACGGTACTCGAATATTTCCATACATTGCACCTTACTTGAGACAACTTGGTGTCTAGAATTTGAAAAGTTTACAATGTCTCCAGTAAGACCAAAATCTTTTAGTTTCTTTGCTGCATCAACAGAAAGATCATAAATTGGATCATTAGGCGCACAAATCTGTAATTTCTGGATTCTGTGCCCATTTTCATAAGCAAAACAAGTGTTTGAAATGCTCTTTATAGAATATGGCTCAGTCTTTTGATTTCTGGCACAACAGGTAGATCTGGCTGTGATGAAATGATCTATCCATTCGGTTCGTTCTCGTTCTGACTGAGTGAAGAACGTATAGTTCCCGTGTTTTCCTCTTCCGGCGTACCGTATTTTGAATGGAAAGTTGAAGGTATCAGTGCCAACTTCGTTTGGATCACCAGCATAGCTTGTCGGACGTGGAGAAGAATTGGTATTTGCTTTCGATAACGGATTTAAAGTTGAACTAGAAACTTCCTTCTCCTCAACAATTAACAATTCAATAGGAATAGGTTGTTCGATAACTTTATACATTTCCATTCCAGTTTTTGTGTTCTTAGTTTTCTCACAAATTAGAAGAAAGTTGTCTAGAAGTATCAAATGGTTCGTATTGGAGTTAATTCTTAAATCACCTTTTCTCTCAATATCTCCTCTATGAATAAATAACCTGCTTTCTGACGCGAGTTTAATATTTGGTTGATGGATATTGTGCTTCCATACAACCTGTTTATGAATTCTTTTCAACGCATATATATTATCTGCGTGAATCTTCATATGGTTAACCTTCAATCCCAATTTTTTAATGCAGTCTATTGCTTTGGTTAAGGAAACATATTCAGGCTCTTGGGTATCAAACTGTTTACGAATGTCTGATAATTGAAGTGGTAACAGTTGATACCTTGAGTTGAATGTACTTAAGAACAAGATGTGTCCATTCACTTTAAGTTTCTTTACCCTTTCCATATTGCACACTTTCAAATCAATCCATGCTTTTAATTCTTCGTTCTGTAAAAGCATCTCAATCATGGGAACAGTGCTCATATATTTTAGCAATGCCGGTTGAACAGCTCGACCCCAGTTATAGTAGAGCTCACCAATTTCAACAATACTGTTTATAAATTTACCATCGGAAATCAAAATTTTCAACAAAGGTGAAAACAACAAATCCTCATGGAATTGTAGCAACTGCTTGGCTGGAATGAGCATATCATCTTCGAAATGCTTCACCAGAACAATATCTGTAGTACTGATTACTTTTGCCATCTCAATAAAATTTGGTCCCACAACTTCGACAAAGCATTTGGCTCGCTGAATGAATGTTTGTTCAAACCGTAATAAATCATATAATAATGACTGTCGTTTTGACACTCCTGGATCTATATTTTTTAAATCGTCAGCAGTTAATCTCCAATGGCTAGCCCAATCTTCACCTAGTACCAATTCATGAATGTCTGCATTTTCTAGTTGCAATTTATGATCAATTTGTCTATTCAAGTTGCAGTTGAATGAGTAGCATCTGACTTTAGGATCATCATCACCATGTTTACCACCATAACAAATAGTTAAGTCTATCAATACACCTGACACTTGCACTTCTTCGTGGATCAAAATACCTTTTTCGTTGGAACCGGGCTCATTAGTGTCGTGATACTCAATAGCACCCAAATTCAACAACGTTTGCAAAAGTTGATCGACATTTTGTGCAATTACATCTAGTGGGATATCACGTCTGTGGAAAACACACAATTTAATTAAGGCTTTTTTGAACTCTCGTTTGGGAATAAACAGACCATGTAGCCATATGTTTAACTTTTTACACCATTCAAAAAGGCTACTTAGAGACCAAATCGAACTGCAAAGGCTCAAATGCTGACTGACTAGGGACAGAGAAGCAAAGGGAAGCTGGGGCAAATCAAGTGGAACTGGAGGCAATTCGTCATCTTTTCTTCTACGTATTGAAGAAATTGTGTTTAACGTCAGACTCGAGCTCATCTTGGTTGGTGATTTGGACAAAACACTTTTCCGTAGATCATGTTGAAGCTTTGAGTCGGTTGTAGAAGGTGGTAATTCTGGCAACACCGAATAGTCAAAATAACTTACAATCGGGGTTTTTGTAGCACTATCGTCATAATCGTTAAGTGAAGTAGGAATGGATTCTGCATTGGATGCTAGCCCCAAATTATCAAGGTATTCGTCATGTTCTTCATCCACAAATGGGTCTTCGTAGTTTGCATCGTAGAATAGAGTAGGACTACGTCCCTCGGTTGCATAGTTAAAACTCGAATCGTTTGTATCCGTGGGGTACAAGGATGCTTTTGTAGGCAGGTGTTTGGGAGAGTAGAAATGCTCTGATTCGGTGGTACGATGTCTAGGGTTAGTGTACTGAGTGTTAATCGAGCCTAGGGTACTGTTTGACGTTGGACGTGGGGGAATTGGAATAGAGCCAGTCAGTGAAAATTGCAAGTTTGGGATCGTTTGTGGCAGAAGGGTTTCTGTGGATTCTAGGTCTAGTTGAATATCTAAAAGTATGTCATTAGTTGGATATGGCAATTGACCGGGGGATTTTTCATTGGGGGATCTCGAAACCAGTCTTTCGAGAGATTTGTCGGGATTTGAATGTGTTCTCGATAGGTGTTGGAACAGTCTTTGTCGATATTTCTGTCTTGTTGAAAGCGTGGGTATCGACATAGTACTGGTGTCGTAATCGTACTCGGGCAATTCTTTGGGGCCCATTGGTTTGCTTTCGATGGAAACGAATGACTCGTCGATGTAGGACTCGTTGACGGTTTCGTCGTCGTGGTCATCATCTTGTGGGGAGTGATGGGAATTATAAGTGTCGTACGACCGGTCGTAATTGGACGGAGACAAGCCCTGAGATGGAGAATGGAATTGTGGTACTGTAGTTGCTGCCACGGGAGAATGGGACAATCTGTGGGAGTCTGGCGACATGGCATTGTCTGGATACGATGACTGGTATTGGTGAAAACCATCGGAACGAAGGGCACGGTCGCCAGAGGGAGGAGTTTGGTACCCTACTGCACCGGTAGAAAGATGCAAATGGGGAGGATGGACAGAAGACAGTGGGTGAGAATCGACGTAAGAGTCAATGGGGGGAGGTTTTCGTCTTAGTGTACGTTTGGGTTGCTCCATAATACACAATCACCAAAAACAATCAACGATAAAACTAACGAAAACTAGTCGATACATATGTACCATACAAATGTACCCACCAGCGAAAAACAAGGAAAGGATCGCAATTGATGAGGTCCGTATGTGTGTGACCAGGAAAGAAATATAAATGTTAGATGTCGCTGATTTAGCGTGGTAGTCTTACTACCAATTCCCACCAACACGGCAGAAGACCTACCACAAGCACAGAATTAACGCCCGATAAACTAGCGAACCGGATACTTTGTTGGTGCGAAAAGAGACGGAATATACACAGTTTAAGCAATGGAGAGGTATTCGTCAGAAGTGTCCAAGTTGGTCAGTGAAGGCTCCAAAGCGTACTCTCACAAGGAGTACGACCTAGCATGCGACAAGTACGGTGAAGCGTGCCAGGAATTTAGTCAGGCCAGCGGTGAAGAAGACGCTGATTTGTTGTTTTTGTACGGGAAGGCACTTTTCCATAGTGCTGTTTCCAAGTCTGAGGTGTTTGGTGGTGATGGCCAGGGCGAGGATAATGCTGGCGATGACGGTGACAACAATGACGAAAGCGGGAATTTTCAATTCTACGACGCGGCTCCCTTAGCCGAAGATGAGCAGGAGGAGGGAGACGCCAATGCGGACGACGGCGACGAACAAAAACACGTCGACGAGGAGGAAAACAAGCATGACGAGGACGGTGAAGAAAATGAACCACGCGATTCTTCCGCAAACGAACAAGACCAGAGCGATTTTGAGGTGGCATGGGACATTCTTGACTTGACAAGGTCCATCTGGGAGTCCCAACTCGAGAAAATGGACGGTGGTGCTCTTGAAAAGCCATATACTACTTCCAAGGACAAAGACAATGAGTTCGTCACCGTGGTGAAGAAGCTCTCGGAGACCTACGATTTGTTGGGTGAAGTATCTCTTGAAGCAGAAAACTTCCCTCAGGCAGCCATTGACTTGCAGAAGTGTCTTGATCTTCGTAAAGACCTCTACGGGCCAGAATCATCATTGATATCTGAGTCCCATTATAAGTTGTCTCTCGCGTTGGAGTTTTGTGTCGAAGACCCAAAACTGAGAGAAAAGGCTGCGGAACATACAAAGCTTGCTATTGACTCCATCAGAGCCAGAACAAAGGACGAAACGGATGCTGCTACCACCAAAGAAAACAACGAGCTCATTGCCGACTTACAGGCAAGATACAGCGAGTTGAAAAAAGATCCTAACGAGGATATCAAAATAGAGCAATTGAACGTTCTTAAGGGTATCTTAGGTGAAGCCACAAACCCACAAGCTGGTGGAGTCAACCAACTTCAACCAAAGAAAAAGACAGCAGTAAACGACTTGACTGCGTCGGTTAAAAAGAGAAAAACCCCGTCAAAAGATAACGGTGCTACGAAGAAACAAAAGAACTGATGGAGTCATCGCGTAGTCACTTGTATTTATAGTTTTTAATGTCTTTATTTCAGAGCTATTTGTATAGTAGAAATGTATACAGGGTAGTAAATTGGTTTGATGAGCATCGCCAAAAAAAACCCAAATTTGGTGCAATTCAAGAAACCAGAGTACACCGGAGAAACATGGCAGCCGAAGCTAAACCTAGAGGAGATAAGGCTCAGAATAATAGAAGAAGACGGAAGAAGAGAAGAACTGAAGATTTTTCGTCTGATTCTGACTCTTCCTCGTCTTCTGATGAGTCTATGTCAGAATCAAATACTACTAAAGACGTTGAAAAACAAGACCAAATCGAACAAGAAGTAGCTGAAACAATTGATATAGACATTGGTTCTTTAGACCAGGAGCTGACGACAAAGTTTGTTCCTGAAAATTTGTCTGCTGCTTCCAAGTTGAAGTTAGCTCAAGTCCCACTTACCACGTCGTCAATCTCCAATGCCAACTCTGTAGGGAGAGTTAATCCAACGAATCCTCAAGAAGTTAAATCGACAATTGAAAAAGACAGAGCCAATTTAAACTCCGAGTACTTGAAGTTATTTGCCAGTGAGTTTAATGAAGATATTGACAATTTGAGAAAAAAACCCGATTTCACTGAAAAATCGTTAGTAATCCTCGCGAAAGCATTACAGTCAGGATCGAATATCTTTGATGAAGAGACGTTGAATGCGTTATTGAATAAATAGAAAGATTTTAGGGTCCTTTTGGATAACACTTGCGACAACAAACTGTGACAGTTGCAATTCAGACCCCGGAAAACATCTCGTCTCTGGATGTATATATGATATAATACCGGGAAACCTGCAAACTCGGCAATACCAAGCAAAAGTTGCGATTCTGTTGACGATATAATTTTGAATTGATGGGAAACGTTTGATTCAAGAGGAGCATTTCCAGCAAAACCAATGAAATGAGTGAGCAAAAACAAGTACAAGAGTACAAGATGTCGTGCACAGTTAGGAGCCGTTTCTACTTGGCCGACTCAGTTCATAACTATCAATAGAATCAAAGTATAGAACCATAATAATGCATTAAACTAAATACACCAACTAATTAAATTAAGTGTAAATCCAGAGATATAGATATATATGAATTGTCATTGAAGAGACAGACACCTGATTGTTGTCTCTGTAAATGTACAATTTTGTCGTTGGCACAAGTACCTCCATGCGACAACCACGCTCTAGGCAAAATTTTTGCTAGTACGGAAAACTGCCAAAGAGTCATTCACTATCTTATGGAGTCGAAGAATGCATTTCCAACAGTTTCAACTTGATAATCTTAACAGGTCAGAAGGTTTGGCAAAAAACTGTCAAAAATTTGCAGCCATTTGATAAGCCCGTCATGTGACGATAATCTGCACTACACTATCTGTGACATAAGTAACCCTCTTAGAACAAATGATATAATTTAGTGTCAGTTTATTGTCTTAACATATAGTAGTCACCGGATATGGAGGGTCTGAGTGTAGCTGATCGAGCCACGTCACGGTCATCTACAGAAGAAGATGAGACAATGCCACTTTTGCCTAGTCAGTTTGACCGCGAACAAGAAGAATGGGAATTGGAAATGGAAGTGCAATCGGAAGTGCAATCGAAGTACGAAGAATTATCGCGGGAACTCTTTCCCAAATTCTCGAGAAAGAGGTTTTATTTCGCGTGTGGTTTAGGATTGGTTGCGATGTTAATCTTGCATTTATTCTTCCTTCAAAGAACGTCGTGGAGTAGAGATATGCGAAGATGGTACGGACTTCATTTGACAGCATCCGATGTCAAGAGAACATACTTGCGTTATTCCGGTATTGGAAATACTATTGAGTCCAAAGCATCCGTCAAAAATATAGAAAACTGGATCAATAACTTCACTGAAATCAATTCGCAAAGTGCAGTTAATTTGGTTGCGGATGACAACTTACAGTTGACATCTTACGTAGAATCCAACTTCAAAAAGTTTGGATTCCAGACTAAGACTTATCTGTACAATTTACCCAACCTTCAGAAACCAATTTCTTCACATATTCAATTGGTGGATGTATCAACCAATGGTGAGATCGTGTATGATGCAAAGCTCAGGGAAGCAGATTTTCAAACTCCAGCGTATCATGGGTTTGGAGCTAATGGTTCCGTTTGTGGAGGTTTTATTTTTGTCAATTTTGGTACAAATGATGATTACCAGTTGTTGTTAGACGAGAAGTTCATTATTAAGGATAAAATTGTAATTGTAAAATCTAGTACCAACTCCAATTTCACATTGTCAGATAAGGTTGCGATTGCGGAAAAATACGGTGCACTGGGATTAATTAACTATCTCGCTCCTCCGTCAACTATCAACTCGGCAAATTCAGATTTGTATTCTTCCGCGATCCCCAGAAGTACAATTGGAGACGGTATTTTCAATTCCAAAAAGACCACAATTCCTGTAATACCCATCAGCTATAAATCAATCCTTCCCATTCTCAACACACTTCCGGAAAATAAGGCTCAGTTTGAAAACTGGGACTATTATCCAGCAGCTCCAAAATCCAAGTTCCATATAAACATGACTGCTGTTTTCGAAGAAGATTCAACTCGAAAGCTAACTAATATTGTGGGTACTTTACCCGGGATTTTTCAAGATGGTTGTATTGTTATTGGTTCAAGTAGGGATTCATTCACTTCGTCTAGTCCCTCAAGCAATCACGTAGTTATGTTAGAAACTATGAGGATCTACCAGAGATTAATCAAATTGGGCTGGAAGCCGCTTAGAACAATACATTTTGTGTCATGGGATGCAAGTGGTAACCACTTATTTGGGTCTCAACTTTTGACCAACGACAGTGGCAGCACAGTAAATATCAAGCAGCCTATTTTGGGATATATCAATATTGATTCAGATTGTGTCACGGGAAGCAAATTTGAAGTTGACGCAAATCCAATGCTTCATCACTTGGTCCATGATAGTTCTCAATACATCCCTATTCCAAAGTCTCTAGTCCATGATGACAATTCTGCTAATGAACAGGATGGTATTACTACATTGCACCATTATTGGCTGAAACAGGATAACCGTACAATTAACGACCGCCTTGGGCTTGAGTTGAGAAACTCGGATTCGTTAATCGTTCAAGACAGATGGTCTGCTCCAATCATAAACATGAAATTTGCCAATGATCCTAAACGTGATGCATCCATCTATGTACCTAATTCCAATTTGTACTCCTATGACTGGTTGAAGAAAATGAATGAAGATAGCCAGTATTACTACCATGTACTGTTGATCAGATTGGTTGGATTGTTAGGAATTACATTGAGTGAAAGAGAAATGGTTGATTATAGAGTAAACACGTATTTCAAGCTAGTGGAAAAATACTTTGAGGAGTTTGTTGACAACAACGAAGATGCTTTGATGAAGTGGGATAATCGCACTGTTCCTATGTATTTGCTATCAAATTGGCAAATATACCAAGAACTAAAATTCAACGAGGCAAGCTCCGTCCCATTCGAATCACTTGTTGATGAATTGAAGAAGTTACTAAGAAGAAGCGTGAAATCAACCAAGGATGTTGATATCTACAACTTACAAATTCAACAGGAACTTCAAAGAGATGTTCCATGGTATAAATATCCGAGAAAATTGGTGACGTTTGCTCAATTCAAATTAGCAAACTATAATGCGTTACGTATTGAGAAAGGGCTCAAACTTAACAACAAAGATATTCAATATTTAAATTCTGATAATTATCCGGTGAAACACATAATCTATGGTCTTCCTAATTGCTTGAACTTTGATGATTTAACGGCAAACAAGTGCTTCAGATGGACTACTTTGACAAATCTTTACGAGTCTGTACAAGCGAATGACTTCCACTCGACTATCAAGTGGTTAGTCATTATGTATGAAAAACTTCACGCGTTCGATGTTTAAAAGCTTCAATCAAAAAAGAGAGTGTTGAATGCACATATAAGGAGATATAAATGGGGAATCAGGGAAATAGAGTCATATCAATAGCAGAAGGTTCATAGATTTATATAGGAATAGGTGTGATTTGTGATCAGGGGAAAGTCGCGTAAGGAGCACATTACAACAGGAAATAGGATATAATACAAGCTACAAGTGAGTCAGATTTACGCTCTAATTAGACTAGTACAGCATAGGAAAGTTTCTATGGTCTATAAATTTGATACATCATTTTTGTGGAAAATAAAACCGCGTAAAATTAGGAGGTGAAAAACTGTTGCAAATTTAAGGGGTAAAAGAAGGTGTTTTGAAGTCAAGTAAAAATGGATATTCACATCGATAATGAAGATAGTTTAAATACAGCATGGTTACTAGCTACATTGGGAACTTGTTCCAAAGTAAAAAGAAACATAAAAAAGATAGTTTTAAAATCTCTGATTCCAGGTTTATGCCAGCAGGTGTGTCAATCTAACCTATCCATGAGGTATAATTCTAAAATACTTCATGGTATATCGTTAATGTATTCAATGAAGGTAAATTACTTTATTGATGATATTGCATTGCTCAAGAATAGAGTAGATCGCCAGATGTTGTTTCACCATCGTGAATCTGTTCAGAATCTCTGGCTGGAACAACCAAACCAACCCCTTCCATTAGCAATACCAAAAGCGAAAACTTCACGGTTACTTGTTGATGATCCAATGTTTAACATATTTTTGGATCTTGTTCCATACTTTGATTTAGGTGACGATGGTCCCGATAGTAAAAGACGTAAATTGTCAACTGAAGAGACTCAAGAAGTACAATATTCTACAACTTACCAGCCAACTTTTACCACAGGATTAGAGGATTACAACAGAGCAGTTGACGACTTTATTGACCAAGATTTTGAATATTCTGTAAACGATGACCATACGTGTGACAGTTTGGCAAATTTTCAGCTCGATTCCAATGGTCAATTGATTGCTGATAACATTCTGTTTGCAAATGATATTGACCTAGGATTTAGTCATTTGGAAAACCCAAATGAGAATGGAATCACAGATGTTATTGAACAGCAACACAGCATAAGCAGAGACGGTGACTTTTTCATTTCGACGGGTGAATTTACACACCACCAACCTCAGCTTAACGGTGATAAACCGAAAAAGAAAACAAGGCAACGTCTATTTACCGTACAAGAAGATAAACCTGATACTACACTCTCACGGAAGGAATTGAGCTCGCATCTTGAAACATACGAGGAGTCAATGCTTTCAAGACTTGTGACTAAACCAGGGTCTTTGACGAGGGCTGACGTTATTGCAGAGTTTAAAAAAGTTCCACCATTTGTTAACTATTGTCAAAGAGCCATATTTGGAAACCGAATCAATGATAACGGATATATTTCTAGGATTAATCAGGATGTATCACGGATAACAAGAGAAATAGAGTTAATTCGAAAGGTCCAACGAAAAGAAAGCCAGGGTCTCGAGCACGAAATTGGTAGGGATTTGGCCCTATATGAACAGAATACAACTCAAAATGAACAAGAATATTCTGTGTTACTAGACCATGATGACAATGTAGATTTACAGGATGACATTCTTGACATTACATTTGGCAACATTGATACAAGCGGTCAACATTCTAGTAGTCAGCTACCAAACCAGGCAGTTGAACCAGAAGAAAACTACAATGACTCAAGCACGATAGTGAATAGACAGCTCAGCATGTATCTATCCTTCTTAACTATGAAATCCAAATCTTTGGGCCGAACCACTGTTGAACAGTATCACTTGTCTACACCCAGTGGTGAACCGGCTGGAAATGGAGTTGGGGTTGTGAGCATGAGCGACGTGATGCCCAACCTACAAAATACTACGGAAGATGCAATCTCTAAAACTTTGGCTGCAAAATCATTGTCTACTTTGCTAACACTAGCGTCAAGAAATTTAATTGCAATCAAAGCAACCACAACCGACTCATGGCAACTACACAGTACCAAGGATATTGATGTCATTATTCCCAATTGAGAAAGATCCAGCACTTTTTGGAGAACGTCCATGCAATTGTGCAGCACCACATTACGTCATCACCAAGCTCATGATGTGATGTTGACGCAATGGACTGATGAAGTAAGGAGCAAATTAATCCATGTCATGCCTGTTAGTTGGGTTAACACCGGGAGTAAAAGTATACCTAGTAGAACGTAGCACTATGTTGTCAATTTCATGTATTGTAGTATAAGCGATAAAATCGATAAAACCGATATGTAGGCGGAATTTCGAAGATTAGAGAACGAAATAAAAACAAATTACTGGTAAACTACAAAGGTAACAAACTTACAAAGTTGTGTTGATTCACTAAAGTGCACAATCAAGATAAAATAGAACAAAAACAACAAGTATAGTAAAAATAACGAATTTCAAGATTAGTTTATTAAACACAACAACTAAATCCGAACGAAAGAGAAGCGACCAGATAGGGACAACGGTGTAGGATCAACAAAATTAGTGGTCAGCAAATTCTTCCTCGGCGTCTTCGATTTCACCGTTAGCCAATTCCTTGTCGTCTTCATATTCATCTTGGTGCAACGATAAGGTTGGTTTAACGGCGGCGGAATCTAAAGTCCAGGAAGCTAAGGCGTTTTCAGCATCGATAATGATTTGTTTAGAAGCATCGTAACCATCGTAGGCTGGTCTGGTTTCACCAGGAGTAACAGACGAGTCATCTAACAATTCCAACAAAGCTTTACCGTAACCGGCGATCAAGGCGTATTTTTCTGCCAATTCTCTGATAGCGTCGAACTGGTAATCGAAAGCAGCCTTCAATTTTTCTCTGGTGATGTTGGATAATTGAGCTTCAGCAACTAACGATTCGGCTTCGGCTCTGACCAATTCTTGTTCCAAAACATTGATCTTTGGAGAAGATGGGTCTTTGTACTTCAATAAAGCAATTTCATCAGTAATTTTTTGCTTTCTGTCTCTGGAAGGTTGGACAGAAGCTTCGATGTTTCTGATGGATTTCAAGGTCACTCTGTACAAGTCGTACTTGTCGATGAATTGGTCTTCTAATTCCCCGATTTCAAACAACAAAACTCCCAATTTGTCGGTAACATCAGAAATGTCTGGTTCGTTACCTTCACCCCAGGCCGACAATTGTCTAGCAACGTCTCTTCTTTCGCCGGCGGTCAATTCGATGGCTCTCATGACGTTCTTTTCCATCTTGATGTATTGGGTCAACTTCTTGGACAACTCCGGGCCAGTGGCACCAGCAATGTTCTTTTTGATACTGGAGCTAATCCCTCCCACACCAAAGAATCTCCCGGACTTGGTCGATGATGGTGGTGGGGCTGGCGATTGCAATTGCGACGCAGTAGGGGCTCTTTGTGATCTTAACGAGTATGTTCTGTGCATTTTCAACTAAAATTCAAACTATTCAGTAGCAACTATTCAAATTTGCTGATAAACGATACTTTTGTCCACTTGAAATTTTATGCCATTGATAAATTACTGGCACCATCCGACTTGGTAGCTCCTTGCGCGTATGCAGGCGGCCACTTTTTCCAAACAGGAAATCGCGAAGAATTCGTCTACAGCGCCGGCATTATGGTTGCTATGTGCGGTACACGGAGGTTTGGGGGCCAGCGAATGACGGTGGTGGTGAATTTACCCAGAAAGTTTGTGAGTGGTGGTGATTGTACTGGGGTGGTGTTTACAACATGATGAGACAGTCATTGGTACGCGGCTTGCTTTGGCCGTTCCACTTGACAGGTGACTATACGGGAGGTGCGGCAAGTAATGTGTTTGTTTAGAAATCAGGATAATCGGGAAATTACAGCAGGGCTGTCCGTCTCGTGCAGCGTTTGACGTACAGAACAACTGTAGTGCGCAGTGAACAGAGGTTGCATTCTCGAGGCCGTGGGCTCATGATCAAACGCTCATAGTGACAGCTACACCTGGAACGACATTTCGGAGGTTCCGGCATCCATATCAACAAGCATGTCTACAAACGAACGGGAAAAGTACGTGGAATTTGCGACATTCGACATGGCAAGCAATAATGCAAATCATCGACTTTTATGCACTACAATATACTATGGCGTCGGATGATTCTATGTGTGGTCCTGGGGATTCAAGATCTGCTCCACAGCAACCGCTTGAGGCTGACCGTGACCCTGTGCGGTGGTAAAGGAACCTTATAGGGTTAATGTGAAACCGCTCTTGGATAGTTGTACTACTGATGTTAGTGACCTGCATAGTATTCATTGAGTAGCAAGCATATTGAAAATGGCATTATGCCATGCGTTCAAGGCTGAGGCCGGTGTCGTGGTACAATTACAGTAGTGCTCTTTGTTCAAGCCATCTTTTCTACGTCGCATTTTACACTATTTGGCTGTGTTTCTACACACTAATACAATATGTCTTGTACTGTACACTGAGGAACAACTTGCTTACACCATAATGGTGTAGATGAAGATACTAGTAAGCTTGTGCTACTTAGCGTTTGATGGCATTGAAGTTGAAAGCCACAAAGTCAGAACCGTTAACTGCACCAAACCCACAATTTTAATAGCACTACCCACTTTCTCTGTTCCAGCACCTGGGGAATCATTATCGTGTATTGGGCTATACCCGTTGTTTTTTCTGTGGTGGGCCGTTGGTGGAAGTTAGATCGATATTTCCGAGGATTCTGTAGTAGTCACTTTCTAACGATTCGTACGCCGATTGTAATTTGTCCTTTCTTGTGGCCTCATCCAACGCAACAAGACCCTCACGATTCTTGTTGTATAATCTCGTCTTGATGAACAATCGAATCGATTTTTTGGAATCATGACTGGTGTTACGTTTCAATTTGTACAACAAAATCATTTCCAATAGTCTCGAAAGCTGTCTTGTTTCTAATTTTAATGCTGCCTTGGTAGCAGCAAACCATTCTTTTGTGATCTTTGCAGTAGATATCTCATCGAAATTGATGTCTCGACTTATTCTAACCAAATCACTACGATCTCTCATATCATCAAAACTCTCATTTGGATCCTCAACAACAATTTCCTTGACTTTATCGTCATTGGCCCAAATAGAATATAATCTATTGTAGAATGTTCCTCCAACTCCGTTTCCTTGATGGTTTGGCAAAACAATGAACTGACTGATTTTTTTTCGGATTTCAACTAGCCCTTTGTCGAACTTGTCAAATCCTGGATATTTCCAGTAGTTGTATACTGTTGCATAGCCAACAAGAGATGGTTCGTCACCTTCTTTGTAAACAACATATAATTCCCACAATTCGTCCTCTATATCGATATATGAGCCTGCTTCAATGAACAAAAGCACCAAAATCTGTAACCGTTTGTGCAATTCTACTCCTGATGAAGACTTTAAGTCTATTTTGTATACGGAGTAAACTTCATCTTTAATAGTAAAATCATCGAGTTTAACTCCAGGGATTTTGTAGCCTGTTTTCTCCTCGCTAATAGCATCTACCCATTTCACTTCATCTTTGAATATAGTCGATGTGGGCAAGTACTTTAACATGGTTGATTTTATGTCGACAATTTGATCATCATTAGGGATTTTTTTGTCATATTTGATATTAAGAAATGGGTAAAACGTGAAGTGATCGAAACACAAGTAAATAACCAAGTCTTTGTAACCATAAATCGATTCAGCATCTCCAAAAATTGGATATGTAAATTGAGGTTGAAAGTTTATTGCTCCAGTAGGGTCCGTCACAAACAACTTCAATGCTTCATTGGATGACGAGGTCCACACCTCCGGCTGAAATGCACTAATATCAGTCATTGATTGCTAAATGGAAGATGGATTGACCAGGAATATAGTATCAATGTACTTGTTAAGTGTTTAGTTTGTGTAGAACGCGAAATGAAAAATTCCACCAACGGGTCTGGCCGTCGCTGGAAATTAGGCAAACTTACGTCTACTTCGTTCAAACTGCAGCACCAGGAACAACGAACTTGAAAGTGTATAGAAACCTACAAGCTAACAACGCTAAGTTAACTAAGTATTCAGATAGAAGTTTTTCCGTTCCTAGATTTTATCTAGCGACGATTTACTGTAGAGCACTAACTACCACTGTAGGTTCTGGGCTTAGTTCAAAGATGGGAACCACGAGAACTTGATGCAATTCTTTATTTATATTAAGTTTGTATTTGACGCTACACTGTGGTCTATTATTAATATAATTCTTTTTATCTAGTAAGTTTCTATTCATGGTTTACTTATCTCTCTACTCAATTATAACCACCATGTCACCAGCATCAACCATATCACCGTTCTTGTGGACTACCTTCACCACTGTACCAGATTGTGGTGCAAGCACCACCATTTCGGTTTTCATGGCTTCAATGACAACCAATCCTTGACCTTTCTGCACCTTATCACCCACTTCTATTAACGATTTCCAGAATCTTCCTGAGAACTCGGAATACACCAATTGTGCATTTTCATTGTAGACTTCTTCTTCTATAGGCTTGACATTGGAGCTGTCCAATTCCGAATTGGAGATTTGAATCAACCTGTTGAACTCCTTCAACTTTTCACCACCTTGGCTTTGTTGGAACTTCTCGATTGCTTCACTGTTGGTTTGAATCCATTCCAAATACTCACCATGGTTGAATACCGAATCGACAATATCAACTTTGAACTTGCCAACATTTACTTGTTCGGTGAATTGGTCAATTTCACTCTCACTAACAGGGTAAAACTCGATTTGGTCAAATGGTGTCAATAACCATGGTTGTTTATTACCACTTAATGACAACTTGTCCCAAATTGGTACAGTTCTACCAACCAATTGATATCCTCCTGGTGACTCCATAGTGTAGATACACATATAGTTACCCCCGATACCAACAGTTCCATTTGGAGTGTATGTTCTGGAAGGATTGTACTTTGTACCTAAAAGTCTATGTCTTGGATCTAATGGAACAGCACAAGGAGCCCCTAAGAAAACATCACCTAGCCCTAAAACCAAAAATCTTGCGGTGTACAACATGTCTTTAACATCTTGTCTCTCAAGGCCATTAATACTTGCAATAAAGTCCACGTTATTTGGTAACCAAGGTGCTTCACTTCTAATGGTTTCTTGATATCTCTTCACAGCGTTTAATGTACGCTCGTCTTCAAATGCCATTGGTAACTTGATGATACGAGACTTGACTTCCCATTTATTGTGGAAAACCATTTCTTTCTCGTATGCTACTAATGTTTGAACCAATTCTTCCTGACAGACGTTGTTATCAAATTCGATCAACACTGATCTCACCCCACGGGACATTTCAACGACCCCTCTTGTTTTATGAGAGTTGACCATTTCTATCAACTTGTGGATTCTGTAGCTTAGATTCAAGTCTAGCACGTTTTCACCATATTCAACCAAAACATATCTATCTCCAGCTTGACGATAGACCACTTTTGGTGCATTGGAAGAAACTCTGAATTCACATAAAACTGGTGATTCAGGCTTAATACTTGCATTCTCAAACCCAGGTAATGGTCCATGTAAGTCTTCAATAACTTGATCTTGTTGGAGTTTCAAAGACTTGGCCTTCTTCCAAGAAAGTGGAACAAACTGAATTTGGTCACCAGGTTTAACTTGACCAATCTTCCACATTTCAGCTTCAGCAACAACTGCAGCACAAACGAACCCACCTAAAGATGGGCCATCGCAGGTTAAGATAACTGGCTCATCACCAGTGAAGTTAATTGCACCCAAAGAATAGACATAATCGTGAGCATTAGATGGATGCAAACCAGCCTCACCACCATTAGCTCTGGCCCATTTAGGCTTTGGACCAATTAATCTAACACCGAACCTATTGGAATTGTAATGAACTTTCCAAGTTTCTGTGAAGAACTCGTCAATCGATTCTTGAGTGAAAAAGTCTGGAGAGCCATGTGGCCCACAGGTGACGCCAACTTTCCACACCCTGTTTTCATAGTTCGGAATCAATGAAGTAGCAATCTTTGTGGGTTCAGATATTGGCGAAGGCAATGTACAACTAGCAATTTCTGGTTGTCCCAAGAATAAGACATCACCAAATTTCAATAATCTTCCATTGTATCCCCCCAAGTTACCTAATGCAAATGTAGATCTTGATCCAAGGTATTCAGGAACATCAATACCACCTCTAATTGCCAAATATGCTCTGCAACCAGATTTAAGTTTTCCAATGGATAACTTGTCACCTCTCTTAACGTGGATTGGAGACCATTGTGGAACAGGCCTGGTGTTCACGTCAACATCAACTTGACCACCAGTAACTGAAATTACAACATCGTGGTGAAATAAGATTTTTGGACCGTTTAATGTGATTTCAATACCAGGAGCTGAAGCATGATTTCCAACTATTCTATTTGCAATTCTGAAAGAGTATTCATCCATACATCCAGATGGTGGGACACCAATATGCCAGTATCCTTTTCTTCCTGGGTAGTCTTGAACACTGGTACAAGCTCCAGGATCAATAACTTCGAATGCGGTTGGCTGGTAATCGTAGGTATCTAAAACTTTGGTTGTTACATCGGCCGAAGCAAACATATTCGAGTTCGCAATCGATCTCAAGTAATCAATGTTGGTGATACAACCATACACAACTGTTTCGTCTAAGGCTTGTCTCAATTTTTTAAGAGCATCATTTCTATCTTTTCCATGTACAATGATTTTGGCTAAAGTTGGATCATACTCAGCAGAAATGTTAGTACCTTTCTCAACCCAACCGTCAATTCTGGCCCATTCTGGAAACTGAATATCTGTAATTTGACCTGGAGATGGCATGAAATCTTTTACTGGGTTTTCAGCATATAATCTTGCTTCCATTGACGCACCCTTTACTTCAACATTGATATTAAAGTCTGGTGGCATATCAGCAGCGATGAACAACATCCATTCTACTAAATCCAAACCAGTTACCATTTCTGTAATAGGATGTTCGACTTGTAATCTTGCATTGACTTCTAAGAAGTAAAATTCATCTCTAGCTTCATCATAAATGAATTCAACGGTCCCAGCACATTTATATTTCATAGTGGAACCTAAGGACTCTGAAGCTTTTCTAATTCTTGCTCTTGTGGCATCAGGCAAGTTCGGAGCAGGAGTTTCTTCAATGATTTTTTGGTTACGACGTTGCAATGAACAATCACGTTCTCCGAGTGCAATGGCTTTACCATACCCATCACCAAACATTTGAATCTCGACATGTCTAGCTTTTTCCACAAATCTTTCGATAAATACACCAGAGTCACCGAAGTAGGATTTACCTTGATGTTGAACTGTTTCGAAAACTCTTTCGATATCATCTTCACTGTCAACCTTTTGTAAACCAATTCCCCCTCCACCAGCAGTAGACTTCACCATTACAGGATATCCAATTTTGGCGGCGATTTCTTTGGCTTCTGCTGCATCTTTAATCAAGTCTGATCCTGGTACCAAAGGTACACCAGCTTTTTCTGCAATCTCTCTTGCAGAATGTTTCAAACCTAATTTTCTGATAGCATCTCCTGATGGACCAACAAAAACAATACCTTCTTTACCACATCTATCAGAAAAATCAGCATTTTCTGACAAGAAACCGTAACCGGGTATAATTGCTTCTGCACCGGAATCCTTTGCAGCCTTTATTACCTTATCAATGTTGATGTATGTTTCTCCTGCAGATGTACCATGCAAGGGAATTGCTGTATCAGCCATGGTGACATGCTTGGCATGCTTATCAGCATCAGAATAAATTGCAATTGCTTTAATTCCCAACTTTTTTAAAGTCTTTATTATTCTAACTGCAATCTCACCTCTATTAGCGACCAAAACCGAATTGAATGGTTTTTTCTTTGATAATCTTTCTGTTTCAAGAAATTCTTGGTAATTTTTCCAGCCTCCAAAGGTTGTAATATCAGTTGTGCCAGAGAGGTTGTACCCAAATTCTTCACAGATAAAAGATTTTACCCACTCACCAGAAGTTAATTCTACTGAACCAATCCCCAATGGTTCAGGAACCATTGCGATGAAATTCCCAAATAATTCTTTGGGTACAGCATATACTTCAATTCTGATGTTTTCTCCGTCTTGTTCAACTCTTCTCAATCCTGGTTTGGCAACAGGCCCAGTTTTGGGCAATGCGTATAATCTGTATTTCTTGGAAGTAGTAGTGGACTCGATAAAAGTGGCGTTACATTGTTCTAATTGCCAGTGCAATTGGAAGCCCTTTAAGTGCGCTCCCACCACGGCTAACTTGATTTGCAGGTCGTAATTGATTTTTGGTACAGAGTCTTTTAATTCATCTCCAACAGTGGAAATTTGTTTTGGCAAGCAGCCATACGTTCTTGTACCATTAGGATACAATAATTTCATATACTTGTTGGCCAAGTCTAGTAATGCATAATCGTTGAATTTATGAGATAACAAGGTGATACCGAAAGGTAATCCGTCACTTCTGAATCCAGCCGGAATGGCTAATGCAGACATATCAGCTAAATTAACAAAATTAGTGTAGGTACCTTGATATGAGTTAACTTTGACTGGTTCCTTTTTGATTTGTTCGATAGTTGGGTTTAAAGGACAAGTTGGGACGATTATCACGTCTACCTCCTTCAATAACACTTTGACTTTTTGAAGAATTCCTTGTCTCTTATATTCATAATCAAATGCTGATGCTGCCGAAATGTTTCCTCCTCCACGAATAATGTCAATTACAGTCGGATCAAGATCATCTTCTGGAGGATTGGTTTTTAAAAAGTCTTTTATAGCGGTATACCTTTCTGCGACCCAAGCACCCTCGTAAAGGCACTTTGCTAATTCTAATAATGGGTCAATGTTGATTGAGGAAACTTGGCCAATATTTTTGAAAAGTTCTACTGCGTTGTTGTACAACTGTGGGTTTTCTGATTCTCCATACCATAAAAGATTAGTAGGAACTGCAATTCTTGGCTTATTAAATTTGGTCAAAGGGTTCTTTGGTAACTCACGAGAGTACTCGTCATTCAAACCATCTTCTTTGGCCAAAATATTGAATGTAATTTGAGCATCTTGTAAATTTAACGAAAAGATAGAAACACAATCAAGGGATTTACAAGCAGGCACAACACCCTTTGTAGAAAATACACCCTTTGTTGGTTTTAACCCAATTAAGTTGTTTAATGCGGCTGGAACTCTTCCCGATCCAGCAGTGTCGGTACCCAAAGCTATTGGAACAATACCTCTTGCGACCACTGAGGCAGATCCACTAGATGAACCACCAGAAACATATCTTTTATCGAAAGTGTTTGGTGTAACCCCGTATGGAGATCTTGTTCCTACCAATCCAGTAGCAAATTGGTCTAAATTAGTTTTACCTATAATTATAGCACCAGCTTGTCTTAATAATGCAACAGTGGTAGCATCCTCTTTAGCTGTGTATGCATATGAAGGGCAAGCAGCAGTTGTGTCGAACCCTTTTACGTCAATGTTGTCTTTGATGGCCACAGGAACACCGTAAAGTGGTAATTCTGCTTTATTAGTTCTCGATTGAAGGTAGTTCCATTGGTGAGTAATCGAGTCCTCAGATGCAAGTGAGATCCATGCTGGATCAGTAGGAGATGTTGATTGCGTTCTTAATAATGCTAGTAACACATGAAACGATTCATTTGGAGTAGCCTGGTTGTGAAACTTCTTCCAGTCAGCAACTGTCCAACCACAATAGTTAGGGATGTCTTCAGTCATTGTGAGATTTTTAATTGCTGCAAATAAATATGTAGAGAGTGATAATAATTTTGTAATGAACTAAAGGCTTTTTAGTTATACATCAACTATAACGTACTTCTCTCATACTACTAAAATGCACGGGCTCTATCACTATAAATACAATGCCTATCGAAGACAATTTGATTTCGCCTCGGGGAATTTCCGAAGCATGAGTGATAATCTCAGAATGCAACCGATCCCGACAGTATCGGAAAGCTGATACGCACCCACGTAGTCGGAAATTTAAGATTTGAAAATGGCCCATCCTCTGGGCCATACCAAACCACCTAAACGCCAGTATCCCACCTAAAGCCAATTTCCCACCCCCTACTTCTCATATCTAGTACCAACCATTATTCACCATTTGTTAATCACTTACGGCGCTGGACATACTTCTATCCTGTATCTTGATACCGTTATCGATCTGATATGTAATTGGCAGATAACGCACTTGACATATGGCAAACTGGCATTTTCCCTCCGTTATACGGACGGAATTTGCAGGGTGAAGCAGTTGAATGTACGGCATATATTTTGGTCCTGTTAATACAGGTAAAGAATATGTTATCATGCTATCTTGTGAGCGATTGGAAACACAAAGTTGGTGCTATCGGGATTTTCGTACAAAATAGGCAGTAATATCGATAACGTCCGGTCAAGACAGGGATTAAACCCATATCTTATACGATAAACAAGCCCGGTGGCTGATAACGTTTATTAGTACAATCAATAGATCTTGGGGCATACTTGTCAGTCTACGTAAGTTCTTGTATGCATTTTTGAGGCTTGTAATAGTTGGCGGCAATCGTTAGGAAAATTTTATTGACTTCTAAGTCTGTACGGTAAAGTAAATGCATATCCCGGCGCACGGTAGTAAATTTGGACCGGTGAGCGTTTTTTCCATTGTAGCAAATACAACGTAAAATGCTTCTTACAGAGTCGTAGTATGTTTATAGTGTGAATTATTACATACTACAGGTGTAGTGTGAAGCAGGTCCAACACTTCATTTGTTAAAGAATGTTATTTATATGCAGGTGATACCACTGATGAATCTGTATGAGTGTAGAAGTGGTTTTGAAACTAACAAGCCTTTAGTTTGTAGACTGGTTTTCATTTCATGTCGTGCACAAATATGGATGCTTAGATTGTGGCACCAGGATTTATAGAATGAGTCAGAATCGCTCGGTTTGATAAATGTTTGGTGTCTCCATATTTTAGCTAAGTTGAGACATCAATACAGGACTAACTCATTTTTTAATGTTGTTTATCAATTAAAATGGTTGCAAATCCTGTATATGGCTTGACATTTTTAGTAACTGATAAGAACTATCAGTTTGCTTATCAGTAAACTGTACCTGTTCAAGCCTAGTTCGATAGGCGATTGAGTTACGTTGTCGGGGCGCGTTCGGCGGTCTATTATCTCTGGTTAGGATTGTTTTATCATTAACTGACATTGCATGTGTATCAATATTTTTAATTAATTGCATGAAGTAATCAAGACATTGATAGACAAGATATCATATAAAAGTCAATTGAATTTTCGTGTTTTAAGTCTTACGTTGAAACCCAATTGATTTTGAAGAAGATAGAAACATAGACTAGTTATTCATTGCTAATGTCTTCGTCAGAAATATTTGTTCCTTTGCAACAAAAGGATGGTTACGGTATTGTTGTTGGTCTTGGAGCAGCCTTTGCTTTGGGGATGATGTTGACAACATTTATGTTAAGAAGATATAATAAAGAAATCATGACGGCAGAAGAATTTGCTACCGCCGGTAGAACAGTTAAAACAGGTTTGATTGCAGCTGCTGTTGTGTCGTCCTGGACTTGGGCAGCCACTTTATTAACATCAACAACTCAAGTCTATAATAACGGGGTTGCCGGTGCTGTCTATTATGCAGCCGGGGCTGCTTGTCAGATTGTGTTATTTGCCTGTTTAGCTATCAAAGGTAAACAAAAGGCACCTGCTGCCCATTCATACTTAGAAATCATCAGAGCGAGATATGGAACTACTACACATGCCGTGTATATCTTTTGGGGTTTTGCAACAAACATTCTTGTCACCGCAATGTTGTTAACTGGGGGCTCGGCTGTTGTGAAGGACTTGACTGGTATGAACATTGAAGCTGCATGTTTGCTTTTACCCTTGGGTGTCGTCATTTACACGATGTTTGGAGGCATTAAAGCTACATTTTTAACTGATTACGTTCACACAATCTTCATCGTTGTGATTATTCTTGTGTTTGCCTTCACTGCCTTTGCCACCTCTGATGTTTTAGGTTCACCTGGTAGGGTTTGGGAATTAGTTACTCAGTATGCACTTGAACATCCAAGAGAAGGTAATGCCGGTGGCTCATACTTAACAATGCACTCAAGATCGGGTGGTATTTTCTTTGTTATCAATATTGTTGGTAACTTTGGTACTGTCTTCCTTGATAATGGCTATTTTAATAAAGCTTTTGCTGCCGATCCTGCCTCTGCTTTACCAGGATATGTCTTAGGTGGTTTGGCTTGGTTAGCTATTCCAGCATTAACTGCTACTACTTTAGGCTTAACAGCATTGTGCTTGGAAGGTACACCATCATGGCCAACATACCCAAGAAAAATGACTTCCTTGGAAGTTAGTTCAGGATTGGTGTTACCAAATGCTGCTACTGCCTTGTTGGGAAAAGGAGGTTCATATGCCTCGCTCATCATGGTTTTTATGGCTGTTACCTCTGCCATGTCTGCCGAATTAATTGCTGTATCCACAATTTTTACTTATGATATCTACAGACCATATGTCAACCCTAGAGCAAAAGGTAAGAAGTTGATATTCGTATCACACATCTCAGTTGTGGTTTTTGCATATGTTTTAGCAGGATTTGCTATTGGTTTATATTACGCTGGTATTTCAATGGGTTATTTGTATGAATTGATGGGAATTATTATTGGTGGTGCTGTTTTACCAGCAGCTTTAACATTACTCTGGGGTGGTCAGAACAAACAAGCTGCCACCTGGACTCCTCCTATTGCTACTGCTTTAGCCATTATGTCATGGTTAGTATGTACAAAGAAGCAAGAAGGTACAATTTCCGTCGATACTACTTTTATGGACAACCCAATGTTAACTGGTAATGTTGTTGCGTTATTATCGCCATTAATCATTATTCCTGTCTTGACATTTGTATTCAAGCCACAAAATTTTGATTGGGAAATTCTCAAATCAATCCAACGTGCAGACGAAGATGAAGAAATCATGGAAGCAACAGAACCAGTTTACGATGAAGAGAAGGTTTATCCTGTGAAGTCACAAGTTACAGTAATTGCAAGTCAAATCGCTGAAATGAATCCAAATAAATATCTTGAGGAAGAAGAAAAATTGAAGAGGGCTTTCAAATATGGGTCATACATTTGTGTCACCTTAACTATATGTTTGGTTGTACTTTGGCCAATGCCAATGTATGGTACTAGTTACGTTTTTTCAAGAAAGTTCTTCACTGGTTGGATTGTTGTTTTTATAATTTGGATCTTCTTCACGGCATTCATGGTAATTCTCTATCCAATCTGGGAAGGAAGAGAAGTTATATTTCAGACTGCTAGAGGAATTTATTGGGACTTATCTGGTCAAACACATAAATTGAGAGAATGGCAAAACTCAAATCCAGAAAAGTTGCACGTTATACAATCTCAAGTAGAGGCTCACCACATAGCAGCAATGCAATCTGCTGGACCTCAAGTACTTCAAGGTACAACAATATTCAATGGAAGTTTTACACCACACATCATCGATGAGGAGTTAAGCGACGAAAAGAAAGATTAGAGTAAAGTGCATTTGTATTTATCCGTTTCAATTCTTGTTCAACCTTTTAATACGTTTTCAGTACACAAATTCGATACATAAAGTCAAGTAATCTTGTGTAATTTTTCATTAAAATTCAACTTTGTTGATCTTGTAGTTCTTGATTTAATTGCTGGTATTCCCGCTAAATGAATTATGTTGCATCGTTCGAAAAAAAATGGCTGCAAAATATTTTCAGGACCATTACGGTATTTTCAAACAGACAGTTTATACGTAAGAAGCCAATATATACTACAGTAGCTACATGGATAGGTACACATAACACATATATTAAATATGATCTGATAGATTAGAGGAGAAATGAATGGGTATGTAAAGCCAAAAGTTGTGGCAGTATTTCGACGTATAGTTTCTGTGATCGTCTCGTCGCTAATCTATTAGTCTCAACCTCTTTAAATCAAACTGTTTCGCTTATGTCTATTCCCTCAAAGTTTACCATGTTTAAACTAATTCTTTTCTTCGATATATTCTCTATCGTCACTCTTACCTTCTAACTCGTTTCTGATTACCTCCATTTCACCAACTTGATCTTTCCACATCTTTTTAGTCTTCTTGTTGTCATCTTCTTTATCAAACAAAGAGTCATCTGGTCTTCTATACGAGCCACCCAATCTATCCCATAAGGTAGTGAATTGACCATAGTTATAATTGAAATATAAATGGTGAATTGTGTGGTTTGCTGTACCGTTGACAACAGGATCATTGGACAAGTATTGACCGTCGTGAATCATCACTGTCCAGAAGTTAACAAAGGTAAAAAGACCTAAGTAACTGACTTTGTTTAATGGGAAAAGCAATGGGTAAATATGGTATGGCAAAGATTGTGCCCATCCATCTACTGGATGGAACGCATGTGATGCAAATGGAGTACAAACAATCCATTTGTGATGAGGTTTGTGTAACCTCTTATAAACCGAGGGCCAGTGTAACCATCTGTGAATGAAGTAAATACCACAATCGGTGAACAAAATAAATTGAGGAACTTGAAACAAGATTGCTTTCCAGCCTCCCGTCGATTCATCCACCTTCATATACAATTTGGAGTAACCATTCAATTCTAAGAGAAAGAAAGGGATGGTTAACGACACCATGGTAGGAATAGCTGTAATTCCTCTGTGAATTTCCAACCATATTTGGTTCTTAAGGTATCTTGGATGGTTAAAGATCTTTTTATCAAACATGAAGAAATATGAAAATGTTGCAACCCCCAAGTACAACACCCAACCAAAGATAGTGGTGATGATGAACATGGTGATAAATTCTCTGATTGTACTTGATCTTGGAAGGAAGGAGTCGTTCATGTACTTTGACGCAGGCAACAAGTTTGGACCTAACCCGTAGATTTCATCTTTGTTCCTCATGGAGTCAAAAAACGAAGTCACCGCAGAGAGTTGTGAGGCATAGTTAGAAGTGTAAGCGATAGATGAGTTTAAATTGTTGCTGGCACCTGCGTTTTTCGTGAAGAATTCAGCAACCGCACCATCTTTGGGTAACACGGAAGCGTAAAACGCATCGAAAAGGAAGTAATCACTGATTTCCAATACAATATCCATAATGAAATAGTATCAAGGTGAATTGTTTAACGAGAATGACCCAATATACCCTGTAAAATTACTATTTCCACCAAGAAGTATTATCACACTTACAAATCATAAACAATCGGGTCAAAATTTTCTTTATATATAGTAACTTGTATGCAATTATCGTCGTTTAGGTAAACGACTGTAGGCGAGTTCGGGATTTGGACCCATGCCACCACGCAATAATCATTCCATTACGTAAACTCTATACGATACTACTGTTCAGTCTGATGGTACATTTCTCACCTAAGAGGGGACTATGTGTTCACCTAGCAGCCCAGTACCACGTTGACGAGTACTTCTAAATAGTGTTTTGTGAATTACTGTATATTAACAGGCTCCTCGTATAGCAAGTTTAGTGGTTCGATCAGAAACATTCAATGCAACAATAGTGTGATACCTTGTCAGTGCCATGTCCCCTGTTTATAAAACAACCCCATTGATCTACATTCTGCTACACAATATACAACGTCATGACCATTCGCAGTAACGCCATTTCGGTAAAGTTGTTCTTACTTCTTAGTACACGGTACCGGTATATAGTGGGCTCGAGGAACCGTGCCTCATCGCACCGGTCTTATCTAAACCATCTACGAGCTGCGTGTACTCCCTGTAATTATACATTTTGTTAATTGCTTTTGAAAACCCTTGACTGGTACGGGCTACTAGTGATGTGTTATATCTGTGGAAGTTGAGACTACTGATACTGCTTGTTTTGCTGGGAAGAGGTTCGTTCCTTTAGTAGAAATTGATAAATTAGAGCGAATTCTCTTCTATGTGTGTGTGTAATTACAATGTATCCTCCTTCTCTTACTACGGCCACAAAAACTCATTGTTTACCGTAGCAATACTTGCATAAGAATAGTACCATTCCTGCGATGATATAATATTACCTTTTCAAATGATTGTATTCTTGTTATATTATATTGCTCCCTTTATATATCTATAGTTTAGTACTGCGGAAAGATTGCCTTTCCCATAGAAGCATATTGTGCCCAGTTCGTACCTCCTATTACAATTACCCCTATCTAAATCAAATCTAGCAAATCATCGCTAGGTTTAGGTTTAGGTTTCGGGTCAGTACTAGGAGATAACACCATATTGGCATTGAACCCAGGAGGAAAGTTGGATGCTGTCGTGCTAGACTGAAATGATAATCCAGTTGACCGGTTGGTTTGTACATTGGATTGGCTTGAACTGTTTGGTTGTTGGTTTGTGAAATTCAAAGGTTGCCACGATGTTGTTTGTTTTGGAGTATGACTGTTCAAAGTAGTATTATACAATGGTATATCGATTTTCTTTCGCACCTCAGTGTCCCAATTGATTGCACTTTTGGATGCAGTTTGAAAGTCTTCAAATTCTTCATCTTGGATCTCTGGTTTTCCAAAATCAGTTCCCTTCAACGTATTCAAGAGCTTTGTATTTTTCCCACTATTCGGTTCAGTAGCTCCAAATGTTAAAGGGGTTTTTGGGGTAGGTTTCAAACTCAACGAGCTTATTCCTGGTTTATTTTGATTACTACCAGTGGTTTTCGGTGTAGGTTTTAATACCCGTTCAGTGTTTGAAGGTCGAGCCAGGGATCTCGTTGTTGGTTTCATGACCTCTGATTTAATATTGGTTTCAGTTCTTTCATTGAGTCTTTGAGTGCTCACAAGTGAGTCAAAATTGTTGCTTACCGATCCCTCATTCAATGTGGAAAGTTTTTTATCAACCAATTTCTTTTCAATGGAATTAATGTATTGCATGAACTGTTTGAATTCACTTTTATTGCAATCGTTGCATCCAAATGACAACGAGTAACATTGTGGTAAAATATTGTCGACTGAGCTTTCTAAATCTAATGAAATATTCTCACTTTCTGTTAATCGAACAAAGAACTTGAGAGCACTCAAGACAATTCGTTTATCACGAGATTTCAAGTTTTTGAGTATTGGTAGTAATTGCTCAGTAACAATTGTTTTATCGATCACTTTTTGGTTTATAAGCTTCTCGAATGTTTCCATTGTAGTCAATTTAATTGATAAAACAGTTGTGGTTTTGAAAACTGAACACAACATTGGAAATAAAGAATTTTTAATATATGGAAATTCGATTTTGTCAACAAAATTGGGTATTAATTTTAATAACAACTCTTGAAGTTTAATTTTGGTCACATCATCTGCAACTTCTTTGTCGGATGCCTTCAAAATAAGTTCTAACAATGCTTTGATAATAGGAACAAATTCTTTATCATTCAACTTAGACTGAAGTATGGGCACATTTCCTACTATAGTTAATCTCGTTTTGACTGATGCGTTAATAAGTTTAGTAAATGTGTGAGATTTCTTCTTAGAGTTGTCTTTGAAAATTGATTCATAAATTCGATCTTGGAAAGAAAGGCTTGATAATGATGATCCAATTTTAAAGATGCAAATCAAACAATATGATATTAAATCGTCCACTTCAGGATTAATTGGATCAGTTAACACATTCAATTCGTTGTGAATAACCTCTAATAATAATGATAGCAATTTTGTACTTTTGAACTTTACCGGGAACTGTGCAATTAGATCACTATTGGATAAGCCTTTGATGAAAATAAGTTTTTCTTCCATAGTTTTTGTGGAGAACTCATCGATGAACCACATTGCCTTGATTAAACTACCGTTAAAATAATCCGACTCGATGAATTGATTTATCGTTATTCTGTCATTTGGATAACGAGCAAGGATTTGTGTAAACAATGTATACATTTGATCCGGGATATTCTTCAAAAGATACTTCAATTCTGAAGGATTGTGGTTATAGAATTTCCCACTAAATTTTCTGAACTCGTCCTTGTATTCTCTGATACTATTTGGGTCGTAAGAATTAATGAGGAAATCGTTATTATAAAGAAAATAAATAAGACAGCCTAATGACCACATATCGTTGCCAAAATCCAATTGTGATTGCGAGTCAACAATCAATTCTGGCGCAGTGAAGTTCAAATTCATGTTGGCAAATGGTACAATTGATTGAGACATGATATAAAACGAAGATCTTTCTTGGGGGGAAATTTCCAGTAGATTTTGCAAGAAACGGAATCCCGCTAACTTCCAATCGCCGTCATTATTTATGAAGATGGAATTCGGTTGTAGGTTCAAGTGGATTGCGTTTCCGTGTGTGTGCAAAAACTGGAGTGCTTTCGAAACTTGCAAAAGCCCCAGCTGAATGGAGACGTGATCCAATTTCTCAATCGATAAGCTTGCGAGCGAATCAGTAATTGGTTCTGTGGCAAACAAGAACTTTGTTTTGGTTTCTTCCAACACCTCCAAAATCGTCAAGATCTGTGGGTGCTTGAACTTTGAAAGTTGACTGATGGAAAACTTGACTAACTCGTAACATTCGCTGATAATGACTTTTGGGTTCTTGCTGGCAGAAGACGTCGAACAGATCCGGGATACCGATGCCTCGAACTTTGTCTTGTCAAAGATAAACACCGATGCTAGCCGGCCACTGCTGCGGTGCTTGGCTGGGTAAATCGTCCATGGCTCAGACACAAACGTCGGGTTGTCCAGAACATTATAGCTTGCTCTGATCCCTGACTTGAACACCGACTTAAACATGTAGCCCGAAAAGAAGATAATGAGGGTATTTTATCAAATATCAAATATGATTATTCTGTACTGTAGCGAAATCACCACAGAATGTATCTAATGTCATCACGAAGTGTGCTACCAATATTTCAGTAGAAATAAAGTTATTAAGAAGCCGCGCAAAGAAAACAACGAAACACCACTGAGGAGGGTAATGGCGCGGCCCTCAAATGGGAAGCAGGACGGGAGCGAGATTTTATGTAGAGACAACGAACGAGAACTTGGTTCTGGAAAGGATAACAGGGTAGTAGCTTCCAACGTGTAAAGTAATAGCTGTCATTGAACTGCTGTGTGAGTACAGTACGATGAGACTATCAGTGCGAAACTTGTGGTGTAAGTTCAACTCTCTTCTTATTTGACCCAAGCCATAAACTTGTAGAAAACCAGAATCTCGATCTATTGAGTAGCTACTGGGAACCAACAACGAAGGACGGTTGGTGCTAGACAGACTAAATTCTACGAAGAAATGGTGGAACAAATACAATGGCACGCAAAACTGGAACGATGATGAAGTGTAGATGTTTTAGGAAAAACTCAGGGTTCAATGTGTAAAGAAATGTTATTTTCAGTTTGCTCATTGTTTGGCAGGAAGTTATGAAATTTGTGACAATTCAACTTCGTAATCACCGAATG
This sequence comes from Suzukiozyma palmioleophila, assembly GCA_030560805.1. Classification (NCBI taxonomy): domain Eukaryota; kingdom Fungi; phylum Ascomycota; class Pichiomycetes; order Serinales; family Debaryomycetaceae; genus Suzukiozyma; species Suzukiozyma palmioleophila. Next base: position 210,067 of record JAKTVY010000014.1, read on the forward strand.
GTATCCTGTTTGTTTAACACAACTGCTACTACGACTTCTAAAGTTGCATGGTGATTGTCTACTGCTCTTGTGCCTAAACTCAAGATACTTTATACCGGGCACAGTGGTACAATCCAATGCAACATAGTGCTACCACGCTACATACTGCTGTAGGACTGAGCAGGAGCATAGTATATATACTGTGTTATTCAGACTACCAGCTTTTGACTTAAAGTTACGTTTTACTGACTTTAAAGTTCCCTCTTACTGACTTTAAAGTTACCTTATGTGTTGAAAGTGTTGATCAGTAAAGCGACCTTTACAATATCACCAAATGCACTACAATCAATCTCAAACGCAGTCTCTTTACTCCTTGCGCTCAGAATAGACGTCTCATTTTTCTCTACTTTTTGCTTATTTTTTTTTTTTTTATTTTGGGTTCGACTAATCGTTCCCGGTTTTCTTGTGTATAATCTGTAACATGTTCTTAAAATGAAAAATTATAAGTAACCACCATGGAATTATTACAAGAAAACTACGAACACACAACAAGTCGTCTCGATAGACCGTCAGAATACTTGATCAAGAAGGCTGTCAGACGACAAAATTTCGAAGACTTGACCAAGGCTCTCTCTAGCAGAACCATCTATGTTGGTAACTTAAGTCATTTCACTACTGAAGAACAAATCCACGAGCTTTTTGTGAAATGTGGTGCAATTGAAAAGATCATTATGGGTTTGGATCGAAATAAACTCACACCATGCGGGTTCTGCTTTGTTATTTTCAAAGACGCTCAGGGTTCGTTAGATGCTATTAAATATCTCAAAAACACTTACTTGGACGATCAGCAGATCTCAATTGATTTGGACCCCGGTTTCAGAGAAGGAAGACAGTTTGGTAGAGGAGTATTTGGTGGTCAAGCGGGCCAAGAAAATGCAGAAAATGGCGGAAGAGGTTACCATCGTGGCTTCAGAGGTAGAGGTAGAGGTGGCTTCAGAGGCAGAGGTGGCTTCAGAGGCAGAGGTGGTAGAGGAGATTTTAGAGGCAGGGGAAGAGGTGGTTTCAGAGACTTCAGAAACTAAAGAAACGACACCCACTTTGGTAATCGGTCAAGGTCAAAATAATCACACCCATTGTATATTAGAATACTCATCTCAGGTTTTAGTGTAGTACCAACGTGTTTCTGGTTATACCCTGGTAGGAACCTTGGTAGTAGTAACCTTGGTAGTACAGTCACAGTGTGGTACAATGCTATATAAGCACATAAACCTCACATTTTGCAAGTATTTAACTTTTATAGTCTAACAATTCTAGCTAATCTAATCGTCTCTAAGACACTTGGTATAATTATATGAGTAAAAGTTTGACGTAACACAAAAGTTTTCGTCATGGCACTGGTTTGAAACTATGGTTCCATTTGCACAGTCTGGAGTAAATGGAGATCTTCTGTATCTCAAGTCAGTGTACTTCTGATTAAAGGCAATATCAGATTGATTTTTCAAGTTTTCAACTACATGGGAGTGCCAGAAGGTGGCATTTAATGGCGCATCAGTTGGCCATTCACCTTTTGGATCATAGACATCCCTGGCAGAATACTCAAAACTCCATACTGGTTCAGCACCACCATTGATGAATGTATCATTCAACTTGGTGTAGTAACTGTATGAATTGATAATGTTAAATGAGTCCTTGTCTACTTCGTAGTATCTCCATGATGGGTTGACGACACTATCTGGAATGACTGATGGCGCTGTCCAGGCCATGTTAACAACGTTTTCGACATTCTGTTCAGCTCCCCATTTATAGGCTACTGAAAACTCGTCTCTGTGGGTATGGCCGTAGAAGATACCGGCAATGGTGTATGGAGAGAATCTCTCCACAATCTTGTGGAAGATTTGTGATTGAATTGGTAATGCGTCAGGATCGTTGGGTGGAATGTGAGCCATGATCCAGACTCTTTGCCCTTTGGACTCGGACTTAACTAATTCATCCACAAGGAACTTCCATTGACCAAAAGGATCTGGTGTTTGTTCCAAGTTGATGTAGGACCATAAGTTTTTTTGGTAATAGCAATTTGAGTTTAATGCTATAACCTTCAATCCTCTTTTAGTAACATAGGAAAACCCCGCGTAATGGTTGACTAACTCGGTTTTGTTGGTACCATTCAACCATCCATTGTTGATCCATAACTCGGCCATTAATTCGGTATTCCATTGGTACGAGTTGTTGAATCCATATCCATGAAGTGCTAACTGACCATATGGAAAAGTATCATGGTTACCTAAAGAAGGAAATACGGAAATATTTCCAAGGTAATGCTTCATCAAGTTGAAAGTTTTGATTTCAGCCGTTTTTGTAACGTCTGGACTACAGTGGATAACATCATGATCGACCAAATCACCAGTGAAGATGGAAAATTCAAAGTTTTTCTCTTTACTAAGAGATTTGATGGATTTAAGAGTGTTGTTAATTAAAAGCTCTGGGGAATCACAAGCATATGCACCAAAACTTGTGGCAGGAGAATTTACAAATGCCCATCCTCTTGTTTTTGGATAATCGTAGTAGTCGCCTTTAATGTAGTTTCCGGAATCATCGTAATGTGCATCAGGATAGAACGAGAAATCAAATGTCGATACATTAGAATCAACTTTGTTGTAGTAATCAGTGAAGTTATATGACTTCAATTTTGGCAAGTCTGAATTAACTGATTCTGGTAAGCAACAGATTGGGTTCGAGCAGTTTGCTTCAGAGCCTAGCTTGTATCTTAACTCGGTATGTAAATCAGTAATGTGGATTATATTGAAAGTATTAGAAGAATTTGAACTTCCGTTTTGTCTCTTGGGGTATGCCGGTTCACTTTCGTGAATAGCCTGCTTCTTTGGCCACCAAGATTGAATATCATAGAGTTTATCGACATCAGGAGTTTCTGGTAAAGAACAAGCAGAATGCTTAAAGTAACAGTAGTATGTCAAATCCAAATCAGACGATACGTTGAAATTTTTCAATAAATGTAAAAAGTCGTTATCGTAAAAGTTAACTGCACCATTGTTGTGAACCCCAGAATTGAAGCTTGAATTGAATGTTTGGAAATTCTTAGAGCCTGTATTAACAAAGAAATCAACGTTGTCGCATTTAGATTCCTTGCCTTTATGGTCATTTATGCACTGCTTGAACAACAATAATGAGATTAAATGAGATGAATTAGATTGGTTGTGCATTAACGACTGAGCATATTTGATATTATGTTTACAGGTATCACATTTGGTGCCATTAAATTTGGACAATTCCTTCAAATGAACAGTAATAAAATCTGCCTCTTTATCACTTAAATCGTCAAATACTGAATCCATAAGATTATCTGACTTTCTGACTTCCAATTGTTTTTGAATTGAGTCAATGCCTCTAATGGTTTGTGCAACAACAATGGCTGCGAAAAAAAGCAAATTAATTAATTGCATAGTTGGCTGCAAAAACTGAATTGGTAAGAATCAGTGAACATGAGACCAATATTCAAGAGTAACTGCTGCTATTTATACCATGTAAATCTGAAATCATAAGTGTCGTACATTGCGTGGGCATTGTCTCATGTAGACAATTAATTGTAATCATGTCGCAAACTACCTTTGTTTGGTTGCACGTGGTCTTCCGTTGATGTGATATCAATGTATGTGATCTTCTACATGAATTGTACTGTAGGAGATTCTGTTTCTGGCCCTGGTGAGAATGAAAGATAGTTAGTTTGTGGAACGAAATGCTTATATGTGAAATGCTCATGTGTGGGAATATTCATTGCTTGTCTATTTGAATTTCTTGGAGTTATAATAGAAGGGCTTGGGGCAACGGTAAATTAATCATTGTGACAAACAACAAATAGGGGTGCGTATGAACATGCGTAAATAATTTCCTGTTTGTTTTCTGGATTCAATACATGCTTCCTAATTCGTCGAGCCGAATCCAAATTAATTGTCAAGCTTGCAAATCAACAGAAAATATTAGCAAATTGATAACGCAAGTTAGCTTTCTCTTGTTTGTCATATGATGCAATTACACACGGGTGGATGGAAAGACCTTCCGCTCATGAGAGTCAGTTTCAACTTGTTTCTGAAACATTAGTATCGTAGCATTGTAGTTGTAAAAATACCAAAAGGCAAAGTTTGAAAGCAATAGATAACATTGAGCCAATTAGTTCAATTTCAAACGGTCTAATATTGATGTGAATGGACCCAAAAAAACCAATTTCTTATCATTTTAGAGTATAATTGGAACCTTTGAACAAACATTATAAGGTAGAATTTTTGAGGAAATTAATGAAAAATCAAAAAATGTTGCAAAATAATTTAAACTTCTTACGAAAAATTAATTTGTCAGTTTATTAACACGAGTTCACGGACTCTAAGTAAGTAAAAGAACCAGGGTATATCCACATATGACGTTAAAGAGTATCTGTACAACTAGTAACATTAGAGACCACCAATTTTGCAGCCACCAAACTTGTGCCGTGTAAATATACTTACATCTAGAGCGTACAGAAACAAAAGAGAGAACATATGACACCTTGTCACTGTCAAATCAACAATGTCGTAGCGTGATACCATAACGTCAACAATAAAACATTCCAGGGTACTTGTCGTACTCTTGAGCAGTCTCAATACAGCACTTCCTCCCAAAAGCTACAAAAGAGCCATTCCAAACACAAGTTGAACTCCACAACTATAGAACTTCCTCCCTACCGATACGACTGTTACCACTATAGCCAGTAAGAATTCTGAAGTTTCTTCGCCAAATCCCACAAGTCCGCTTGAAGTAAAGCCATTTCTGCATATACCTGTTGGTGCCAAATCTGTCCTGGTAAATGACATCTAAAAACCCAAGTAGTTTCATTGGCACCAAAAAAGAAGACGAGATGTCTTTGAACGGCTCCAAAGGCAATATAGAGACAAGAAACAAGGCGAAACCATCAGCGAGTGGTGGTGGTGTCGGAGCAGCTCCGGGAATGGTGTTGATGGCCCCAAGTGCACGAAAGCCACCAAAGTTGAAGACTCATAATCGATCGCTTAGTCATAACAAATTGAATAAATTGACCACTTCAGCACACAACAGACCAAACTTGAACCGGTCAAAGTCCACTGATGGATTGATAAGATCCAAAACATCATTGAAGGGAAACAATAGATCATACACCAAATTATCTGCTCTTCAGCCATTGACAAAGACCATGTCAAATCAATCGATTAAGTCAAGCAAGTCCACAGGCTCATTAAAAGGATTGAATCCTCAACAGAATATCGGATTGAAGTCCAGTGGCAGAAAAGGAAAGGCTATATTGAGATTCAATGATGACATATCAAATGATGATTATGAGGACATGGATGATTCGACCATAGAAAACCCCCTGGAATCCGAAGAACGTACCAACTACAATCCAAACGGACCTACAATATACGACCAATTAACAAATATTGTCGATAATGTTGTACCCATTGCTCGTGCCCTGAATGAGAGCAGGTCAGATTCGAATATTTCAAACATGCCAACAACATCCGAAAACACATCACAGGAACAAGTATCACAGTCATCACAACCATCAGAATCAATTGATTCCCGAATACTACAAAAAGACGAGAACTTTAATCCCCAAGGTAATACGGAACCAAGTGGTGCTCAGAACTATTCAAAGATAACTAGCAATATCAAGCGAGATATAGGAAACGGAAGAGAAGACGACAAAGCAGCAGAAACTACAATAGAAGAGGACACAGAAAGCACGATTAAACAATCCGACCTACCCAATATCGCGACTGAATCTAGAGCATCTTCCAATGATATGAATGAACTTCACAATCCTAACGGATTACCAAACTCAACCCGTAGCTCTACTGACGATTTCAGATCAAGCGACATGTATGGAGGTTCGTTATTGTTGTCGCAATCGACGGGGTTGGTGAAGAAGATCAATCCTAAGATACAATACGGTGGAGTCAATCCAGTAAGTATTCCCAAATTGGAATCCTCGTTAGATTCAAACTCGGAATCGGTAAGTGGAATTTCATTCAAGGCCAATAAATTTGAGCAAATAGCTGAACCTGTAACAACTAATAAGACTGTTATGCCTAATAACTCCTATCAAACAAATCAAACTATATTCAACAACTTGCAACGAACAGGTACTCAGTACTTACCAGTTAAGCCAAAAATGAACTCATCAAACTCTCAGCTGAATGCGAATACTGGTGTCAACAATTTTTCAAATTTTTTGACTGCCAATCAAGACTCATCATCAAGTCAAAACACATCACAAAGTATGGAAACAAGAACACAACAAAGATTGTGGTTACAAAGAGAAAATTCATTAATGGATGTAGCAAATGTTGATTCCAAAAACTTTTCGAACTTGTCTTTGAACAATTTGATGTTTGCCCATAATCAAAGTCGGACAAATATGAGGGATTATTTCAGCAATAAACCAGGAACTGGACTTACACCAGTGACGCCAGGAAGTCAAATAACGTCATTAAGTTCGACCACCCCAAAAAATAATTCATCTGTAAATGCTCCATCAACTCCTGGTGGTGGGAATAATATAAATGGGTTATTGATGATGGTTCAGAATAGTGCACAAACATCAATTCAATCCAGAACTGAGTTTGAGAGAACTAACAGGGAATATTTGAACGTTCGTAGGCATTTGAACCCCGTTGGTAAATCATTGAATAGACTAGAAAAGTGCCAAAGTAAAGATTTACATGTGGTGAAGGGTCGTAATAAGATGAACGCTAGTTCGTCATTGATGTCCAATACTCACAATGCAAATAGCAACTCATTCAAGGAATTTTCACCACTATATCAGGAGAAAGAACACGAGGGTCAAGCTTTGTTGCAGAAGTTATGGCAGGAAGCAGTTCTTACATCCCAAGATATGCCACCATCGACGTCACAATCTGGTGTAAATGGCACGTCCAAGCCAGTACCCAACCAAATATACTTGAATCAACCAGGAACCAGAGTTAACACGGCACAAACTGCTGTAAATAACTTGAGATCTCCCGCGTCACATACTCCAACAACAAGAGCAGTGAAACTAGCACAAAGTGGGAATCAAATGGTAAATTCACAAAAGAAGGAATTGCACATTTAGTGAATGATGCTAAGTAAAACTGTGCCCACATACCTAATCGTGATTTCATCAATTTAAGCCGAAAACAACAGTTCTTGGAAACAAAGACGACATTTCAATACCACATTGCTTAATGAAGTGCTGAATTCAAGATTCCCACTACCTCACAAATAACCAAAAGGCTCAATCTACGTAGAGGGCATACATCACCGGAGGATACGACCCGTGAAATACATGTCTAGTTATAGACCAACTCCAAAATAAAATATTATCATTATATACAAGGTATACGCTATATACGTTAATAGTGTACAGCTTACTGTAACACAGTAAGGAAGATCAACTACCACATTGTGATTTGGCCCGAACAGACATGGTATCCACGTTAACCCTGTCTTTGCTTGTGTTTACCGTTGGACTTGCAGTATACATAGACTCTACCTTTTCTTCTCACCATGTAACAGTCTTTGCAAAACTTCTTGACGGAAGTTCTCACTTTGAATCCTCTGTTGGCAACCAAAAGACCGGAAAATAACGGAGAAATTCTAGGAGTGGCAGTCAAGACTCTTTGATGCACATTGGCAAAGACTCTCGACCGAATAAGCGAGGTAATTCCGATCATGTTTAGTGTCTATTGGAGGTGGTTATTGTATGAAAAATTTGTACTTTAAGAGTGTAGTCAGATGATTCGTGTCACATGACACGATCTTGAACCACCAATTTTTTCCTCCTACATCAGAGCTACCATATATATCGCGGCATCGTGGTACGGTGTCGCACAGTATGCACAGTAATATCGACGTACGTCTCTACCGTGGGTCTCTGCGTGGAGAAAAATCCCCGTTTGGCACTACCATTTCTCACGTGACGAAATTTTCGCTCACCATTTGGCAACACGTAAACTTCTGATTTGAAAATAGTAGCCCACTTGCAGTGACAAAACACGAAATCATTGGAGCTAAATTGGCGATGTCGACGGTTTCGTACAAGAACAAGGACGCGTACTCTTCGTCCGCGGTATTACCGGACAAAATGGCGGTTTTCCAGGAGTGTTTGCAACAGTTCAGTGCTACACCAGTCAACGCTAAGAAGTGTCGACAATTGTTGGCCAAGTTGTTGCGGTTGATCTATAATGGTGAAGTTTTTCCCAGCCAGGAATCCACCACATTGTTTTTTGCCATTTCCAAGTTGTTTCAACACAAGGATAGTTCCTTGAGACAATTGGTGTACTTGACCATCAAGGAATTGTCAGAAACATCTCAGGATATCATGATGTTGACTGCTTCTATAATGAAGGATATTCAAGGAGGTGACCTGGTTTACAAGCCTAATGCCATTAGAACTTTGTCCAAAGTGTTAGATTCCACCACAGTGTCTTCTTCGGAAAGATTGTTTAAGAATGCCATTGTTGACAAGAGTCCAATTGTTTCGTCAGCAGCACTTATTTCTTCATATAATTTGTTGCCAATTGGTAAGGACGTGGTTAAGGGCTACACCAATGCCACTTTGGAAACGATCAATTCGTACAAACAGTTCCCATCTAACCAGTTCCAATTGCATGAGTACTACGGAAATTCCACCTCAAACTTGCCATCGACATCCTACATGTACCAGTACCATGCTCTTGGGTTGTTGTATCACTTAAGAAACCAAGATAAAATGGGATTGATGAAGTTGATTACCGGGTTGTCTGAAGGTTCAGCATTGAAGAACTCGTTGTCAATTATCCAATTGATCAGATACATTTACAAAATCTTGTTAGACGACGAATCGTTGATTCAACATTTATATCCTATTTTGTCTGGATTTTTGAAACATAAATCTGACATGGTGGAGTTGGAAGCTTGTAAGACCTTAGTTAGCTTGCAACACTTGATTAAGGAAAACCAATTTATGAACATTATCACCACTTTGCAGAAGTTATTGAGTGTTCCAAGAACTGCTACCAGATTTGCTGCTATGAGATTGATCAATAAGATTTCCATCAAACACCCAGAAAAAATCATTGTTGTCAACTTGGAATTGGAGAACTTGATTAATGACTCCAACAGATCAATTTCCACTTTAGCAATCACCACCTTGTTGAAAACCATGAGTGCTGGTACTACAGATCAAACCGCAGGTGGTGCAAACGTTGATAGACTAATTACAAAGATGACTTCTCTTATGGACGAAATCACCGAGGATTTCAAAATTGTTATTATTGAAGCAATTGAAAACTTAGCATTAAAATTCCCAGCCAAACACAAGAAGCTCGTCACCTTCTTAACCGATTTATTGAGAGATGATGGTTCTTTACTTTTGAAATCAAGTATTGCTGATGCTTTGTTCGATTTGATTAAGTATTTGGATGACGCAAGTGCAAAACAATTAATTTTGATGAACCTTTGTGAATTCATTGAAGATTGTGAATTCACTGAATTATCAGTGAGAATCTTACATTTATTAGGTGAAGAAGGACCTCACACTTCAAACCCTTCATACTATATTAGACACATTTACAACAGATTGGTATTGGAAAACTCCATTGTTAGATCTTCTGCAGTTATTGCGTTAGCTAAATTTGCCTCGATTTGTGGTGGGGACGTTTCCAAGAACATCCAAATCTTGTTGGGAAGATGTTTGAACGATGCTGATGATGAAGTCAGAGATAGAGCGGCCATTTCTTTAAGATTCATTGCTAGTGGTCAAAAGAAATTGGTTGTTTTGGACTCAAGATACGACTTGGCTGCCCTTGAAAACAAATTAACACATTATTTGAATCAAGAAACCTTTGCTGAAGGTTTTGCTATCGATGAAGTTCCATTGTTGACTAACGAAGAATTCAAGTCTTTGGAATACAGCAAGAAGATCAACAGATTAGAATCACCATCTGGAGGTTTTGATAACACTGAAGATGAGGTTACCAAAGAGGCTGAGACTTCTTCAGGTGATAGCTTAGCCAACGATTTATTGAAACAACAAGAATACGAACGAGAATTGAAAGAAATCCCCGAATTCAAAGCTTATGGTCAATTATCGAAATCTACTATTGTACCAATTTACTTGACGGAAAAGGAAAACGAATTTGTGGTTACTGCAGTCAAACATTTCTTTATTGAACAACAAAAGTTGGTCATTCAATACAATATCACAAACACATTACCAAGATCAAAATTGTTTGATATTTCGATTCTTGCTCAACCAGATAACGAATTATACGAGGAAGATTTTATCATCCCATTACCCGAATTAGAGCCAGACCAAAGTGGTACAGTATATGTGTCATTTAGCACTCCAAACATTGCCGACGATGAATTGATTTCAGCTTTTGGTAACACCATCACATTCACTAATAAGGATATCATAGATGATGAAGGAAATGTTGATGAAACTGATGAAGGTTATTCCGACGAATACCCAATCGAAGACTTGGAAGTGTTATCAGGAGACTTTACTATTCCATTGTACAATTCTAACTTCACGGCATTATTTGATCAATTACCAAACCACGAAACTGCAGTCAAGACCATCCAAAAAGTAGATACATTAGAGAACGCAGTGACAAAATTGAGAAGTGTATTGAACTTGATGCCATTGGAAGGATCAGATTATGTTCCTACCGATTCCACATCCCATATTTTGAAATTACTTGGTAAGGATGTTTGGGGAGGTAAGGTTGCAGTTTCAGTCAGACTTGCATTAACAGGAGGTAAAGTAGTTGCCAAAATCGAAACCAAATGTGAAACCGATAACCTCAGTCCGTTTGTTATTGCTAGTGCAGAATAATGAATCGATCATGTTTAATACTGTAAACCTTATATTGCCCTATTTAAATAAAAAAATGGTACGAAAAACGTGTAGACCCAATGTAATGACCGAATTGATGTGAAACGTAATCACTTGATTACTTTTTCACTTTCAATTGTTTATATAAAACTCCTCCACTGAAATATACTGCTAATGCCGCTAGCAAGATCAACAAGAAAATCCAGATTGCTGCCAAATTGTTCGCTTTTGGAGCAGTAGGACAAGCATGGTGTGAGCGTACCTCGAAGAAGTACGTACAATCGTTGGCTTCGGCGACAAATTGTACCGATGCCTTAGCTAGCATATCTCGGTCGCAAGTGAATGTGATGATGGTGGTTTTTCTTAATTTTTGCCCAGTCTTAGCGTCGATCAAATTGTCACAGTAGGAACCATTCTCGTAAGTCAATGTCAATTTCCGGCCAGCAAACTTGGGGACAGTAGAAAATTCTCCCATGGAGAAATATGTGTTATTTTCAACATAGTACCCACCAACTAGAGATGAGTTCAAATTATCAAACTTGTGGTCTTTCTTCATCGGATTGGTACAGATCCCCAAGGTGTAATTTCTTTTCTTATCGTAAGCCTTCGAGAGCCACAGATGAGCTTTTCCGTCGTTTGACAGCGACAAACTGCTCAAGTCTATAAATTGGTGATTGATAGGATTAACCACGGAACATGGGTCGAGCGATGCCTCGACATCATCAACCTTGGGCTTGATTTGGCCCTCGTTGGTCACAGACAACTTTGGAGGTTTTGGAGGTTTCAGAGGTGGCAGTGGCACCGCTGCCGGGTTGGGATCGAGCCAGGTCAAACCCGGTAGCCTAGGTACATGTGAATCAAACCATCCCAAGCACCAGCTGAGGGACCCATGAGACCCGATAATAAGCACAAGAAGCACAAGGGCCACCACTATCGGCACTAGAGCTCGCTGGTACAACCTTGACATCACAACAGTCTATATATTTAGTGCCGCAATCTACCCAGGTCTAGAGATGAAATATGTGAAATTTTGTCTCTTCGCTAAATGATAGGGTTTATTCAGTACAGTACAAAAGTAGCCAGAAGAAACCAATTTATAGCGACAACGTGAAAGACAAATTTTCTCGGGAAAAAAGTGTGTTTGAGACCTGTTTTGCAGTACTGTGAGTGTAGAGAACAGAATAGGTCGATTGTTTATTGAAAGTTGTGCAATTTTGTCTTGTTTCCGGTGGTGAATTGTCATTGTTTTGTTAACTATGGACGGTTGGACAAGTGCTAGTCACCAATTGTTCGGGGATACGGGCATCAATTTCAAGGATGCGTTGTTGTCGAAGGTCGTGGCAGTCAAGAAGGGGCTTCAGGCGGTCGAAGTTGGCGGGATGGACGATGTTGTTGGTGGCCTTGCTGGTAGTGGCATTGGCACCATTGCTAGTGTGTCCGGGTTGGGGGTATCAGGAGTGTCGGGGACGATCCAGGGGCTTTCGGAGACTGATATGAAGTCTGCTGTCCAGCTTTTTATGTCGTGCTGTGATGGAGATTCCGTGACGTTTGAAAGCTTGGTGCGGTCATTTCCTCAGTTAGTAAACCAAGTTTATCCCGAACAATCGGGGATTTCAATGTTGGTATTTGCCATTTGTTTTGGTCAATATGCTATTGCCGAGTCGTTATTGCAAAACCACGCGGCAGACCCCGATTTGAACGATACCGTGGTGTACTATACTCCGTTGATGTGGGCAGTACATTTGAACCAATTGGACATGGTTGAGCTTTTGTTCAATTATCAGGCAGATCCGTATTTGGCACCTAAGGAGAAGAATGCCGTTGATTTGGTTACACCAGAACAGTCGGCGATTTACGAATATTTCAAGTCCCATAATTTGTTGAAAGTTGCCGTTGGTGACCAGGACGACTACTTTAAGATAGACAATTTTGGAGAAGATCCTTTGGACGATTTATCAGCTAAGATTAAATTGCAAACTATCACAGATGAGCTGTACCATGCTGATACCGCCCAAGAAGAAAGCCAAGTCTACGAGGAAGATGACGAAAACTATCTTGTGAATGATTACGATTTGGTCCATCTTGCTGAGTTTGACTACGAAAAATTGTTGCATGAACAATATATCAAGTTCACAGATTCCGATATTCCAAGCATTTTGGATTACGTGTTTAGCATCAGAACTAGACAAATTCTGTTTCAACATACAACTAAAATACCGGCAGCAATAATATTCCAGCTTATTAGGTATGCGCATTTGAAAGTCGATAGTAAAGAATTGACCGAGTTTTTGTTTGATTCCTTTGTGGCAAGATTGAGATCTGTCACCAACACCAAGTCTGGGGTGTTGAATATGGCAACAGTTGAAACTTCCGGAGATATTGTGTTATTGAGTTACTGGTTGTCAGCTTTACAATTCTTACACTTTTACCTCATCAAAAACAACATCTACAATATATTTCCTAGGTTCTTACAGGAATTGATCAGCTTGTTCCAATCATTAATTGTATCGTTGTCATTTTCCATAAATACTCGTTTAGATGATCTTATGGATGATTGTATTCTTAACTTTACTAATCTTGTTGATGTTTCAAACACGTTATATGCCAAGGACTGGAACTTCTTCAAAAACTCAAAATCGCACCCTAGCACATTCGAAGATGTCCAGAAAATGTTGTATCCACCCAAAGAGAATGAATTGATGAAACCAAGTCCTATACGATATATTCAAGTTCTAGGTGCATTGGACTATGTGTTGCGTATCCACAATGTGGACAATTTAACAAGAATGCAAACCTTTTCCCAAGTTTTTTACTATAACAATTCCATCATTTTCAATAGAATTATCAGCCAATCGAAATATTGCTCCAGATCTAAAGCAATTCAAATAAGATTAAATATTTCCACAATTGAAGATTGGTTGAGAAGTCATGATTTTAAAGTTTCGAAAGCAACCAGAATTGGAGGTTTAAACCGTTTACTTGGAGATGAAGAAGTTAAGCTTCATAATCTCTTATTGGAAGATTGGGATGATGCTGAGACCACCGTCTGCAGAGATCCACATTACTTGCAATTCTACTATAACTCATTATATTTTGTTGGAAAGACCCAATTTCAACCAACAATTGAAATCTTACAATGGTTACAATGTGTAACACTGTTGACTGACGAAGAGAGTTTGATTAATACAATAAATCAATTTGATACATTAAACTATTATCAAATTTACAAGGTTATACACAAGTTGTATAGATATGAGGTTAATGAAGCTAAGATTTCCAAAAAGTTGGCTAACTTGGTGAAGTCTCTTATGAACCAAGAAGGTGAAAATCAAATTGCTAGATTACCATTACATTACATGACCCAATCAACATTCTTGAACAAGGAGATCTATATTTACTTGAACCCAAATCATATTTTTGATATTGCTTTACCAAATAAATCTGAATGTATAAGCAACTACGGTGCTGGATTAGGAGGAGTTAGAATCTTGAGAGCAAAGAAATACCAACCAAGTTTACCAGTTCCTATTCAGGATGACGTTGACGAAATATTACAACAGAATAGAGAAAACAATAGTCACGATACATATGAGTATGAAGGAGACAACAAGTCTGAAGATGATGATGAGATCGATGAATCTGCTCAAGAAACGGACTATAAACCCAAAGAAGATTTCAAAGGTGACGAAATCTTCAAAGAAGTTCAACTTCCTAGCTCGTTAGCTCACAGGAACTGGGGTGAATCCACCTCAGAATTTGAGGCTAATCCATGGTAGTTAAGGAATCCAATGTAAATGGATGTAAACGAACGCAGAAAATCGTAACCGAACAGTATATATACAATGCACGTTTACTAAATAGAACTTGGGTATTGGTTATAAATGCGATACTAAATAGTCTTTGAATATTAGTTAATACAAAAGAATGAGTATTGTTCAAATAAATAAAGACCAACAATTATCAAATTTCCAATAAATAGAAGTTTATGAAGCCTGAAACAATAAAAGTAATGTGCTATTTCTACATGTATCACTTTCTGTGATCATCACCGAATCATAACGATTTATTAATATATACAAGAGAGGGCTAAATTACATTTTAGACAAGAAGTTGTTATTGTTGATTTTCTTGGTGTTTTCTTTCCTTAATTGTCTTCTTCTCCATTTCATGAAGTCGTTTGCTTTCAAATCAGCATTAATCTGTTTTTTATCCAACATTCCCCATAACCATTCAGGGTATTCAGAATCTTCAAGTGCAACTGGTTCATCACCGTTTTTTCTCACTTTCAAGTTCAAAACGGTACCAGCTTTGCACGACGATTTGACATTAAACAACACCCGTGATGTGCTCATCCATCTTCTTAACAACACCATGGCAATCACCGCTAAATATGTAGTTGTATTGTGTTACAGGTTTGTTCTGGTATAGAAAATGGATATGTCGCGGATTGAAAAATTTTTGCAGGAAAATGTCGTGGAATGAAAATTTTACACGACATTTGTTCATCACTTTATAGTCGCGAAATTTGACGACTTTAAATGAATCTGACGTTTATACTTCATTCCAATAGAACAAAATGCCACCAAAGAAGAAGGAAGTTCAATCAAAACCAATCTTGTTGGGAAGACCAGGTAACAACTTGAAGTCAGGTATTGTTGGTTTAGCCAATGTTGGTAAATCCACTTTTTTCCAAGCTATCACCAAATCTCCATTAGGTAACCCTGCCAACTATCCATTTGCAACTATCGAACCTGAAGAAGCAAGAGTTATTGTTCCATCCGAACGTTTTGACAAATTATGTGAATTATACAAACCAAAATCTGAAGTTCCAGCCTACATGACCATTTACGATATTGCTGGTTTGACTAAAGGTGCCCATGCTGGTGAAGGGTTAGGTAACAATTTCTTAGCCAATATCAGAGCTGTTGATGCTATCTTCCAAGTCACCAGAGCTTTCGACGACGATGAAATTATCCATATCAATGATGAAGTTAACCCAGTCGCTGACTTGGATATTGTTCACGAAGAATTAAGAATGAAAGATATCGAATTTGCTGAAAAACACTTGGAAGGAATTGAAAAAATTACCAAGAGAGGGGGTCAATCCTTAGAAGTCAAACAAAAGAAAGAAGAAGCCGAATTGGTCAAGAGAATCATTCAATTATTGAAGGATGGTCAAAGAGTCTACAACCAAACCTGGACTGCTAAAGAAGTTGAAGTCATCAACTCCATGTTCTTATTGACTGCTAAGCCATGTATCTACTTGGTTAACATTTCTGAACCACATTACGTTAAAAAGAAGAACAAGTGGTTATTGAAAATCAAAGAATGGGTTGACAAATACTCTCCAGGTGATCTTATCATTCCAATTTCCGTTTCCTTAGAAGAAAAATTGGCTGGTATGGGTTCAGACGAAGAAAGAGAAGCTTACTTGAAAGAAATCGGTGCCCAATCCGCTTTACCAAAGATCATTGTTGCCATGAGAAAGAAGTTAGATTTGATTTCTTTCTTCACTGGTGGTGCTGATGAAGTCAGGGAATGGACTATCAGAAAATGGTACACTGCTCCACAAGCTGCTGGTACTATCCACACTGATTTGGAAAGAACTTTCATTTTGGCCCAAGTTATGAAATACAACGACTTGATCGAACTTGGTGACGAAAACAGTGTCAAGGCCGCTGGTAAGTTGTTACAAAAGGGTAAAGATTACTTCGTTGAAGACGGTGATATCCTTTACGTTAAAGCTGGTGAGGGTAAGGCTCGTTAATCGGTGTTTCATGATTTATTATGTATATATGCGGTAAAGTGTCATGATTTGGTTAGTCAGTACAACTGCTGTAGCACAACGGAGTGAATCCTGCCACAAAAGCTTGGTTTCGCTAACCCGAATCCGCTTATAGTCGCAAAATACAAACCATTCAAAAATTTTGTATGCAAATAGAATCGCTGTAGCTTAGGCGTCAATGCTGTGGTCCTGGCATCGTTCTTACAGAAGCTGTCCCGGTTGCTGTTGCAATTATGCCACTAGACCAATCGGGTGCCAACACTACACCAGCGCTACCATACATATACAAGAAGTATAAAAACTACAAAAGCACGAGAATGAAGGCATAAAGAATGGAGCTAATAGTAACCACAACGCACTGTTAACGGAGTGTTCAGTTAGTATAAGTTATCAGATTAAGCGAGATATATTTTTAGACGCGGATAAATTCGACGTCAAGCAAAATAATTATTTATGTTTTATGTGCACAAAGCGTAATGCATATGTTCCAGCTTTACCAAAAGCATAAGCCTTGGGCGAATGGAAATTGCAACAATGAAGAATTCAGAAGTATCTATGGAACGACTGAACGTCAACCAGTGCTTACGATAAATAGGAGATTTGTGTGGTGAAGCATAAATATGAGGCTTACTCTACGAAAAGTACTAGTGTTGGTTGTTGGAGCAGGATTGGTGTGGTTAAACTATGCGACAATCAATTATATATGTGATGGTGCTTTAAGCCATTGGTTGTTTGCGAGGAATAAGTTTAACGATAACGAGTTGTCACAAAGTGATTTCTTGGTACGAGAGCAGACTCACTATTCAAAATACAAATATTCCGGCTATGATCGGTTTTTGTCGCTCTTCGAGAACAATTTAGACAAGGTCAAAGCAACTCCACTTGAGCAAAGATGCAAGGTGTTTTTTGAAGATTTCACTCGGTCTTCACCTGATTGGGAATTTCCACGGTTCCAGTCGCCAGCATTCAGCAAAGATATTGTGAATAAAAAGGCATTTTTTGGGGCCAAGTTGAAAGAGCTAAAGTCGCTAAATGGTCCTGATTTCGAGGCACTGATATCCCATAATGTAACAATTGACAATAAGTTCAATCATATTGTACGTCAAAGTACGTCGATCCAACATGGAATGGCCGATACAATGACACTTTTCAGGGTTTACAGTAAATGTTTTATTCAAAATTCGATACCTGAACTAAACGATATTTACAAGCGCCTATCGACCAGCTTTTTTCCATTTTTGACAAAATTGATACCGTCATACACTATCAATGGACACACATTACCGGAAAACTCAATTCCCATATTTGATGATAACAATAGGTTTACTGAAGGTGTCTATACATTCGAGACGGAAAATAACTTGATTGACTTTTATCATAAAAACAGCAATGGTAGAGGTATTCTCTTGTCTGCGTCTACAAAGCATGCGAGAGATATTACAAAGTTAATTCGGGTGCTACGTGCTTTGAACAATGAATTACCTATTCAGATTGTTTCCAAAAGTGATTTAGACAAGCGAGTCAAAGACTACATTGATATTGCTGCTACTTGCGAAATCGATTTCCTTTTAGACAAGACCCATGGCAAAGAACACGAGGTGTTCAAACCGGAACTTGACTTGTTGAACCAGTATAAAGATTTTGGTGCCAAATTCCCTAAACAGCAGATAGTGTACGTTGATATTTCCAATTCCGTAAAGTCTGGCTACAAATGGGCATTCACTCTGTACACAAATAAAATCTTAGCGTTATTACTTACCTCATTCAAAGAAGTGATTTTTTTTGATGCTGACACCGTTCCTCTTGTTCCAATAGAAGATTTTTTTGAGTCTGCCAAATACAAGCTCGGTGGAGCTTATTTCTTCCAGGATAGGTCAATTCGTGACCATAATGACTGGGTTGAAACCAATTATTTTGCCAGTTTATGTCCCACAAATGAAGACTCTCTTGATACTTTGTTTGATATTCCTAGAGTAACAGAGAAAACATTGAACAATAAATACATGACTGGATGGAGACATTTCCAGGAAGCTGGGGTTATAGTGATTGATAGAGTAAAGCATTTTCCGGGTATTCTAGCAACAACCCTGTTGGTTCTCTGGAAAGAACCTGTTAAAGCATCGATTTGGGGCGATAAGGAATTGTACTGGTTAGGGTTATCGTTAACTGGTGATGAAAGCTATGAGTTTAATAGTCACGCAGCAGGAAGTGTTGGAAAGGTGACAAAAAACCCCAAGTTTAAATACTATCCATCTTCACAAGGACATGAGTTATGTTCTAGTCATCCTGGACATGCTGATGAGAATGGCCGATTATTGTGGATTAACTCTGGATTTGCCTACTGTAAAAAGAATGGATATTATAGAGATAGATCAACATACCCATTACTGCTTTTAGATGAAGCTGCCTTGTCTTCGCTATACAAGAAGCCGTTGGAGATAGATTCCATAGTCATTCCCCCAGATCTTCCGAGATATAGAGAGCCAAAGAGTCCTATTGATATATCGCAAGAGATAAAATTCAAGAAGTCATGGGATACTAGAAAAATGGATTATGATGAAATGCTTGAAAAGTTACCCAAAGAGAGCAAACTCACACAGATTTCAGAATGGGGACCTCAGAAGGGGTGGGTAAAGAGCCCGTTATGTTACGGGTATCAATATTGTGCGTATGATAAAGTCACAGGATACGGGACTGATACTGAGGATGTTGGGACGTATTTTGCCTTTGATGAGACTGCAATAAAATGGTTTGAGTTCATTAGCAAGGTGTGGTACACAGGGAATAGCAAAGTCAGGCCTGAAGTTTAGGAGCATTGTGACATCTGTGTTTGTATAAAATAGAATTGGTTTATGTATTAAAGTATGGGATAGAAATTTTGTGAAACTACTTTTGTGCTTTGAGAGCAATTGCATGCGTAATCATCGGCTTTATAAGGTACCCCTTGTCGTTATACGAGTCTGGAGTAGTATCATCTGCAACAATCTTGTTAATAGTTTGCTTGATGGTTTTGCGTTCCTCTTCATCTAAAACTGTTATGTAAGATCTGGTTCCCCAATACTCGTAAACCTTATTTTTATCAAGTGAAATGTCATACAACAAGTACAACTCTTTATCAGGGAATGTAAAGTATGCATTATCCTTTGAAACCAACACTTTTTTCCAGTCATCTTTACGGTATTGAGGTACCTTTTCGTCAAATGTGTAGATATACTCACAACATTTGTTGGACCAGGGCTGCTTATCAAAGTAATCGATAAAAAGAGTAGTAGCAGTTACGTCCTGAGGAGGATTAACGAACGCATCAAAATAGGCAGTACCACCATTGATGAATTGACAGTTTGGAACAGGTGTGTTTTGGGCAGTCGAGGCATAATCACCGTTCCAAATAAGACCCAAAGACCCAGTAGGTTTCAAAATACGATTCATTTCCTTTAAACTTGCAACATCACTGAACCAATGAAATCCCTGGGCAACAATGATCGCATCTACTGAGTTATCAGCAACAGGAATTTCATACGAAGATGAGTTATGAATATTGGCAGGGTTAATTGTGGGGAAGTTTGATCTCAACGATTCCAACATTCCCTTACTTGGTTCAACAATGATAAGGTTCGACTTGTCAATTGAATCTCCCCATCCACTTTCAACTAAACGTTTGGTAAACTTACCAGTTCCAGCAGCAAGTTCTAAGATAACTTTGTCGGTGTCATAACTATATTGATCAATATCTGGATCAACTTTTGCTAAACCTAATTCCACAAGAAACGGGTTTACGATTTTTGCACCAAAATCTGGACGAAATGTATCGTACGCATTGTGGTTTTCGTTGAATGAATTAACAGCAATTGTGTTGGCCTGGTTGGACATGTTGATGGAGAATCAATAGTTTGGCTGCCAATTGTAAATTCCGCTTAAATGTACTTTCGGAGCCGAAACCGGTTCGCTTGTCAACAATGCATGATGCATCGGAATTCTTACAGTAGCCCCGAAATTGATGCCATTTACTAAGTTAAAGTCATAATGCATTATTCTATAGATTCCCAAATAAATAAAATCCCATCTGATGTGCCAAACATAGACGGGATGGTCGTAAAAGTTTATCGTAAAATCATTGGTAAAATATTTCATCTAGTTTGTAAGATGGCTCTATGATGCCATTGATAATTTAATGTTGTTGGTGGTTGAAAATGACTTAATGGCAGCAATATTTAAAGTGTCGTTCACATAGTTACATGCTTGATATAACAAGTTCAATACATGTGACTGCTCTGCTTTGGTCTTGAAAACTGTCTCCAAAAAGTACAAGTTAATCACATTGGCAAACTGGTTATTGTTGATAAATTTCAGAATTATAACATGCAAAATGTCATTACAATTGTTCAACGTTAGGTATGTGATAATCTCTGATAAGTTCAACACTGAAAGCCTTTTAATATTCATATGCTTCATGGCTTTGATCATCGACATGAACTTGTGTTTCAAATAATCGTGCTTTGCTAAATCACTCTTGCTTGCATTGATCAATTGTTGGAAAATTATCGAAACAATTTGTTGTTTATTTTCACGAATCATAGGCTTGTTAAGTGAAACCAACTCCGAGACCTCTTCTGGTCCGCAACAAATCAATCTAAGACTCAACTCCTCCAATGTTTTGCATTCGCGAACAACTGACTCAAATTGATAACTGCCGTCATGGATTGACTTCAAAAATGACGAGTACAATAATTGTTCAGTGATTCTTTGTGATCTTCCTTCAAAAGGTTTGAACTTGGCCAAGATAATATCCAAACCATCAACAGTCTGCCTAGTCAAGTAATACTCAATAAGCAGCTCGATTAATTCGTTTGATTGTTGTAAATAAACCTTATTGAATGGGTTTTCCACAAAATACTTTCTGAAAATTTTGTTGAACCTGGAAGAATCGCCGCAAGAAATGCAGGCATTCAAGTAACATATAATAAATTGTAATTCATCTTGTGATAACTTATAATCAACAGACTTGTTGGTAAGTATATCACGTTCAAATAAGGTGAGCACCAAAGATCCCATCTTCTCTTTGACTAAAAATTCCATAAAGGGAACATTCCATGATAATTCCGAATTATATTGGTGCATCTTGGTGAAGAATAAACCGGAATCTTTGACAATCAACAGTTTCAAATACTTGTTTTGTGTGTTTTTGACATTGTCGGCCAAAGTTCCCAACAATGCTGGTGTCAGCTTTGAAGGATTCTTGATCAAAAATTTGACCACTTCAACATCAATGTTCTCCAAATCAAATTTGACTAAAGTATGTAACAAATCTAACTTAGATTCCATGTCAAATTCTGCTTCGAATATTCTTTCAACAAAGTGTGAAACTGAAATCCGACTTCCAAGTAATATATCATGAGCAAAGTTGTGGTTGACAATAATTTCCCAAGTGGCAAGGTTGAAATTGTATGACTTTCCAAACAAATCCATAAATTTTTGAACTCCAACTTGATAGTTAATGTTGAGTAAGTAACTTAAATCAACTTCATACTTTGAACCCAAATTTACATTAATTCTTGCATTTTCTGGAATAGCAACGTTGTATGTTGCACAAGCATTCAAAATCTCAGTTGTAAAATCAATGTGATCCGAATGTTTTTCCATTGTTACCAAGAAATAAGATTTCAAATCTTCTTGCAATTTCTGTAACTGTTCATTCAATTGAATGTAGTAATTTTCAGTATCTTCGAAATGATTAATCAAGGAAGCCTGAAAGTGAACAACTTTGTTCATCAATGCAACATCTTGCTGTGAACTGGATTTGATAAGGAAGTTTGATATCACACTGATCGCATACAAATTATCCGTATGATAATCAAGGTTATCAAGGGCTTTTTGTACCATTGTTGAGTTCATTAACTGCTTGACATTGAGTTGAACGAATTCCTGGTTTGGAACGATGATCAAATAGTCAATAATTTCAGAAATGAAGTTATTCAAACTTTTAGAATCTTTGTAGTAGTTTGATTGTGTTTCAACTAAACTCCAAATTAATCCATAATATTGATGGTTGAATGATTCTTGAGTCACACCATAGTATAAGTAACTCAACAACTTCTTAAAAATGAAGATATCAAATATCAAATGTTTTTTTAACAAAACTTCCTTGATAATTTGGAAAATGTGGGTATGATCGCACAACTCTATCGACAACGACAATAACAAATCCCGACAATGATACTTGTTGGAAACTTTATCCGTTAATTCTAAACCATTCTGGTAATCTTTCCTAATAGCTAAACGGCTGTATAAGTCCCAACATTTTTCAAGACATGCAACTTGTGCATTTGTCACTTCATTCAATTTTGATGATGAAGAAATTGGCAATTTATTTTTCTTCGCTTGCAAATCATAATACCGGTGGATGAATCTAACAATCATTTCGTTATATAATTCAGTTGACAATTCTGGCAAGTATGTTATTCTATTGAACTTCAGCAACAATGAAAATGCGTCATTTAACGATTTATTACCGGATTCCTTCATAATCGATAATACGTACGACGAGATAATTTGTGAAATCTGCTGTTTTGTTGGTTTGACATTCAGCAAAATTGACAATTTATAATCTGAAAGAATGTCATCCAAGAATTTCGATGCTAATTTAATATGCCCGTTACAAACGAGAGATTGAATGAGCAAAGAGTATACCTTGAACTCATCAGCCTTTTGAGCACATACATCCTTGTAGTCGCTGTAGATTGAAACAATGTATTTATAACGTTCTTGTGAATTTTCAAAAAGCATTGGGTACTGCGCAAATGAAGATGTAAGCTCAATCAATGACGTGCAAACTTGCTCATTCCTGATTGTTGTAGTGGCAATAATTTTGGACATTAAGTTTTGACTACCCAATTCTGGGAAATTTATCAAACATGACAATAAATTAGGGAAAATTCTATCTAAATCCAACAAATTGAATTGTTTGATCGATTCAAAAATGTCTATACCCATTTTAGCAAATTCTTGCGATTTGGTTAAATGATGGTTTAATGCAAATTGATTAGAGTCTTTTGAAACAATATTCTTAACCGTTAAACTATTAGATAATAATTCGTTAATGATGATGTTATAAGTTGTGGTAGAAGGTTTGATACCTTGATGCAATAAATGTTGGTATACAGTTAAAAGAGTCGTGAGTTTAGACTCAATGGACTCGATATCGTGCTTTGAGTCTAAGTTTCTGGCAACAATGGATGACAACACGATATCGTAAAGTTCAACTGTAGGTAACGAGAGACCATTTCTGATGATAGCTTGGTATATAGGGTAAATCAAATCCAAATTTTCTGGCTCATTCGTTCGATGCAATTCCGATATCTTGTTTATTTGAGAATAGAGGAATGTGTCTGTTGGTTGGACTGACTCTTTGATGCGGCTAATTTGATCTTTATCATCTTCATTCAACTCGACGACTTTTGGAGCCTCTTTGTGATTCTGGGTATAGTACCGTTTCGAAGTAAGTTTCAATTTTGGTATAATGATTGACAAGGGGGAAAAAAGTTGTTTCAAGAGGACGTTTTTCAATGCATGAAGGTTCTGGTAGATTTGTATGTTTGCTTGCGATATGGTGAAGTTAGGGATATAAATCTCAACGACAGTGGAGTTTTGGAAATTGCGTAAGGTTAATGCTAGTCTAAGATCTGGACAGGAGACCGGTCTCTTCTCATCGTGGTTGTACATGGTATAATAGAGGCCGTAGTGTCCATTCAGTATAGCCAACTTTGACTTGGCATGTTTCGTGTGGTAGTACCATCTTTCATTGTACCACGACGTATAGTCGACCACACCATTATAGAAATTGAACTGACGGTAAGTGGTCTGGAAGAAGTTTACCTTATGGTGGCAGAACTTGCTGCGCTTTATGAAATCAGCAAACACCATAGCTGGGCATGAAGTTCATGAAAAAATGGTACCCAGCACCACCCAATATTCTTATACAATCGACAAGTCTGTGTAGTGAATCCAATGATTGCAACCACTATAAAATGCAAACACTCTTGCCGCAAATGTTTATGTTTAGGATGAAGCTAAACAAGATTTTTTTGTATATCGCAGCAAATCCCGAACGTTATATTTACCGTGGAAAATTTTTACGGTTCCTGCCGTACGTCAACCTCCGATTCCCCCCGATGGGCCCAGACAACGCTCCCACTACCGCGAAATCGTGATGCTTGCGGGGAGGGCTCGTACGAGCTTCGCTGTTGTGCATCTCGCCTGCGTTATTTACATCGTACCATAATGACTCATGTTTTGTGTAGTCTGCTTTACTGTTTATAGGGTATACTTTTGTAGCACTACGGCTCTGCGATTGGTATGGTCTCTACGACTCCACAGTGATAGTGTCGCTAATCATCATTGTTTGTTTGCCACCGTCATCCCCAGGTATCGGAAAAGGTCTCGGATACGGGAATCGGATTTAGGGTTTACGAACCTGCCTCAATGGGTAACTTGACACCATCCCTGAACTACCACCATCACATTTCAATGTGCAACAAAACCTTCCCCACGACGTGAAGTCCGAATGTGGCCCGGATCGTTGAATGTTTTCATTGGTCGTTATCCTTCAGTTTCAGGAGGCATTACTAATACGGGATCATTTGTGCTGGTACGAAGGGACCCTGAAAATGTCATATGTCATACGACCAAGTTTGCACAATGGTAAACACTCCGTACTCCACATTTACTGCCTTGCACTTGCAGTGATTTGTTATCTGTAGTGATGTCTTGTTTGGCTGCAAAAACTATTGTTGTATAGTTTATCTCAGTAAGCAATAAAGTCAGTAGTGCTGCAAGAACAAGTGCGTATAACATTGCGTTGACACAAAGCAAGAGATTGTTACACAGTGTGTAACGGTTCTTCCTTACAAAACCGTTCTTGACTTCGAGAATGAACGAGTCAAAATAGATCATAGCCCTGGAACTCAATACACCTACAGTTTTAAAATGTCTTGTCTTACAGCTCTCTTCGCAGTCACCTTCGTTTCGTGGAGGTGTTTTTTCCATTAGTTTTTCTATATAGTTCCTTTAGTGTTCCACTAGCGATAGTTCTAGTGCTCTTCGTAATTGCTCATCTTCGTCCATGTCACTAAGACTATTGTCATGTGGTCGCGAGGGTTGAACAACATTGCTACTTGATTCTTGCTGTGATAGCTCTATTGCTAGTTGCAAATCAGAATCAGTGTTGCTCAAACTGCTTCGGCTCATGGCAATTGCCATCGATAGCTCCTCTTCTTCGTCGTCAAATTGGTCTCCGTTGTACTTGTCAAACAAAACCTGTTGTTGTTGTCTGTTCAGCATTTCGTGTTCGTAGTCATCTAACTCATCAAGTATCGAATTTTTGAGCCGTACTTTATTCATGAGCCGTCTCTTTGATTTGCTTTGGCCCTCACCACTCAATTTGTCTTTCTCTCCAAATTGAAAGTACTGGATAGTATCTCCACAAATAATGACTCCATTGGTCTGTGCTTGGTCTTCGTTCAATTGAATACTGTTGATGGGTACCAAATCGCTGTACATATGGGTATACTTACGAGGATACTTGACTGAGGCTTCTTTGATGAATTCTCCTGTAGACACATTATGAATGTTTGTGAATCCATTGTACCCTCCAATTGCAACAATAGAACTGTTTAAAGCAATAGCGGTGATATTTCCAATTGGCCAGTTGTTGGCAGGTATTTGTGGTGAGTACTTCCCGAATTTTGGATATATTTGACATTGTGGTACAATCTTCCCATGTTGACGAACGTTCCATATAATGACCGATGAATCGCTCAATACATTCCCATAAAGCAACCCATCCTTTCCAGCAACATTCGTATCTCGATTTCCTAATATCTCAACCTTTCTTGATCTGACTGTTTGCATTTGCGATCTGGTGATGTATACCCCATCCTCGAGTTCCAACTGTCTTGTATACACATGGGATATATCCCTAAAGTGAAATACCTTTATGATTGACATGTAGCAAATGATAATGTTGTAATCACCGAAATCAACATCTAGGTGGTTCAAATCTTCATATGACCTCGTACCAAAGTAATTGTAATTGTTTTCAAATATTTCGGGCAAGGTGATAATGAAATCCAAAGGCAATTTCTGTAAAACAGAGTAGTCTTGGAAGTCTATGATGTAAAGTGTCGTGGCAGTGTTCATTATAATAAACTTCTTGAAGTCTGACTTGATGTTTAGTATTGCTTCCTCAAACCTTAATTCATGAAGTAGGACACCATTAGTGTTCCAGAGTTGTAATTTTCCTTTTAAAGATCCTGTGATTATATCTGCTGTTCTTGCCATTTTGTCCATACTCGAATGACTCCTCATATCTGTGGCGATAATTGAGTCCATATCTGTATTTGTACTGGATTGTCTTGTTTCGAACTTGACCACAGACGAGCTCGTCGACCCCGAAGTGGTCAAATTCTTTAGCAAGAGGTTACCATTGTACAATCCCATCAATAAGTAGTTCCAGTTAATTTTGAACGAGCTGATTTTGTTGTACAAATCAGCAGGAATATATCCCTGGTTCTTGCCATCAACCAAATTACAAGTAGTAACAGTTCCAAACCTCTTGGAAAACGTTAGCAATCTACCAAGAACTTGGTTTCTTTCAAAGTCCGCAAGTGCAAAGTCGATATTTCTGTATTCGTTGTTGATTAATTTGTAAGAATGATGAATTCCTTGAGCTCTGCTCCATTTCTTGTACACTTTCAATCTTCCAAAATACTCTTGCATCCACATAGGCGAGTTTGTCACACTGGGGAACTTCGACGGCGTTCCAAACTTCTGCGAGAACGATTTACTCCAGATGGATTTATCGGAAATAGCGTAATTCCACGTCTTACACACCAATCGTATTGAGCTCAACTGGATCATATCTAGGTTGGCAAATATCTGGATCAAGACTTCATAAGGAAGGTCATTTATGGGGAAAACTTTGGACGAATCCTGATTTTCGTGGTCTATTATCGTCTCCACAGGTTTCTTCTCGTTCATATGTGCTCCACGTTATCTCTCCTAACGGAGTATGAGTATTAGATTTATGGAATCATCTCTATGAGCCATCGTGGTATACAGGCTGCATATTATAAAGGAAACGATGGATACAATAGACTTCCAGTATCGGAAGTCTACATGTGTAACTGAGGACCCGACAGAGTCCAACGTTGACAAGACTTCGACAAGCCTTGACAAGACCTGACAAGACTTGGCTTGTTGCGAAGGAAAATTGATAGTAGAAAATACATGGAAACGGCAGCGTGGTGTGAATATAACAATCCGGTTAAGAAAAGTCGTTGCAGCTAGTTCTTAGAACACAAGAGGATGGGTATTTATCGGGATACCGGAGTTGAACTGCCCCTAGACCGAATCTTTCTTCCACAACATTACGTAATTTAGACCCGGTTTTGTTTCTGTCCCGTCTCTCGACATTTCTCTACGTAGTTTCTGTAATTTGCGCACTGGACTTAAGCTACATTCTTCCGGAACAATTCCAGGGACCTCTTAGGCTCGAGATATTTGGGGCAACAGTGTCAGAAACTGTATTTTATAGTCTAAATTCCCCAAGACGTATAAACTGCTATTCCATAGCACCTGTGTACTGTATTTGTAGTTCCAATTTGTGCCCGGTAAAAAAGTGCATTTGCAGCCGTTGGGTTCTATAGTGGAAAATTGTGAGAAAAACTGGGGCATAAAAATTTTTCAACGAGGAAAAATTTCATAAACTTCAACAAGTTGACGGAGGCAATTTACCATGTCGGAACCAGAAGAAGTGATGCCGGAAGTCAAGCAAATTGACTTGAAAGTCAAATTGCCCAGTTTTATCAGTGAGGAAATTTTGCAAATTCCGTATTCTTCTGAGGCTAGCTTGGCTGATTTGAAGCAAACCTTGAGTGCTATACCTATCACCAGACACTTGACCAACTACAATGTTTATGCTCAAGGTACAAACTTGTCTGAAGTCGTGGACGAGTTGGCTCCATTCAGTGATATCATCACTGATTTGAATTTGGATGCTGATAATCTCCAAATCGAAGTGAGACAAAGGGCCTATAATTTGGCTTCTGTGTACGAACAAGTTGTCAGATTGAGAGACACCATTGGATTGCACTTTATTGACAGAATGTCTCAAGATTTTGGTGCTTCCGCCGGTGTCAACAAGTTTAACACTATCGACTTGTCGAAGTTGGAAATCAAGGAACCAGAATCTGAAGAAGTCAAAAAGGAAGAAGTAGTAAAAGACAAAGACGACGAAAAAGAACAAGAAAAAGAACAAAACCAAATTTCTGATGAGGACAAGGCTGCTCTCAATAAAGTGGCTGACGAAATTTCGTCTGTTGACTCGTCAAAATTATCTAGTCAAGTCAACTTTGATAATACTAACGAAAAGTTAAAAATTCCAATCAAGTCATTGACTATTTCCCAGTGGTCTCCAGTGCCAGCTGCTCAAAGAATCAAAGGTGATTTGCTTTACTTAACCTTGCAAACTTTAGAAAACGAATCGTTCAACATTACCTGTCATTTCTCAGGTTTCTTTGTCAACAGATGCTCCACTGTTAACTTCAACCCTGAAATCAAGATCAACGAAAAGGGTAAAATGTACAAGAGCTACTTATTGTACAACTTGATCAGTTCATTATCTCCATCATTTGAAAAGGTTATTGAACAAAACGAAACCATCTTGACTACTTCAAGTGAACACCCAGAAACCTATCTTTTATCTAATAACGCTTTCTTGGCCTACCCATGGTTAGTCAACAACCAAAAGCCTCAAAACCACCCTGATCTTTCCAGATCACAATTGCCTTTGATTGCAAATGGTGTTGATGGTTCTGACTTTATCAAAGAGTGGAATGATGACATTCAAGGAATTAAGGACTTGCAAGGAAACACCGTTGAAGAACGTATTATGAAAGAAAAATTAATTCATAAAACTTTGCATGAATTCAACAGAGTAGCCACTGAAACTGCTATCAACATTGTGAAAGGTAACTTGACACCAATGAACCCAGGTGAAGAAGTAGATAAGCAAATCTACTTGAAAAACGGTATTTTCTATTCTTCGGGTTCCACTGCTGTCGATGCATTTGAAGCTACTGGTGGTAATGAAGCTGCTAGATACACCTGTTCCAAAGATTTATCTGCCATTAAAATCTTGAACAAAGCTCATGTTCAAGGTGTCCACAACTTAGTTACCAGTATTGTGGATTACATGGGTAAAAGAATTGTTTGTCAAGCTCCAGTTCCAGGTATTTTTAACAACTCCGTTGAAGAAGAAGAATCTGAAGACAAGGTTGTCTACGGTTTGTCAAGTGATAATACTAAGATTGTGCAAAACAAGGCATTTGAAGAGCCATTGAAAGTCGTCGCAGAACTTTTCCACTTGAAACCACATAGTGTTAAGTGCGCAGAAGACATCAAGTCCGACAGTGACTTAATTGTTTCCAAGGACACCAAAGGTATCTTTGGTACTGATGGTCGTAAATATGTTATTGATATGTACAGAACTGTTCCATTAGATATTGAATTCATTGAGCAAAACTTTGATTTAGCAAAGGAAGACTCTTATCCTCATGGTGAAGCTTCTGTTAGACATGAAGCTGTTGACAGTTGGTGGAGAAAGGAAATTGGAAACTTGATCAAAGCAGAAACCGAAAAATTGGAAAAGGAAGGTAAAAAGGATGACGAAAAACAGAAACTTAATGTTAAAGCTGATGACGTTACTTTTAACCCTGATGCTTTTACTTGTGTCGACGAATCCAAGAAAGACCAAGATGAAGTTAGAAGTATTTCGAAGTACATTAAAGACACTTTGATTGAAGAATACTTAGACACCATCCCTCATCAAATTGCTCCATTTGACGGTCAGCAATTGAGTTCAATCTTACACAACTACGGTATTAACTTGAGATACTTGGGTTACATCGCTGAACAAGCTGTTGCCAGAAGAGAAAAATTCTTAAGAGAAACTGAGGAAGCAATCAAGGCTAATGTTACTGAATCTGAAAAGAAAGCAGCCGAACGTGCTGCTAAAGAAAAAGAGGACGCAGAAAAGAAGAAGTCTGAAGAAGAGTCCAAGGAAGACAAAGATGAAAAGAAAGATGAAAAGAAAGATGAAGAAAAACAAGAAGACACCAAAGCAACTTACGAACCTATTTTTGCTAACTTCAACGCTCTCTACAGAGTTTCTATTCAAGAAATGATCGCCAGAGCTGTTAAACACATTTTGCGTAAACTTATTACCAATGTTCCTTTCTACTTAGTTCCATCTGTTGTCACACACTTCCACAACTGTTTATTTGGAGGTGATATCAACAAGAAGCCAGAAGCTCAATTTGATGAAGAGCTCAAATTATTCTACCCAGAATCAGCCTTCGAATTTGCTTCTCTCACTCATGAGGCAGTTTTAAAGTTGATTCAAAAGGAAGTTTTTATTCGTTTCAGATACACCTTGCCAGAATCATGGATTTCTGAAATCAAATCAACTCAATTATTGAGAGAAATTGCTGTTAAATTTGGTATTCAATGGAAGGCTCAAGACTATGCTTTCTCTGCTGAAGAGTTTGAAGCAAACAAAGCTAAATTTGCTACCCAAAAGCAAGTTATTGAGACCACTAAATCCAAGAAAAAGGGTAAGAAAGAAACTTCCGTTCAAACTCAAACTGTTGAACGTAACTCCATCTTTGTTCCTGAAGATATTGTCAACTTTGTTCCTAAAGTCAAGGACTCCGGTTACAAGGCCAGCTTGATTGATGAAATTTTTGCAACTGCAAGAGGACACATTGCGCAAGGTGAAAAAGAAACCGGTATTGCCATCTTGAACGACTTGTTGAATATTCAAGAACAAATATACGGTAGAGTTCATCCTGAAACCGCAAAATTCTATTTGTCTGTTTCTCAAGTTTACTCCGAGTTAGGTTTTGAATTAGAAGCTGCCAACATTGCCCGTAAAGCAATCATCTTATCTGAAAGAACTTTAGGGTTTGATTGTTCTGAAACTATCAATGCTTACATGAACGCAGGTTATTATGAATCTGCTAACTTGCAAGTAGTTAACTCAATGAAGTTATATGAACAAGCCATTGGTACAGTTGCTTCTGTTTACGGTAGTGACCATCCAGCTTTCATTACTACTTTAACCAACCTTGCTGATAACTTGCACAGAGTTAAGTTGTTTGATGGTGCAATTAAGTTGTTTGAAAAGGCATTAGATTTATCCATAAAAATTAACGGTGAAGTCAGTGAAGTCACTGGGGCTATCATTCACAGATTAGCTAATTTGCTTGTTAACGTTTCCAAGATTAAGGAATCGCTCGCCATGTTTATAAAAGCATCTGATATTTTTACCAAGCTTCTTGGTGAAGATGATTTCTTATCTAAGGAAGCAAGCAAAAACGCTGCTGGTCTTACCAACTACTTGGAATACTTGAAATACGTTGAAAAACAAAAGAAGCAAGAAGTTGCAGCTTCCACTAACGGTAAAGGAAGAGTTAGATCCACCCAAGAAATCACCGAAGCTGTCAAAGGTGGAAAGAAATCGACCAAGCACAAGAAGAACCAAGTTCTTCAAGCTGACCCATCCATTGCTTCCCAATCTATTGACGATATCATGAAATTTATCGAAGGTGGTGACAAAAAGAAGAAGTCGCAGAAAAAGGGTGGAAAGAAATAGTCTACCCAGACAGATAACTACATGTAAATATTGTATATACTAAAAGTTAAATTTTCGTTTATATAATGTTGTAGGTTTCTTGCCGACTATTATACAAAAAACGGTGGCAGATCATATGAACAGGTTTTTCTAGAATTATAATTTACAGTATTCTTTTGACCATCTAGGACACTCAATGTTTATGTGAATGGGAAATTTCGGGTACTAATTTATCTTCAGTTTTCGATTCTTCAGTCTCTAATTCTTGTTCAGGTTTCAATTGTCCAGCTTCAGCTTTAGCAACGTTTGATGGTTCGGAGTAATCGTAGTCCTCCACGCTCTCATCAATCCATCTGATGAACACTTTCTTAATGAAGTGGTCGTCGCGCTTGATCAAGTACTTCAATTTGTTTTCTATGACGTTGAGTTGCTTAAGAGTGAATTGCTTGTCTTCTTTAGTAGCCAACCAAATGTAAACATTGGTATTAGCACCAGATGTCAACACAGAAAGCTTTTTCATTTGAAATTGCGACAAGTCTGAATTTGACGTCAATTCACTCGAGATAATACCCTCGACTTTGTCGTAAATTTCCATACCTGGTCTTTCACCACGATCAATCAATTCGTACCATGCAACTTTGAACGAGTCCCATCCGGCACGAATAATCAAGAACGACACAGCAATACCTCCAATCGAGTCCAACCATGCGACATTGAAAACAACACCTCCAGTCACCGTCAATAATGCCACAAATGCCGTCAAGGAGTCAATTCTGTGGTGCCATGCATTGGCAACCAAAACCTTAGAGTTGGTGTCGACAGCCACTTTCATAGTTTTTCTAAACAAGAGTTCCTTAACAATAATGGAAGCTCCTGCCAACCATGCTGCGTTGATATTTGGGATTTGTTTCATGGTGGTTTCCGCGGCCAACTCATTACCTTGCACTGGGGCATGGGAGTGGGAGTGAGAATGGCCGTGGTCAGATGCACCCTGGGAGGTACTGGAACCAAATTCATGAGTGTGAGAGTGTCCAATGTGAATTTGACTCACCATCTCAAACAAGTATGTTGGTAAAACAAATTCAAAGATCTGCAACAATGATGTCCATCCTACACCGACACCAGCAAAGAGCAAAATTCCCGAAACCAACAACGACCCCACGGTTTCCACTTTCCCGTACCCCAAAGGGAAGTTTGTAGGCAGACCAATCTTGCTCAGGACGTTGACGGTTGCCAACGTCAAGAAATCAGCAAACATGTCCGACACGGAGTGAATAGCATCAGCTATCAAAGCCTGGGAATGGAAGTAGACACCACCCAACCCCTTTGACACTGCCAACGACACGTTGACGACTAGACCAATCCAGGTGATTCGCACGGCAGGGTTAGTTCGGATAGTTTTGAACGATGTGGACAACAATTCGTTCGGCTGGTGGTGGGCATGGGAATGGCCAAACACAGAATGGGAATGGGAGTGTTCTGAATCGTGGGAGTGAGCATGGGACGATTCAGATTCACATTGAGACCCGGGGGACGGAGACAGGCTCGCGTCGTGGGTGTGGCCGTGCTGGGACGACGTTGGTGGGTGTTCGGTGTGCCCTTGTTTACGTGGTTTGGCAAGATCACTAGCGGCCATGGGAGTCTTGTTAGGAAGATTGAGTATAATCAGAGTGGACGTGAACGCACGCAGACTAACGAGGAGGGACAGTGGTACGGGAACCAATAAACGACACCCTGCAAATAAACAGCGACTCGCTAACCAAGTAGCCATTATTGGGAAAATGCCACCTATGAAAAATTTCCACTAGGCTGGAACCAAGACACAAAAATTTACCAGATTCGTCGACGGTCACCAGTGGTACACCAATATAACAGCAAAGAAAGAAGAGCTACGCCGTCAATTTGTGTTACAATTAACCTACTCTGGTGGTGATTTTTTCACTATATACGTTCCTATATCCGGGTGGTTCCACTCGGAGATACACACAATCACGGTGCTACAGGAATGGTGATTAGCACCGGTGGTGACAATTGCAGATCTGGGGAGGAGATGGGTATTACACATGAGATAATGCAGTAGATGTAGTGCGAGATGCAGATAGGCCAGTGGTTGCGTTGGTGGAGGCCAGTGGTTGGGGGATGGCGGTCAATTGTTGTGGATGGTGCTTGGTGTGGTGGTGGTGCATGGATGGACCAATGGACTAGTCGCACTTTTGCTGAGGTTGGCCGCGGTTATGGGGAGCAGTGCGATTCGGCAGCGAGATGGTGTGTACGTTCGCCAGGTGGCCGTTGGAGCGTTTGTTGACGGTGGGTTGTGGAGTGAAAATGTTGCATTTGTGGAGGTGATTTGTGGGGGACATCCTATTTGGGTAGAATTGGGAAACAACGTTCGCTGTAGAGAGGCTTGTAGATGTGGGTTGTATGCGTGGTCGTTGATCTAGTTGTCGTTCTTTTTCGGTCCTAGTGGTATTCGTAGACTTCTTAAATCCATTTTTGTGCGTTCTGGTGCAAGCCAACATACGAGCATACGAGCAGCATACGAGCACCGTACACGAGAAGTATACACTAGCGGTGTACACGAGAAGTATACACTAGCAGTATACGCTAGCAGTATACGCTAGCAACATACACTAGTAACACGCTAGTAACAGCCGGGTCTTGCAATTCACCCTACAACGAGCTATTTGGCTCCACTCAGGAGAACAATTGTTCCACCATAGACGCAGCAGACTGCGGTGGTTGCTCGGTTTCGGCAGCCTTGGTTTCTGCTTCCTGGTTCTGTTTCACCATCCGGTGTAATCGCTCCAACCGCTTTGTCAAAGCACTCTTCGCTTGCGACTGGAACAAGTCCCGCTTCAACCCCTCCGATGGGTTACGAATATGCATGAAATTACAATGGTCGCCTCTGGTACAGGCATCAGTCTCGTAGGCTCGGCAATTAGCATCAACAAAGTTTTCGACCGGCGATAGCTCACAGTGCACTGGTTTCTTATTGTACCAGCATGTGTTCAAGTCTAGCACGGCATCGATCCCCGACTGAGGGTCAACGAATTTCACATACACATTTCCGTTCAAATGGTTATTGTCGTTCTCGCACACCACCAACAGCTTGATTTCGCCAAACTGGTTGAACTTGATAAATATATCCTTGTAGAACTCATCGAAGTATTCTTGTAGTTGCTTTGGGTTGAACTGTTCCAGGTCGTTTTTGTTCAACTTGGGGTTCTGGTACAAATTTGGCAAGAGAATCGTCGACGACGTCAACGGTTTGACGTGTTTCCGTGAGCACTTTTCTCCATGTCGACAAGCACCGATTTTTTCATAAAACGTACAGATGGTCTTGTCGTTTGATCTGTAACTCATGGTCTTCGAAGAATGTAAGGTACGGTAGAGTTTAAGTTGATTAGATTCGAAGATGTGATCTGAAGTTGCTGGTTCTATGCCCTGATCGCTGTAGATGTACAATTTCAGTGTATTCTGTGGTTTATTTGTAGTTTAACTAGTGGTATTTTCGCCATCTTAATATTTAAGACTGTACAAAAACTAGGCCATTTGGCTGCAAATTTTCATTCTTTTTGACGAAGGCAAAAACTAGTCATAGTTTGGCAGCGAGCGTACGTGGGTTTTGGTGGTTGGATCAAGTGCTGGTTCTGATTGGGATTAGGTCAATTTCAGCGCAATTTTGCGTCGTCTGGTGCTCACCTACGAAGCTTCGTAGGCCATGTTCTTAAGTGTATAGATTAGGTGTAAAGCACTGATGTGTGTTTCTATGGTACGGAGATCACCTATTTGGTTTAGTGTGGGACGGGGACGGGAAGGAATTTTTGAAACGCTCAATTGTCTTCTTCTTTCGCCAGGCTTTCATGAACAGCACCACGTCACTGAACTCAAGACTCCAGGTAACCTTTTCTCAGTAATTCCAAATCAATTCACGCCAGCTGGACGACCATAGACCTGCTGGACATGGATGAGTGCTTCTAGGTTTGTGTCCACTTCACAGTCGTTCCATTTGCAACACTAAAACTACCACATCTCCAGCAGGTATTTTCAAACCAAAAAACGGCTTAAACAACTTAAACACACAAACCAACACTTTCTACCTCAATACCATAACTAACGCCCACCTCGTTGTTTTCCCGTATTCTCGACACCTTTGTGGTATTATGGTGGTGGGCCCAGGCTAAACGTGTATCCTGTAGATAATTCATTGGGTGGTAGTTGACTGGTGAAGAACTTCCAAGAAGTGGGGCAGATTCCAGTCTTTTGTGCTTAAAACGGTTTGTTGGTGGTGCAGTTTGCCATTGGTTTGTGTTCGTTTGTTTTCATTGTTCGAGTTGCTGAAATAGTTTTATTACTCGCAAGGAAATGAATTTTTCAACCCCAACAAAATGGGCCTTGCAACTTATTCTAATCTTCTCTCATGTGGTGGGGTTGATATTGTTTCTAAAAGGGTTCTTTCCTTCAAAGGTTGTTCTTCCAGGCTATAATTCCTTCTATGAATCGTCATCACCATTTGCTGTTGGCTATGGAGGTAAACCTCAATTCGACAAGGTTATTGTAATGGTGGTAGATGCTATGAGATCCGATTTCTTTTACTCGGAGTCGATGTCCCATATGACGTTTCTTCACAAGTTGATAAACGATGGAAACGCTGTTCCTTTTACTGCATTTTCAAACCCACCAACTGTGACTCTTCCGAGATTGAAGGGTATTACCACCGGGGGCACTCCGAGCTTCTTGGATGCTATTTTGAACATTGCAGACGATAAGGATGATTCTCAAGGATTAAACAACCAAGATAGTTGGGTTCACCAATTCAAATCTAAAGGTAAGCTTATGAACTTTTATGGTGACGATACTTGGCTTAAATTATTTCCTACTACATTTACCAGAGTGGACGGTACAAACTCGTTTTTTGTAAGTGATTTTACTGAGGTTGATAACAATGTCACTAGACACTTAGATACTGAATTGAACTCGAAGGATTGGGATGGGCTCGTATTGCACTATTTGGGTCTTGATCATATTGGCCATAAAGGTGGTCCCAACTCAAAGTACATGAAACCCAAAATTCAAGAAATGGACTCAATTCTTGAAAGATTATACTCGTATGCTGAAAATTCTAAAGAAAAGACCCTTATTGTCTTTATGGGGGATCATGGAATGAACGAAATGGGTAACCATGGTGGTTCTGCAATCGGAGAAGTGAGTCCTGGATTAGCATTAATTTCGCCAGTTTTTTCGAAATTGAAGTTAGGAAATAAGGCACCACTTCCAGACTCTGAAGAGTTTTCCTTCTACGAAAATATTCAACAAATTGATTTGGTTCCTACGTTAGCAAGTTTGCTTGATTTCCCTATCCCAAAAAATAGTTTGGGGATTATCACTCGTAGCGTCTTGCCCCTTTGGAAAGAATCGCAACAGAAGCAGATCTTGTGGGAGAACTGTCAACAGATGATGGATTTATTTGTTGCCAAATACGGCATTGAATCAGATGAAAAAATTCTCCTCGTCTACAACCTTTTGAAACAAAAGGATCAAACAATTGATTCATACTACGCCTTTTTAACAGAAGTTCAAGAAATATTAGCAACTTCATCGACGAACTATAATTACACGGATGTTTTCCGCGGGTACGGGGTCATATTTGTCTCCATGATAATTACGTTTATTTCGTTCAATTATTACTTTTTCAAACAATCCAGTGTTCCAGTAGCTTTGATTGCCTTTTACGAAATTATAACATTTGTCTACTCATTACATTTCCATGGATCGTCATTAATTGAAGAAGAACATCACATCTGGTGGTTCATCACTATTATAAGTGTGGTTTTTCTTTATGTTTATACGAGAAAGCAGATTTCGAGAAAGACCATTTGGTTCTTTGGTTTGTTATTGTTAGGCTTGAGAGTTATCAGATCCTGGAACAATAGTGGGCAGAAATGGTCATCAAAATCGAAATTCGGTATTTACTTGTTGTATGAGAACCCCAACTTGTTGTGGGCGTTGGTTGTTGCGACTTATTTTGTTTTGGCTATTTCAGTCCATGCTCATGGCGATTTTTCAAGATCGTTCAATTTTTTGAATTCCACTGGAAATGATCCTAATGATTTCAAACAAGTAGGATCATTGATTTCCTTCATGTTTATTTTCGTGGGTACCTCGGTATCATTTCTGTTCAAATTATTACAGTATTATAATGATGGCCATGAGATGCCGGTAACCATGAAATGGATCTTTAAGTGGATTATTCAAAGTTATCAGTTAGAATTAGATTCATCCTTATCTGATGCTGCTTTTAAATTAAAACTACAAACTATTATTGTTCAAATGTCGAAAATATCATCATATTTCATACTTGCATTTATAGTCGTGAGACTAGTAATGGGGAAGTTCTCCAAATCAAAGGGTGGCTTGATCACTGATATTACAAATATTATTACTTTGTACTTGATCCACCACTCAAGACACGAAAACATTCCAATGATCTTGGTATTTTTATTGGTAAAGTATTCTTTTACAAATATTATTATTAATACTGATTTGTCAAAAAATGTCGACCAATTGATTTTGATAGTCTCATTATTCACAATATGCTTCCAGAATTTATCATTTTTTTCCTTTGGTAACACAAATCTGTTGGCGACAGTTGATTTGTCCAACGCTTACAACGGGATTGAGAAATACGACGTACTCCCTGTGGGTATTTTGACGTTTATTTCGAGTTATGTTGGACCGATCTACTGGTCCCTTTCCTCGTTACAAATGATTTTTGAACCATCTGTTGTAATATATAACAGAAAAAAAACCGATTTGACGTATTACAATATGTTAAAACAATCGGTAATCTTAGTCAAGTCAAAAACGACATTGTTATTCTATGCTATCTCCGCGGTGGGATTGATTGGGTCTTGTATAAATTTGAGATTCCATCTTTTCATTTGGACAGTATTCTCCCCAAGGCTTTTATATTTTGCAAGTTGGTCAGTATTGATGAACTTGTTGGTGGATCTAATTGTTGCATTAATAATCATCATTGCGCTGTATTGAGATCTCCGCTAATCCTTATTTATAATTATTTAATAAAACAAATCATTGCAATAATGGATCTCTAAAGTGTGGTTGGTTATTGATGAATTTCTGTGCACGTCTATCGTTGACATCTTCCCGTTTCTTTTGTCTACTCCAAGCCCGTTTTGTAGCAGCTAATTCTTGTCTATCTTTAACTGTCAACATGTGTCTTGTTTCGGCAGCAATAACCGTACCTTGACCTTCAGACAACACTCTTTCTGGAGGCAAGTTTTGTCTATAGTATCTTTGGAATGCACGATGACCCAAAACCGTACCAGAAGGTAAGATAAGATCATATCCATCACGGTAAATAGCGTCTTCTTCCATAGGTGGTAAGTCGTCGTCGTCGTCTTCTTCTTCTTCCCCAGAAACATCTTCCCAATCTTCCTCATCTACTTCTCCATCGACAGCTACCACAGGTGCTACGTCATCGTATGTGGACAGGAAATCGTAGAACTTGGAGATTTCTAATTTTTCATCTTCGGTTTCATAAGGAATTCTCATGTGTCTCTTTTGTCTCATGTGTTCTCTGGCAGCTTCAGCATTTCTACCTTGATAATTACAACTGATACAGAACCCAAATCCAATCTTTTCTCCGAGATAACTTATCAACCCTTCTTTATCGACCAAATAATTCTGTTCTGGAATATACAATCCGTAAGTTTTAAACATATGCTCGATATTTTCATCCACAGTATCAAAGTTCTTGTTATATTTAGGATGAGAGAACAAACACGTAGTAGGTTTGATATCAATCATCGATGCCAACTTTTCCTTATACAACTTTTCCTCTAACTGTTCATCAGTCAACTCTGATTCTGGTACAGCATCTTCTGGTGAAACAGTGAGATCGGCCATTGCTGGAGTGATATCTGATACATCTGCTGGTGTTTCTGGGTTTTCTGATTCAGTTTCTGTAGACTCGGTAGTTTCATTCAAAGCAGGAGCTTCTCCATTTTTGATTTTGGCTAACATTGCTCTCTTTGCTGTTTCCAAGAGTTCCCGTTTTCTCATTTGTAGGGCCTCTTTCTCCCTCCGTCTTTGTTCTTTCTTTGTCAATTGTTTCTGCTTGGTATTCTCATCATTTTCGGCTAAAGTCGATACTTTGGAGTTGAATGTCTGCTCGTCAATAGGTGGCAACTGAGCAACCCTTCTCTTCAAATTGTACCGGTGCCAGTCGGATTTCATATGGATCCGCTGGCTTTCCGCAGTTGGAAACTCTAATCCACAAGTATTACACGTAAACATAGTAAGATTAATGCTTAATAACACTTACAATGCTAACAAAATATCGTTCGAAACTTGCAACGGTGTGAACTGCTTGATTACTATTCATTTTGTAGTAATTTTTAGTGCGATGAGCTTCGCGGGTGCATGCAGGTTGACGGATTTTTTTATGGTAGCGTCGCACCATAGTTAACGTATAATTTAGTATAATCAATTAACGAGTTTTTCCAACCGATTACCGTTGAACAAATAGAGATGTCGCGTACGGGAAGCCCTGATGGCGAAGACTATGGTGCGATTTTACCGTCGGTGATGCAAGTCATCCGAGCAGCATCATCTTTAGCTGCGCAAGATGTGAATTTCTATTCCTCTATTGACACCGGATTAGCAGAAGAGATTAACGGATCGGGAGAACAGTTGCTTTCTTTGTGTAACAAGTTGATCCAGAACGGTGATCCAGACGGTGAAACTGTAATTCCGTTTGGAAAGGATAAAATTTCCTCCCAGTTGAGCTGGAAGCCTGTGTCCAATGTATTGGACTCAATGTTTGAGAAGATTGATATTGCATTTGATGCCTTAAAAAACGGTAACAAAGCACTGCTGAGTGGCTATACGTATTTAGAAGACTCGAATGATTCATCCAAGGGAACGTCAAAACGAATTTCCAAGCCGCAATCGCAGTTCAAAGTGAAGATTGATAATTCCGAATCTCATCCTTTTAAACCAAAGATCACAGAAAAACCTAATGCATTGAAAAGTTTCGAGGAATCAACAAAATTGGTCACTCCATCACCAGCAAACGTTGGTGATGACGAGGTTCCTATTGTAGACCCTCCTTACTATCCTCAACCATATGAATACGAAATAGATACCCAACCATACCCCGAATCTATATTGTCTGTTTCTGAGCCTATAGCCTCTAAAGACTGGCTGTCCACTTCAGCAATTTTTGTGGACACCAAGGAGGCTCTAGATTCGATGATTGAAGAATTACGTCACTCTAATGAAATCGCGGTGGACTTGGAGCACCATGACTATAGAACGTACTATGGTCTTGTTTGTCTCATGCAAATCTCTAATAGAGAGAAAGATTGGATCATTGACACCTTAGCATTAAGAGACGATTTGCAAAAGTTGAATATCGTTTTTACTGATCCAAATATCGTGAAGGTATTTCATGGGGCTTTCATGGATATTATCTGGTTACAAAGAGATTTGGGATTATACATTGTTTCATTATTTGACACATACCATGCATCCAAAAAGTTGGGATTTCCAAAGTTTTCTTTAGCATACTTATTGGAGACTTTTGCAAAATTTAAAACCTCGAAAAAGTATCAATTAAGTGATTGGAGAATCAGACCACTCCCTCCTGCCATGGAAGCTTATGCAAGATCCGATACACATTTCTTGTTAAACATTTACGATCAATTAAAGAACAAGTTAATCGAGGGTGAAAATAACAAATTACAAGAGGTATTGTATGACTCTCGTCAAGTGGCTAAGAGAAGATTTGAATATACCAAATACAGACCCCTTGTGGCATCTGCTAATGTTTCTTGTCCAATCATGGCATCAAATCCTAAAGAACCATATGGGTCCATTATGGCACAATATAATGTTCCGTTCGTACGTAAACCTGTGGTTGAAGCATTGTATAACTGGAGAGACAACATGGGCCGGAATGAAGATGAATCGGTACGTTTCATCATGCCTAACCAATTGCTAGTTAATTTAGCAAGCTTGAACCAACCTGTTGATGTACAAAACATTTTGAATGTCTCAAACTACATTACTGATCATGTTAGAAGCAACGCTAAGGAGATAGCTGAATTGTTGGAAAACACATTAAACGAGATGGAACAAAATGACTGGAAGTTGGTTGATCAATGGAATGACCAGCGTAATGGAGAAACAGATATTAACAACTTAAACGAAACAACGATAGCAGCCTACAACAATCACTTTGAGCAACTATTACAACAAGACAGTGACTTGCTCAACAGCAACACACAAGATCTTATCAATAATGACTCCATTCTTTTTAACGATATACTCAACAAAGATAACATCACTATAGAGTTTGATCTTGAATCTGGGAAGGTCATCAAGCACGACTTCAATGATGAATTGGAATCACGGTTTAACACCACCATGGAAAACATGCAAGATTTCACAGAAACCTTGAAGATTGAAGTAGACGCAGAACCAGAAATCAAGCAGTCCACACCACAGGAACAAGAAGTACCGAAGAAGACATCGACGCCAATTATTGCAGAAGACAAAATTGACCCTAACGAGATCATTACTCTTCGAAAACGGAATCCAAAACAAAATCAAAAGAAGACCAATAAACAAAGCGATGAGCCTGGTGCTGCGGTTGATTATGCCAATGCCGATAAGATTCTCCTTGATGTGAAGAAGAACTTCAACCAGGACAGAAAGAAACGATCATTCGATCCATATGGCAAGCAATCAGAAGGTCCAAAAGCCGCAAAGAGACAAAAGAGAATGAATTCAGGAAAAACCACCACCTTCACCAACAAAAAGAGATAACGAAATTGCCATTATCAACGGTATATGTGAAGTTTAAATAGAAATACCAATATTCTAGGGCCAATTTTATGTACAATAAACGAAACTTACAGTAACAAATGACAGAATATGACATAAAACTTTTGTAAAAAGTCATTTCAACCTGACAGTCCAACTGCCACATACCTCACCGTGACGAAACCACGTCAAATCATTGCAACTCCTGGTAATTATGGTTTCTCTAAAATTCTGTTTTGCAGCCAAAATTTTGCAGCCATCGACGTAAATTTTGTACTGCGCGAAAACCAAATCTCAAATTCACAATTTAAGTGTGAACACAGTGAACTCCAAGGTTAGACATAATTCGCCATTTTTACAAGTTCAGTGGGTTTATCTGTTTGTTCTGT
Source organism: Suzukiozyma palmioleophila (assembly GCA_030560805.1). NCBI lineage: Eukaryota > Fungi > Ascomycota > Pichiomycetes > Serinales > Debaryomycetaceae > Suzukiozyma > Suzukiozyma palmioleophila. The sequence goes on from JAKTVY010000014.1 coordinate 253,641, forward strand.
TATGTCGTTGCCATCTAATTTGCAACAGAATTTGTTACCATCGGAATTGAATTTTCTTGCAGAAAATGGACTCATCACCATCTTACCACGGTACTCCATGAAAAAGCTAGAGTTGATAGGTGTATGTATACGACTTTGATCTTCTTGTTACACGCGTAGCTCGACACACGACACGTTGTAGGAGCTGCAAAACACGTTTGTTCATATTTCATTTCCATGGCCTACCACAATAAATGGTGTCAGAGACGTGTTTATTGGAAGCCATAGCGAACATATGAAACTGCTATTGGACTATTGAGTCTTGTGCTTTATTGGTGCTGATTGTGGGTGTTTGATGACATTGTACTAACATTTAGTTTAAAGTGCCTGCCATGAGAGCCATGAGAAGAGAACAAGTACCGTTATGGGTGGCATTAATTTTAAAATCTCGAGATAAATGTAGCATTGTTCCGCCCGAATGGCTCAATTTGAATTACTTGCGGGAGAAATATGAAGAAGAAGTGAAAAAACCTACTCGATTCAGTAGTTTGCCCAGTAACTGGCTAGAGATTTCTAAAATTATTTTAGCAAGAGCACCAGATGACCTTGAAGATCCGTCACACCTTTTGCGGTCCATCATCCAGGATCTCCGGGAGATCAGATTGGTGAAGTCTAGAAAGGGTTTGAAGGAATTGAACGAGTCAAACATCCAATTGAACGACTTATCACTACTAGAAATTAACGAAATCAGGCCGTTTGTGCTACAAGTGATGAACAAATTGCGAAAACTACACGATACTACCATTAATACTGCAGCAAACAACGCCGATGTCTCTGATGATGACGAATATTAAATGAAATCGTGAATTTTAGAGGGAAAAAAGTCGATTTTTTCACACAACTTTTAGACAGCTCTTCACGACTAATTCTTCATCGCCACAAGTATCCTACAAGATTGCTTTACCATCTGTTTATGCCATTTTGGCAACAACTGTTCACGATACAAAATCGGACCCAAGATGACCGGCCGGTATATAACCAAAACGATTTGAGCCATAGTGAGTCAATTCTGAAAATCCAGTTACAGTTGAGATTCACCTTATGAGCAAGCTTAGACTGTTGAACAAGGAGTTTGTGTCCAATCTCAAGACCCATCAGATAAACACCGATGCAAAACGAAATCTTATTTTGTCGATTTTGAAATCGACAACCACCAAGAGAGAAGCTAGAAACTACTTGAACAAATACTTGAATCAGTTCGATTTTAGCGATATCAGCTTGCAGAATACGTTGAATGGGAGTGATTTGACGGTGAAGGAAAACCAGCGTGAATTATTTATTAATCGTTATCTTGCAAAGCAAAATCCTTTTGTTAATATCTACGACGAGCATGAAACCAAGTTGACAAAAGTTCCCTTACGATTGGCAATTTTCAAGATAAAATTCACCAGTATCAAAAGTACGTCGTGGTACAATATTCGGGAGTCGTTTAAACGGTTGGTCCAATTGGGGGTATCTCCTATAATTTTATTGGACTATGACCATCTTCCAACAAAAGTTTTCAAGAATAACGAGTTGTACATGATTAACCAAGTTAATAAAATCATGACCTATTTGAACTCGCCAGATGATGATTTACTTAAAACTACGGTTTTGAGGTCTCTCTTCAGTCTTAAGAATGATATCCCCTGTATTAATGGATTAGAACAAATATTGATTCCGCTATATCAAGGGATTGTGCCCATCGTACAGCCAATAGCATACAACACGCAGTCAAGCATACAAGAGTTTCTCAGTTGCGATAAGTTATTGTACGGGTTGTGTCAGTCGCTTCTCGATTCTAATGATTTATTGTCGATTGAAAAAGTGGTGTTTGTTGACCCCAACGGTGGTATTCCATCCATTGAAAGAAACCAAACTAGCCATGTGTTTATCAATCTTTCTCAGGAGTATGCGGATATTGTGTCGGAGCTTTACATTGGGTTTATCAAGCCTAAAGTTAGAGATATTCATTTGAAAAACTTGCACTCGATGAATGATATCTTAAACATGATTGCATCTAAATCGAATTCCAACGATGCCACAGGTATTATCACCACTCCGAGAGTCTTGTCGATCAATAATGACCAAATGAACCCCATCATATACAATGTCCTAACTGATAGACCTATAATTTCATCATCGTTACCTAGCTCGTCTTCCAGAACTCCTGAGTTAACGACATCGATTATTAAGAAGGGTATTCCTGTAGAAGTGTTTGATAAAGATAGCTTTTCTGGGGAGTTTACTCTAGAGAATTTGTTCAAACAGAAATTTGTTGACAGAGAGAAACTAGTTGAATTGATCAATGATTCTTTTGGCAAACCATTGAAAGAAGAAGAGTATTTTGCGAGAATCAATGACAAGCTAGCTACATTGGTGATATTAGGAGACTATGATGGACTTGCGATCATCACCTGGGAAGGTGACGACCGCGTTGCGTACCTTGATAAGTTTGCAATTGCAAAGAAAAACCAAGGGTTGCCAGGATTAGCAGATATCATTTTCAAGATTATTTTACAATCACATCCACAAGAACTCATTTGGAGGTCACGGAAGAACAATCCGGTCAACAAATGGTACTTTGAGAGGTGCTGTGGTTCCATGACACCACAAGACAGTTCCTGGAGGGTATTCTACACCGGAGAGCTATTCAACAAGAAAATAGATAGAACAAAGCAGAAAAAGCCCGATGTTTTTAACATATCACGCAAAGTCGATGCATACACCACCATCTGCGAGTCCATTCCTCCCTCGTTCAGTCAATAGACCCAACAATTCTTGTACATTATTTAGCATTCAATAAAAGTTACTACATTTGATGAGCAAGTCCTGCATATTTCCTGACGTTTGTGTAACTCTGGCCATATGCAGGATGGAATACCGTTTAAAAGGCCGGTTTCTTATCGTGGGGAAGAAACAAACCACCCGAGTATGTCTTTTTCCAAAGTGAGACAACGGGAAGGGAATTTCGTTCAAAATGTGGATAAATCGGGAGGGGGAAAGAGCTTAGGGGTGCACAAAGAGAATGTTGCAACCACACCTCAAAAGTTGCACTTTTACCACCAGCTTGACCCATGGCAACAAGACAACCATTTCATCAGGTCAGGGTACGTCAAGCACACCGGCAGCTACACGAAATGCTTCCAGTCGTTGGGGTACTGGCACAACGAGACTGTCAACATTTACTCACACTTACTACCGTCATCAATTTTGCTTTTATCTGTGCTCTACTACATCAACTACCAATTAACCATGTATCCCAATTACCTTGGAATATGGGAGAAATGGAACTTTGTTCAATTTGGAGTAGCGTGTACGTTTTGTCTTTTTATGTCGTCAGTCTTTCACTGCGTAAAGTCGCACTCGCACAAAGTGTCCAAGTTTGGAAATCAATTGGACTACTTTGGAATTATTATCTTGATTACGTGCTCGTTAATCTCCATTGTATTATTCACGTATTATGACCTGCCCCAGCATAAATATGCCATGTGTGGGGTGTTTTTGGTTCTTGGACTGATTTGTACCGTAATGACGTTAAATCGGAAGTTTGCTACTAACCATTACCGGCCCATAAGATCGGCAATGTTCATCTTGTTTGGGTTGTCGGGGGTTTTGCCGATTGTGGTTGGTGCTCGTATTTATGGTGCAGACGTCATTTGGGATCGGGCGTGCATGGGATGGTTAATTCTTGAAGGGGTATTTTATATCGGTGGTGCTGTTTTGTACGCTGCCAGGTTCCCTGAAAGATTGACCCACGTAGACGAAGATGAGCACACTGTGTTGGAGAATCCTAGGGTTGGGAAATTCGACATTGTTGGTCACTCGCACCAGATATTCCATGTCCTTGTAGTGGTGGCAGCATTCTGTCACTGGCAGGCGTTGGTGGGCTGCTACCATTACTTGCACCAAGTGACACTTCCTGCTATGAACGTTTGAATGTAATCTACAGTAACTTATGATCAATTACACGTGTTTGGTGAAACAAGTCTAGAGACGAGGTTGGCTACGTCAGGACCCAGGTGTGATTTTTGTAGCACTTGCCAGCAGGACCGTAATTCATGCCAAACTGAGTGTACACCAAGTTGGTCGTAATTCAGACCAATCTGGTGCAAATGCAATCAGATGGCAATTTCATGATTTTGTTTATTTCATCTCTCCACAATTTGTTAGAATAAACTAATATATACTTGTAAAGGGTCTGTAAAGTAGCAAGACGATTTTTCTTTTTTTCCGTTTATCGCTTCATCTTTTTTTCTTTAACTAAAACGCATTTATTGCTCTATCTATTTAGAGTATATAACTAACTAGATGCTCATTTAGTTTGGAAGGTAACATCGATTAAAACCCACCATATTGTTTTATAATCTCAATTTTTATTCTTTTTTTAAAAATCAACTTAAATACCTCCGTAAGTGGTAAAATAGCGAACCCAATTGGATTTTGTATCGTCAGACAAATTGGCTAATTCGTCTGATTCATCCAATTTATAAAATTTCATATCACCAACTCGCACGAAATGGCCCTGCCAACGAAATTAGTGATACTTCCATGCCACTCGATCTGGCGCGGGGGGTCTGGACACGGTGAGGCCCGTGACGAATGGGAGTTGGCCGACTTCCAGATTCAAGGCTACGACCATCTATGTTTTAAAGACCATATTCACAAGAGTATAGAATATACCCAAACACATCCCGAAGCGTACTTGGTGATTTCTGGCGGACAAACGAAACCCAAGTGCGGGCCAATTTCAGAAGCACAATCGTACTACCAGTTGGCCACAAAGTTATACCCTGGGTTCGATTTCACCAGGTCGACAACTGAAGAATTTGCCAGAGACTCGTTTGAAAATGTCCTATTTCTGATGTGTCGGTTCTTCGAGGTCCACGGCAAGTATCCCGAATCAGTGGTTGTGGTTGGGTTTGAGTTCAAACGAGACAGGTTTGTCAGGCTTCATCTTCAGCAGGCATTGAGGTTCCCCGTGGGAAATGTTGAATACATAGGTAATCTGCCCGAACCTCGGGACTTGGACGAGGCAGAAACTAGGAGTTACTTTGACGATCTTCACCGGAGCGAGTTCAAGCACGCAGTGGCACCGTTCCAGAGCGATTGGTACGGGAACCAGCAAGTGCTTCTGAAGAAGAAATCAGCCCGTAATCCGTTTAACAGGACTCATGGGTACCGAATCAGCAATCCCGAACTAGGGGGATTTCTCGACGCAATCACCACGTCAAGCAGCTCGGCCACGGTCTCTGAGTTCTTAGATGGAGTGAGCTGGGTCGGCCAGTAAGCCAGGCGAAGACAGAACACAAAGAACACATTAGCCAGTGCTCTGAAATGGAATACTAGGCTGGACTACAACCAGTGCTAGACTACAACCAGTGCTAGACTACAACCAGTGCTAACCTACAACCAGTGCTAACCTACAACCAGCGCTAGACTACAACCCAGCTAAACTACAACCCAGCTAAATTACAACCAGTGACTACAACCAGTGCTAACCTACTCCACTCTAGATAACAGATATAAATGACATTTAGCTACACACTGTATGGACAATTACTTCTTCAAGTTTCTTCTGGCCTGAACGGCCTTGGACAACTTGTTCAACATTTCCACGGTGGATTCCCAAGACACACATCCGTCGGTGATGGAAACCCCGTATTTAAGTACTTCTTTGCCTGAGCCCAATGGTGGCATTGGCTGTTTACCTTCGTTGATGTTGGATTCAATCATGACCCCGATGATGGAATCTTCACCTTTTTCTATTTGCGCAGCCACGGCGTCCAATACTTTAGGCTGGTTTTTGTAGTCTTTTCTGGAGTTATCGTGGGAGCAGTCAACCATGACTTTGATGGTTGGGTCGGACGAGTTGGAGATGGCTTCTTTGGCTTTGGCAACCGATGCTTCGTCGTAGTTGGTGAGACCTTTACCACCTCTCAAAATAAGGAAACAGTTGTCGTTCCCTTTGGTGGTGGTAATGGCGGCCATACCGTTTTTGGTGACACCCATAAAGTGGTGGCCCTTGGACGCAGCTTGAACGGCATCGAGAGCAACAGCAAAACCACCGTCGGTCCCGTTTTTGAACCCGATAGGGAAAGACAACCCAGAAGCCAATTCTCTGTGTAACTGGGACTCGGTGGTTCTGGCACCAATGGCACCGAACGAGAGGAAATCAGAGAAGTATTGGGGAGAAATGGTATCCAACATTTCAGAACCAATAGGTAAGCCCATTCTCGTCAAGTCAGCGTACAACTGACGGGAGATTCTTAACCCTTTGTTGATGTCGAAAGTGTTGTCGACATTAGGGTCGTTAACTAACCCTTTCCAACCGACGGTGGTTCTAGGTTTTTCAAGGTAGGCTCTCATGACGATGACCAAGTCGTTTTCTAACTCTTCGGCCAATTTCTTCAATCTGGAAGCGTAGTCCAATGCGGTTTGGGGATCGTGAATTGAGCAGGGACCAACAATTACCAAGGCTCTGTCGTCCTTGCCGTTGATGATTTGTGACGAGTCGATTCTTCCTTTGATAACAGTGGCCAATGAGTCGGACGTGGCCTTGATCTCATGCTGCAATAACGCTGGAGGAATCAATGGGTCGTAGCCCAAGATTCTGGTATCGTCGTATTCTTCAGGAATGGGAGTGTGAGACATTGCTGGAGAAAATAGTGAAGTTTGTTTGATAAATGGAATGTAACGCTGTAGAGTGTTCTAAAGACAACAAAACCTCCCGGATTATCTGGTAACAATGGTGGTATGATTGGATTTAAAAATTATCTTCACATCGGATGAAAATTTCACTTTCCTGTAGACAATCGGGAAGCACTATTACTCATATTTCTACCACGAGGTTCAGCCGCGCAGTTCGTGGCGAGCTGCCGCTATTTCCGTCCGGTGGGCCTGACGTACCGCCAACGCCATCGCTGAGTGAAACGAGCTTCGGACTTCACCGCCGTGAAAGGAATGTCGCCTGCTCCGGTACCGGGCCTGGTCCAGCGACCCGAGACGTTGCCATCGTTGCCACCGTTGCCACCGTTGTCACTGCCATCGGTGCTACTATTGCGTCAGAGACGTTGTGGGTATTGCACTGTGGTGAAAATGTGCGCGATGCGATGTGTTGTCTTGTTTCTGTTAGTAGCCAATAGGCATTGCCGTATTACGCTATCACTAGGCTGCACTAGACCGCTACCACCGTCCTTCGCTGGTGCCGCGGTACAACCGTGGTACTACCTGGAGGCTTCTTACATTGTATTTGCTCTGTTCAACATCAGGGCCAGCATATGCTGTCGTTTCCTTTTGCGCATCTACATTATCAATAGACGGAATTCGCGTAAACAGTAGTACACCGAGTAAGCCAGTACACTGAGTAAGTCAGTACACCGAGTAAGTCAGTACACCGAGTAAGTCAGTAGACCGAGTAAGCCAGCAGTAGACCGAGTCCAGACAACGGTTGTGTTCAACACCACCTGGCGCTACCGCCGCTCCACTTTTCACCACTCTCCCTGCTACACATATGGAGACAAAGACCATCGTTTCAACCCAATTTGGTTTTTCGTTCTCCTTGTCTTGCTCTGGTCTAAACTACGTTCTTGTTCACTGCCTGAAACTGCATCACCCGCTACGTTCTCGGATGCCACAAGGTGAGCTTGCTGATTTGGTTGATTCTTCAGAACAGGTGTCGCAATCGTGTCGTATCAGGTGATATTGTCGTTTTTCACGACAATGGTCAAAATAAATAAACCGCTTTAAACCAACACAACCATGGATAATGTGTTTGTAGGGTTCTTGTTGTTCGGATTACTCAACAATGTGTTGTATGTGATTATCTTGTCTGCGGCAATCGACTTGGTTGGCGAAGCGACACCAAAAGCCGTGGTTCTTTTGCCAGACATCATTCCAGCATTTACCATCAAATTGGTGGCACCATTATTTATACATTTAATCCCATACAATGTGCGGTTAATGGCGACAGTGGCGTTGTCGTTTGTAGGCATGCTATGTATCAGCGTTGTTCCGTCACTATTTGGCCGGATTTTTGGCATTGTGCTAGCATCATTTTCTTCGGGGGTAGGCGAAATCACATTTCTTCAGCTAAGTCACTACTACCACCGTAAGCCGTCGTTGGGTGGTTTCGCCAGTGGTACTGGGTGTGCTGGATTGTTTGGAAGCTTTTATTATATGGTTTTGACCAATTTATTTAAGTTTCAATCATGGAAAGCCTTACTCTTGAGCTCATTTCTTCCATTTGGATTCTTGGTGACATTCTACTGGATTTTGCCGCCATTCCAGAACCACTACGTTCCTTTGGACACCTCAGAGTCTCCTGTTTTAGCCAAATCGTCCTGGAAACATTCGTTCACAACCACCATCGCAAAAATAAAACCTCTAGTGATTCCATATATGGTTCCATTGTGTCTGGTGTACATCTGTGAGTACACCATCAACCAGGGAATATCGCCAACTTTGCTCTATCCGTTGGACAAAGTGCCTAGGTGGTTGTTTCTGTCGTATCGGGATATGTATGTAGTTTACGGGTTCCAGTACCAACTCGGAGTCTTCATATCGAGATCTTCCATCAACTTCGGGGTCAGAATTCACAACTTGTACATGTTGTCGGCTCTACAGTTTGTCAATGTGGTTATTTTGTTGTTCCAGTCACTATACGACATTCCGTTTACTAGTATATATGTCTTGATGGTGGTGATGTTTTACGAGGGACTACTTGGAGGGTTCAGTTACATCAACACGTTCATGTCTGTAAGCGAGGAGGTAGAAGAGCAGAATAGAGAGTTTTGCATGGGAAGTGTGACAATCAGTGATAGTTTGGGAATCGTTATTGCCGGACTTATCAGCTGGTTGTTGGAGCCCAGTTTGTGTCGGTACCAAGTGGACCACGGACGCAATTGGTGTTTAGGGGGTTAGTTCGCAGCATTATGGTTCCGGTGGTGTTTGGCCGTGTCTATAGAAGTCCAATCGAACGAAGTCAGTGTGTTTTGTAACGTTTGCAAGTCTACAGGACTGAGTTCGGCCCAGCGTACCACGTGCCGCGGTAAATTTGGGTCCACATGGCAGCAGATGTGGACGCACCGGGTATGTTGCGCACCGGAGCCAGGTTTCTACAACACAAACAATCTCTTTAGTACGGTAGAGCAGTATATAAATGATGTTTCGCAGGGGATTTACCGTGGCAAAGAGCATGCCACTGAGGTTCATTGCTGTAAACTCGCTTGGATTGGGCCGTAGAACCTATTCCAAGCTCAAAAACGAAATTGGATTTGTATTTGATATAGACGGGGTCTTGTTGCGAGGAAAGAAACCAATCCCCAACGCCAGTCAGGCGTTGAAATTGCTCAACAAGCACCAGATCCCTTACATCTTGCTTACCAACGGAGGAGGCGTTTCTGAGAGTAGAAGAATCGAGTTTATTTCTGGCCAGTTGGGAATCGATTTGAGCCCGCTACAAATAGTTCAATCACATACCCCGATGAAGGCCCTCGCACAGAACCACCAATACGACCGGGTACTAGTAATCGGCCCAGCCACTGCCCGGGAAGCGGCAGTTGAGTATGGATTTAAGGACGTTGTTATGCCAGTAGATATCGTCAAGAACAACCCAGCAGTATCACCACATCACCGGTACACGCGGGAAGAGCTTGCTTCCGGACAAGATGTGGATCTCAGTAAGCCGATCGGGGCGATTCTCGTGTTCAACGATCCGCGTGACATGAATAGTGATCTACAGATTGTAATGGACATGTTGAACTCGCAGGATGGGATCATAGGCACCATGAGAAACGTCAACAAGATCCAGGAGCCACAGAACCCAGCCGTGCCGATTATATTCAGTAACAATGATCTCTTGTGGGCTAATGATTATCCGTTGCCCCGATTTGGCCAGGGTGCATTTCGGATCACCATTGAGAATTTGTACCGACAAATCAACAGGTTGCAACCACATGAAAATTTGGTGTCGACTATTCTTGGAAAGCCATACAAAATTCAGTACGATTATGCTCACCACGTGTTGATTGACTGGAGAAAAAAACTACAAGCCGGGAGCCAGGTCGCACATCAGTTGCAGCACCAGGATCAGATTCTTCCACCAATAGGTCAGTCGCCGGAAAACTCTCCATTTGATAAAATATACATGGTGGGAGATAACCCCGAGTCCGACATTATTGGCGCCAATAGTAACGGGTGGGAGTCGATATTATTACGTACGGGGGTCTACAAAGATGCCGATTGGGACAATATCCCAGCGAAGCCGACAGCAGGAGTGTTTGATGATGTTTTGGATAGTGTTCATCACTGCTTGAAGGAAAATAAATATTAATAGAAACAACGCGGTTCATACAGCGAGAGGTTCGGCTCGATAGCAACCATAAACAAGAGTGCATGCACCAACATGTCGCCGGGCATTCAGACAGCAATAATATCACGAATTAGTACGGCAATCCACATTCTTTACACAATTGCCGGAGGTGGTACTTGTATCTCGCATTTGTGGAACAGTTTTTAAACAAATCACGTTAGATCTACCATCTGGCATTTTTACAGACGTGTGCCTTAGATACCAGATACATCACTAAATTTATAGAAGATGTAGGCACTGTTCATGGTAAACAATAAATCAAACTGACCATGTAGGCGATCTCATTGCAGCAAGATCCGATTACATAACGAAAAAAATATTTTGGCTGCAAGGACAAGTAGAAGCCGACATGTGAATCGGGACAATTTAGCGAAAGACGGGCACATTAGACGTCAACTGAGTTGGAGAAGGCAGGGAGAGTGGAGTTGTGCTAAGAATGGATCGCTTTGAACTGAGGTAGTTTTCCTTACAAAAGTACCCAACCACGGCCAGCGGCGGTATCGTGCGTATGGACCATCCGTTAAGAATAATAATATACCCTTGGCAAGAGGGAATGTCTGTACACGCGAGCTGTAGCCCCTTCTGCCCCACTGAAAGGTTTGGCCGATGAAAAACAAATCATATATGCCAAGATGCCCTAGTGGGTTTGACGGGTGAAACTTGGAAACTCCATTGTTATCTGGTAACTTAAAACTGAGTTTTAGCCGACCCTATATACACGGTCGGCCCGATCTCATGTGGGAAACAATTCAATGGTGCATGAATCTGGTAAGGTGACTTGTTTATGTGTACTTCCATGCAAGCGCAAGCACTTGTGGTTATTCTAGTAAAATCAGAGCTTGTTATTTTCAATTGAACAAAGACCTTAATAGTTACATCTGTAACGATTTCAAGCAGGTCGAGACTTAGGTTTATCGGCTGTTTAGATCTTGTAATGTCAACAGCTCCTAGCGTGGAAATATACTAGGACATATTATTTGAAGATCCCCCAACTGTCGCCTTCTGTACCAATGAATATTTTTAGGTGAAAAGTTTCAGACTATTGCCAAACTGGGACGAATGACATGATATTATTTTTAGGCGCATTTTGTTTCAGCGTATTTTAGATAATTTTATTATGGAGATAAAATAAGGTTTTTCTAGAATTCCTGAGACAAAAAATATTGGAAATAATTGTTCGTAGTAACTTACAAAGTACCTTCAAATATGTGACCTTAACAAAATCACAATACAATAGCGCAAAATCACAATCAGCTCCTCCAGTAGTCTGCATGTTAAATCAGTACAAGGAGAAATAGGTCCACTATTGAGCTCGTGGTATCTAATTATTTTCCGGTACGACATGATCAGATGGAATTTCTGTGCGTAAACACCATTATGCGGTTTTGAACAAGGGTGTGCACAAAAGTGATTGAGTGGGCAATTATACGCTTGAAGCGACACCCTTTATCTTATGACAATTAAATTAAAGTTGGACAACTCCATCTTACAGCAATCTACAATTTGAAAAAATCATACAATTTCAGAACTAAACACATGAACAATCGTTTGATTAGATTCTTCTATTGTGGTCAAATATTGATTTACAAAACCGTTTATCGAGAAGTGTTTCGTAGTGAACTCTAGTTAAGTACCCTGTAATCGAATTACAAAGAATATAAAACTCCGGGTTTGCTTTTTTAGTTTAGTGTACCGCCTGTTACCGTATTATTGGATTCAGTTAATTCTAGAAGGAATTACCTACCCCAGTTGTAGCGTTTCACATTAATCTCCATACCAGCCGTACATTCCCTCTCGTTACTCTTCAAAATAAGCTTGATGCAATATTGTCCTTGACAGCTCAGCGACATTGTCTAGTACGCCCTGAACCGACATGATTCATTGTTTTTCAGTATCATTGCCCAAGAAAGCGTACAGTTTCAAAGTTGCATTCGGGTGATTTGTGCTTTCTTGGCCGTAAACTATCATTCATTACTCGGGTTTGTTTGTATCTGATTTTTCTTTATTTATTTCATCTGATAAAAACTCTCATTGTAATTGTCTAGTCCCCCGTGTTGCAAGACCCCAGTTGTATCATAACCGGGAATCCGTATTTTCTAAAGTTCCCGTCTTTCAAACGTAGTTTTCTAAATAAAGTGTTTTTAAACTCTACATAATATTAAAACGTACAAAGATGTAGAAGAACTAAACATGATTAATATGGTTTTGGGGATTATTCCCTAATTATATGGACCGGTTGTCTGTAGTCTGGAGTCATTCCTGAGTTGTAGGCCCTTTTCGACGGTATTTGGGGTGCTGGTAGTTGTGGAGATGGCATTTGCTGTTGATGATAAACTGGTGAGACACTTGCAGACTTCTTCCGTAAATTCTCATTCAGCAAGTGTTTTTCGATAGATATTCTCCTACCGTTTTTTCCTTTAGTTACTTTGTTATTTAAAACTTCCTTAGCTGCTAATGCAGCCCCTTTCCGTTTAACTAATTTTGCGTGAAATAGCCCACAAGCGTTACAAAGAGTCCTCACTCCATTCGGACCACGTCTCCATTCCGGGGTCTCTGTTGTACCACATCTGTGACATTTATTAGTTGGGCGATTAATTACTACTGGAACAGCGTATTGAACATTAGAAGGTGGTGGTGAGGGCTGGTAATATACTGGTTGGTAAAATGCCTGGTTAGGATATGGGCTAACAGATTGTAAATGGTAATATTGGTAATTTGATGGTGATGCAATTGGTGGAGGAGGTTGAGTGTATGGAATTGTTGGAGACAACTTTGGTTTACCTGAGAATGAATAATTTGTGGGACTCGATTGAACATACCTATAATTAAATGGAGAGATACCAACTAGCTTAGCGGATCCTTCATGACCTTTGGGGTTGGCGATTGAACCGCTATCATTTAAGGGATATTTAGATGTCAATTCACTAATCGATGGTAATCGAATGGGTTGGGACATCCTCAGTGTTAAAAATAGATGATATGATATTAATAAACAAAATTAAATAGTTCTTAAACAATACTTGTATCGATCAAAACTTTTACAAATACTTTTAAATTAAGGTTCACAAGGAAATGGTTTGCTATATATATATATATATATATATCTTAATCTATTTTTTAGATTTACATCAGTTAGTATGCGACTTGGAATATTTTCATATTGATGGATGCATTCAATTTTAAAAGTTATTTTTTAGGGGATCAGTATTTTTTAGTTTTAAAACAGTCAAAAATATTTAATATTATATCTAAAAAAACGTGAATAACTTCTGGTATAAGATGTATTCTTGGTAGACCGTAGATGACAAGAAAGCTGACGCTTCCGCATCCAAGTCATTATAAATTTGAACTTTGCAAATCTAAAGTGGAATTGCTCCAGGAATTCATGGAAAATATTTTTCCGGCGTAGTTTCACACAACAGATTAGATATTTTGGGAATATTGCGCTTCAAGCCAAAACCCTCATATTGCAAGCACATGCATCGGGTGCATATTTACAGGTGAAAGTTATGCATTCGAAGTATTCTAATATTAGCCTCCGATTCATCCACACTTACAACGAACCCAAGAATGTTTGAGGTCCGTGCCAACAATTTTGACCAGAGCCAACCGAGTTAAGGTTTCAGTTACTGGACAGAACTTTGAAACGATTCTTTTTAAAGTAGACCCAAGTTGCCATTTACGACATGGTTATCTGTCAGTATTCAGCAAGTGAATGTTCTCACCAAACAGAGGATAACCTCACCAAACATAAATAAAGTTATCTATGTTGCTTTATGCCAAAACAAAAATCGTATCTGTAGATCGAGTTTTTACTTGTAAAGATCTGGTGAAGTTGTGAGCTAGACAATATTGACAACGTTGGAGAACATCGAAGGATAAGCCGTGGTTGTTTGTACTCACGACTCCGCGAAGTTGCCATTATAAACATGTGTCTAATAATAATTGTTGTCATGTAGTATGAATCTTTTTTCTATTCATCCTTGAGATATTTTATGAGCCGCATCAAAATTCAGTATTTTCTGACAACTACGGAATAAAAACCCAAAATTAAATGTATAGCCGTTAATATCGGAAAAAACGGTAAACTCACAGAGACTAATATCAGTGATCACTGCAACATTTCCTTCAAGTATATATAAACAACAAGGTGTGGAAGTAGTAAAATAACTACGATGATTGTACTCTGTACGGCTACATTGACAAAAACTTCATATGTGATTTGTGTTGTGACTCCGAGCTTGCCCACTTCATCTTTCTGCCAAGGAAATCAAAACCATTTGGCAGGCCTGTACTTAAACTTTATGCACCTATCTGTAGTATCTTGTATGACGGCGTAAAGGGTGTGTCTTTTTGGAGAAATCTCCCCCACGGAGATGTGCCAATTTTTCCTTGCTGTGGCACTTCGTATAAATCTCAACGTATATGTAAACCTGCGGTAACCAACTTGTTAACTCCGTTGCAAGCAGGAGATCTTTTATTTACATGTCGAGTTGTGTTGGAGACCACTTGGCACGATATTCGGATATATTTGAAGAACTAAAATAGATCATTTGCTAGATTCGATGAAAGGATCAGGGTGTGTGCTATTTGTGAGGAAATGGCAGCACTCCCTGTAACCGAGGCTTGCGCATACGATCTTAAAATTGCGCAAATCTCATTTGGCATAAAGATAGTTAAACACACAACGCTTATCACCGTAAATACTATCAGGCGTCATGCCTTAAGGCGTCACGGTCAGTTAGACTTGTCTTAGAATGTTATATAAGTGACTTTCGATTTGGTTTGTGCGTTTCATTGTCGTATTATTCTTGTCACAATTAACGTCTTTACCACCACAGAATGGTTTATTCTAGGTATCCTGGAAATCTACTATTTGTTTGTCCCCTTATCTTTGAAACAAATTCCTTCTATAGAAGTCAACGTGTTATTAACATGCAGAACCAATTCATACGCTCTTAGGTTTATGTGTAGTAGATCTGTGAAATTCGCAAAAACTTCTGTGGAAGTCACGTTAATCTCGCACGAACTCTAATTTTAATGTGAAATCTGTATCTCTTACTACCTAATTAATACATCCAGGACGGGGCTAATACAGAAACCGTTAAACTACTATTTTTGCATAAGCTTCATGAATATCGATAGATTTATAAAATATGACAAGCTATTGGAATAGAATGTTGTTAACCCGTTCATGCGTGCTTTTCACTCTACGTTAATTTTAAGCCTCCATCAAATTCCAGAACATCAGATGAATAATGGTTCTGCAGATAATTGCTTCCAGATGCTTCCCTCAAATAACTTCGTTGGAATAATTCCAGTTTAAGATGCATGATTTGTTTGCTCTATGTACAATGGAATCGCATCTCGATCACCGATGGTTTTTTATATTCTAATTGAACCGAATTGGAGTACAATATTTAGGTTATCCTTGAATTCAAAATACACCGCCGCCAATTGCCTATATAAGACATGGAAATTGTAGCCGCGAAAGTGACATATACGTCAGTCCTATTAAAATATTAACCCCATTCTGCCTAGTTTACGTAGTTGCAAAGATTCACCTTTAAAAAATATCATGCACTCAACTGTACCCTGTCTGAATGTCCTCAACATTGGCACCACTCAAATTCTTAGTGCTGAATAAAGATGTATAATGCTCAAGCCGATTCCAGTCACTGTTTAAAAGTCTTGGAGTATTATTTTAGGGTACATACTCCGGGTGTGGAATTATGTACATATTGTTGGGGGTTCGTGCTGTAGACTTTATCCTATTTTCAGAAACTTTAATTGCGCCGATAATGCAATAGAAACGGAATCTATTCCGCTCGCGCACCTCGGTTATGAGTGTAATTGAGTTCCCATTTCATTTATGGTTTCCGAATCATTGTTTTGCATATCCCGTCTTGATTTTAAATGCTAATTAAATTGGACAAAATGGTGGTGGAACAAGTTGGATGAAATAGTCCAAGACAGAATTACTTGAGCTCATTTCGCAATTGGTATATATTGCCGCCAAATACTCAATTTTCATGGCGCGGGCCACATTGAAGTAGTCCGCATTTGGTTTTCTACAATCATTGCTAAAATTTGCTAGAAGATTCATCTATCATGGAGAAGTCATCAACGTCCTCCATTTGTATGTTTCTTAACTGAATAAAGTTTCGATATCAGTAGGACTAAATTGTGCTAAAATATCTGAACTTAGAATTTCCAATTTCATTGAATTTTGCGTTTCGTGAAGCAGAATCACAAAACATGATGAAAACTTCGCTATTAGAATCAAGCTTCTCTTGTGGTATTTACCATGTACCGATCACTGTTTCATTTCTTTAAGGTTTCACGGTAATGCCTTCAGAGTAAAATTCTAAATGATGCGAAGAGTGGTATAAGCTTGTTGATGCCATATATTGTGTCTTAAAGATGGAAGTATTGCAATTTATTATATCTGTCCATGCTGTTGTGTATTTTTCACCATTGTTTGAACTACACCATTTCGTTTTAGCTTGGCTTTCTCTTCATAGGTCATGGAATGCTGAACTTTTAAAGACGATTGCATTAAATCACAAAATATTGATACAAGACTATATATGGCTAAATTATATGACAAAAAGAGCCGAGCTAATTCTCGCCTCTTTTGATTCCAAAACAATATAACTACTTCAACCGCCAAAGCATGTATCTATACTTCGCTTTATTCTACAATTTACTGAATAATATTAAACTTATCGATTGGCCATCGTTTTGATTTACTTCCCCGAAAGAGGTAGCAATATACCACGAGCAATCTAGTAATTGAATAAGAGTATTTTTGAGAAATTGGCAAACATTCTTTTTTATGTTTAATATACAACTTTTTTAATAAAGTGCTGTTTTATGTACCTTGTTGTTCTATTCATATGAATATATCAACCGTTAGCCATAAAATGAAATTATAATTTCTGCAACAAAAATACACCAGTAGTTGTTATTGTTGAATGCATTTTTTTTAAGTTATTACTAAGTTCAATAACCTTCACTGGTCCTACTGATATTACGAGTTTCTTCAGGAAAATTTTTTCTGATTAACTATATTACAATCACTCTACCCTTTGACAATGAAACTTTAAATTCAGTATTCATTGTATTTTGGTCTTCTTGTGGTTCCAATTTTAATTAGAGTCAAATTTTTTGAGTACCGTTGTCGTTGTATTTCCAAATTAGCTATGCGATCTCTATTTAAGAATTTCCAATGCAATAAGAGTTATTTTGACCATTTCAAGCTCTTAATTATATCGATGGTTTTTGGGTGTTTAATTCGTAGAAAGGCGAAACCATTTTTTTCTTTTTGAACTAAAGTGGATATATTCCGTTATGCAAGATTAAGATCTTCTCGAGTCTGGGATTTCGTGATAACTATTTTTTGGGCTATAGGTATTTATTAAGTTAGGTGTTCAAAATTTGTAAGTACTACACATACCTAGTTATCCCAGTAGAATAATTCTAAATCACAGCCAAATTTCTATGTTTCTTCAGTAGAATTTCGCGCCTGGCTTTTCAGTGATGATTCCGCATAGCGAATAAAATATTGATGGCTGTTTTGGTTGGTTTCAAAGAAACAGGTAATTTGTATTTTAATAGTATTAATGAGCCCTTTATATCTTCAAAATCTAACGAAACGCGGTCTTTTTTGGCGATTTATCGATAAAAAGACACTCCTAATGGTTATAAAACAGACTTTTCGATCATCCAAATTTGCCGATCTAGTATAGTGGTCAGTACACATCGTTGTGGCCGATGGGACCCAGGTTCGATTCCTGGGATCGGCATTCTTTTTTTGCATTTTTATGCTAAGTCTTCATTTTTATTACCTTTGGAACCACCAGAAACAATAACGTCATGACTGTAACATAGTGCTTGTTTTAAATGATCTTTTCTTGTCATTAGAGTCAACAAAGCTATTCATCACACAAACTTACGGAACTAAAATAAATGTCGTGAGAATGTGGAAAATGTCGCGCTCTATACCAATAAAAAAATCACGAATTGTAAAATGTTTCATTCAAGACACTTGATTACACAACAGGACAAAAAACCAAGGACAATATGACCGAACACTCCCATTACGAGTTTCCAGCCGAAATTCCTAGCCAAAAGGACTTGGACAACCACGATGTTCCATTTTACCACAGAGACAAATGTGCATCACTTTTGATCGACTACTACAAATGTCTTGACAAAGGAACCTCATTCTGTAATGGTCCTAAGGACAAGTTCTACGAGTGTCAATACTTTGCATTGAAGGAAAGATTAGACGGTTTCAAGGCCCCACAATAGGTCTGCACCACTGTCACAACTAATTTACATTATAAATTTACCCATTACCAGTAGACACTTCGAACAAACCCCAAGAAATTAACATCAAAACCTCATCGACACATCGTGCATTATCATTACTCATGATCAAATTGTATATTAATATACATAGAGCTTATTTAGTTAATACATTCACTGAAAAGTATTGAAAAGTCCATGAAAAACCCACGATTTTCGCCGTAGAAAAGCCAAACTTCACAGTTTTCACAGTATCGTCAACATGGACATCCAACTTGTTGTCCAATAGCCTCTTGTCCCCGGAATCGTCGTTGTTGGTGGTGTTTTGGAGGCATTTCTACGTGGTTGGTGAGTTCGCACTATCTACAGGAAAATGACTTTTCAACAACTTTTATTGGTTCTGCGATGTTAAAGAGATAAAACTTCATTTTAACTTAAGTCGACACAAATCCCCAATGTCTGTCACTGAATTTCCGCCACTTCGTATGTATTCTGCTTCATATTGTTTGTGAAGCTACCTGTTTGAAATTTCAATACAAAACCTTTGAATGGATCTCCGGCTCCAGGTTATTACCAGTGTTAGTTGATGATATCGCGAGACTAAAATTTACAGCTAAGATTGACATTGGGAGAATGACCATGTCGTAGCTACCATGCTGAGTTATACTCTGTTTCAGGGATATAGTGACCAAGAGAAAAAGAGGTGTTTTCTACATAGAACGTTGGCCATTTTAGATAGGTTATTAAAGAATATATAGCAACTAAGAGTACTAACATTCTAGTTTCGGAAGAAGACTTACAAAAATACAAAGTCCCATTAAGATGGAGAGATAGATGCGCTGCCTACTTTGCACTTTACCACACATGTTTGATTAGACAATCTGCTAACTCATCTGTCAACTGTAAACATGACAAACACTCATGGGAAGAATGTGAAAACTTGGATTACATCAGAAGAAAACAAGAATTAGCAGATGCCAAAGATGCAAGAAGAGCAGAATTGTCTCAAATGTAAAATACCTTATTGTCAGTATCTGTAAATAAGATAGACACATCATCTACACATCAAATCATTTTATAGTATTTGTATACTCATTTCATTCATCATTAATAAACAAACGAAATAGAACTTGTAAAGATGTAGATGCTATTGTGCGGATTTGTGGAGCGAAATACACGCTACCACAGTGGAAGATTGGTGGTAAGTACTACCATATCAAAGTTCGAACACGTAAGAACTACCATGTCTAAACGAGTAGCACTAGGATAATACTGAAATACAAAATTTAAATCCATTTGGGTAACTGCTTAAGTGTCACCATGCAGCAAATGCGATGTTTAGCCTATGGTTTTTGGCGGTTTGTTAGTTCATCCACTTCGTTTTTCGTTTTACTGTGCGATGAGGCATCTCAAATACTCCGAGTTTGGTGTCTGTTTTAAATACACACTAAACATGGGGATTTTGCTTCTCTCGGATGAGTTTGTTCTTGTCCGTCTACACTAATGGCTACCAATTACTATTCTACATTGGTCAATGGTTGTAAGAATCAACAACAAATCTGCAAGTACTGGACTTGCAAATAAATGTGTCAATCCAGTTGCTTTGTCTCCGCTGTCCACACTCTATATTCACTGAAAATAACATAAAGCTCTATCTAATGGTCGGAGTAAAATTAAAATACTATCTGAAGTTTTAAAAGAATTTGATGGCCAGAATTTTTCACTATTTATACTGGTTTAATAATGGTAGCGCCGGTTTTAGATTTCTTGCCTATACGGTAGCGCCGTTATTATAGAACCCAATCAAGGTGGTTGAAACAATTTCTGGGAAAAACCAATAACCGACGGATGTACTACATGGACAGATGAATTAATTTCAATTATTTGAACCTTAGATAGTTTTTATGGAAAGAAAAATTGTCTAATTGAAAATGAATCCTGAATTCTTACCATAGTCTGACGAAAAAAAAACTATCACTTTCATAACCCATGCTTACTCCATCCAAAGTAAATCACTTGTTCTCGATTGTGTTGAAACTATCATTAGCCTTCTATCTGTATTAATCCGGCTGTAAAAATTCACCAAGGAAAAGCCTCGAGCTGCATTATTCAGAACAAGTCTTGCGACGCCCGTTCTCACTAACCACTAGAGTTTCTCACTTATAACTACATCTCAACCTCATCTGTAAATACCTTCATCGGCTGATGTTTATTACTTCCAGCTTAAGTAATGCTTCCCGTACTGTGCGTAACCTAATCAAATTCACAGTAAAATACAAGCTATTGCTCGCGATACTGTCTTTTGATTCTCTTCCAATTGATCTGCCTATCGCCGATTCCTTATTAGACTGGTTACACTATACTCTATTGCCAAGCAAGCCATGAACAATGCAACAGCACCGAAACAGGCTGCCGTCCCAGTGCATGCGCATGCATCAAGTACAATTGCAACCCAACATCTTGTTTCCATGAAAGCAACATCAACAGGAGTGTAGTGGAATGTAAATGATAAGGACGGATTTACATCAGGGTTTCCAGTACCACTAACTGAGAAAAGATGTATCTGACATTCAAAGACCCTGCAGATGGGTCTGCAGGGATTTCTGCAGCTAGTTTTGCCGACATCACATCCATGCATGCGTTTTGATCGATCAAAGCGTTGGTGCTCACTCAATTATTACAGTACCACTTTTCGTTGTGTCGAACGCCACCGATAGTCCATTATCAAATTCATCAGACAAGCAAAATCTTTGATGCGGCATACAAAGACTGTCAAAAATTCGAATATTCCTATATTACCATGCAACAAAGGTTTCCTGACAATTCTCGATGATTATGCTAAAGTCTCAGATTGTGTCATGGAATCTTTCGTTAGAGCTTATTACTTTTCTTATCCTTCATGAAACGCAATTTGTCAACCAATTGCCTGATACTCTCCAGTCCATTCAAGTAGAGTTGTTCATCGTCCTCATTCATCTGGTTACCAGATGTCAGGCGAGTCTAAATATCAATTTCTTTGTTCCACAATTTTTCAAATTTCAATGTCTATCGGTTGAACTCCTGATGACCGATTACAAGATTTGCACAACTTAAGGAACTAAAAATAAAATTGACACATCTAAACACGCTACAGGATCAGTAACTGCACAAGAAACAACCAAGCTATGTAAGGATAGAGCAACTGCCGCCTCGGACCATCTGTGCTGAGCAGAGAACTAAATAAATCCCTCTCTTTGCAGCACTCCTTTCTTAGCAGCACTGGGACCACTACAACGATGCCCACCGTACCATGCAAACTCTCTGGAATGCCTTGTGACACGCTTACTATGTACGTCAATGCTGAAAACGAGCGACAACAGCACGGCTTCAAACGGCTGATAAAAATAAAAAGCTAGTTAGAAGCATTCTGCTTATATATGTAAAGTACCATCAATGGTAGCGCTCCATAATTTTCTGGGTTGGGTTTGACGTTCTGACCCCTGATGGTAGCGCCGACTATCTATATAGGCCGACAGAATTGGGTGGGGCCACAGAAGAAGCAAAACAGTAAGAATGCCAAAGGAAAAGTTGAAAGTAGTATCTGCCGAGCCAGTGTCGAGTATTGAAGGAACCGAGGAGGTTTCACTTGACGAACCGGCCACCAAACCGGAAATTGAGACCAAGGCCACCGAGCCTGAGTCCGACGACAAGCCAGCTGTACCAGAAAAACCAGCCGAAAACGAGCAGAAGACTGAAGAATCCAAACCCGAGGATGTTCCTCCGAAACCAAAACGTCCAGCTGATCCAATTGAACAAATGAGAGGTGAGTTAAAGGAAGCATTTCCCAACGTTGAAGACAAGTTAATTAACACGGTGATTATTGCATCTTCTGGGACACTTGAGTTGGCATTTAATGCTTTATTGTATTACAATGATCCTAGTTTGAAAGTCGAAATCAACCAAAGTCAGTTGAATGTTCAAAAAATCGTCAATTCGTCGACTACTGATGATGAATTGTTAGCTAGAAGATTACAAAAGGAGTTTGAAGAGGAAGAAAGAAAAAGACACCGTGAACGGAAGTTGAGAAGATCTGGTGAACGTAGACACAGTGCTCGGAGACAATCTCAGGAACCAGATTACGATAGTCCTGATGAGTTTGACCAGATCAAAGAGAGTTTCACCCAGGGGTTCGAGGAAGCTAAGTCCACCATCAACAGTTGGGTTAGTGGAATTGCCAAAAAGTTCGATAATGCTCCAGATAACGATTCGAACAGATCAAATCAGCCCCAAGGTAAATTGTTTGGTGCGTTAGGTGGAAGTTCTGCTAACGATCAAGCAAGAAGAAAGGCCGCTAGATTTGATGAAGATCCCCAGATCATTACGAACGATTTCCACGACAAAATCAAATTAGATGACAATGACAATGACGAGCAAGCACCAAAATTGCCTCACAGACGTAGTGAGCAGTCTGATACTCCTACCACCACCAAGAAATGGCAACCTATTTCTTCTGATGTTCCACCAAATTCTGATGCCTTTTTAGTGGACGATAGCGAGGATGAAGAAGAGGCAAAGAAACAGACTGCACCATGAAAAGGGTGATTGCAACGATTCTTATTATATATTAGTATGTTTTGTATTACGACTTCTCTACAGCGTATTTGTATAACGACTTCTTACATATTAATGATTGTTTTACGTGATTTTTTTGAAGAGTGGCTTGTATTTCAGGTGGTGCTACAGTGAATATACCACTTACCTACGAGTGATTTTAATGGAAAAGAAATTGATTCTTCCTAAATACAATAATATACAAGGACTTTTTGTTTCCGTATGTGAACAGTAATGAACAATTTTCAAAAGTTTGTTACATGGCTATTTTACAATTCATGAGCTTCACAAAGAGTTCATGAAACTTAGTGAGCGACGAATTCCGTTACTATCATCCCTCGCAGTAGCAACTCATTGAAAAGCCCCGATTTACCTACTCTTGATAACCGAGGCTTGTAAAACCGCTCTCAGATCAAGCAGCTCTGAGTTCTGTTTCTTGCAAAGGATTGTGTCTTTAAATAGATTAAAAACGTGGGCATATTGATAATAAATTCAAGATTTGACGTTGTTTCAACTTAGTCAAGTGACGATTTATTATCAAATACTTTTAATTTTGTGAAAATTGCATCGTTTGGTTTGGACGTCAGTATTTCCTTACTGCTCTTTGTGTATTTTGACCAGTTGATTGATGGACATTTGGGTATGTTTACATGTTTTGGTAGTGAAACTTCGCTTTTGAGCAACTTTACAAAGAAGTCAATCAACTCTTGCTTGTTGTCACATTTCGAGTAGTATTGATGTAGCTTTTGTAACTGAACGATGTCTGATTCTATTTTTGCATTGGCTTTTTCCACCATTCTCAAACTTGACGTTAATGCAATGTAGTCTGCATGCTCATCAAGATTTACTGTCGGTGCATCGTTGCTATTTTTATTCACTTTCGACTTGGTTTCGTCATTGCTCTTGTAACATAATTTGACTTTCTTGCTAGCTGAATGGTTTGTGATGTCCTCCAACTCCAATAACTTCCTTTTGTTGGTGAGCCTCACCTCTTTAAGTGCCATTTTGAGAAATGCAAGTAAGTGTCGTAGAATTAATAATTGCACCACCCTTGTGATACGGATGTTCAACACTGTAACAAACGGGTATACCTCTCAAAAACCTAAAATGTCCGACTTGTTTCCAGTCCGACGTCGTGCTCCGACTTTTCACTCCGACTGCGGCAGAATGAGACACCTCCGAAACACAGTGTCAACTCCGACAGCACTGTCAAATGCCAAGTATATCAGACACAGACTCAATAATATCGTGTGTTGCTTCAGACACAACTATTCGCGCCTCTGCAAAAACGACAGTATTACAACTTGTAACAAGTAAAAATCCCTATGCCACAGGTGCTAGATACCGTGCCAGCAGTGCCACCGAAATAAATTTGAAATCCTTCTAAAAGAAAGCAAGAGAACCCGAAAATAAAACCCAAGAAACCTTTATGTTACAATAGTTGTACGTTGCTGTACAAGACTTGGGTCTGACTTGTACTGGAACGATATTTTCTTCTCTTGTAGAAAACCGTATTTCTCCTGCTTTATTTCCTATCTAGAGGTGTCCCTCCCTTAAATGTGCGCTGGCGAGCGCATGCAGGTGTGATGGTGCTACCATGTACTGTTCCACAGATTCACCGATATATCAGTTGACGGGGCAATACGGTGCCACTTAGCAAGCTCTCAATGGATTGACAGCGTTTGCGTCTATTTGCCTCTCGAACTTTAGGTTGAATCTCCTTATAAAATGTGGCCCTGCGTCGACATAACCTTATTTTGTGCGGTTCTATATTTTTCCGTATTTTCTAGACTTCCGCATTAGGCATGCAGCAGACGTCGCCCAGAATTTCAAAATGCACTACATCAACCGATTCGTCTGTTTGCGATTCCACACAAGCGTGGCACTATATACATATATAAGACTCAGTAGCCAATACAGATTTGTCACTATACAACAACCAAATCCACTCTAAATCTACTTTTTCACAGGTTTGTCACCTTCAGCTCTACCATCAGCTTTCTTACCCTCTCCTGCTGGCAACCGTTTCTTATTCTGAGACAACGACTTGACATAATTCACAGCCTTTCCTGCGTCAGACTGAAACTCTTTTGACCCCAACTTAAATTGCCAGAACATACCATGTTCTTCTCTAAGCTTTTGCTTCTTTCTCTTGACTTCACGGTTAATCATCCCGATTTGCTCGTCATAAGGAATCCCCGCCTCGGCCTCAGCAAGTGTCTCTTTTCCAAATAAAAAGTCAAAAACTCTTCCATCTGACCAGAAGAACCCTTTTCTGTCAACAATCCAATTTCGGTGCTTTTTACTGTTCATCAATTGTTCCTTTAACACAAAGAAAAAGAACGAGTTGTCGGCAGTACCGTAGAATCCCTTACCTGTCCACACTCTCGCAGTATCTCTTCTCGATAATTGTGCTAACGGAACGGTGACTACTGGCGTAGGCCGGCCCGGGAGTAATGGATACGTTGTGAACTTTACGTGTTCAACTGGACCAGGCAAGTACCACATTCTTCTAATCAATCTGGTAGGAAACTTACCCATACCGTACGCTGCTCCCAACATGACAACCCCGAAAATCGAGTTTTTGATCCACGACATGAGCCATTCTCTCTTCCTCAACACTTCGTTTTTCTCTTCAACGTTTTCTTCGTAGTCTTTATTGGCCTGGAAATAGGCGTATTCCATCAATACTAACCCGTACACCGCAAAAACTACCGCACAACAGAAACATGTCAAGAAATACAACCTGTGAGGTTCTGATTCGTAAATCAACTCTGGTTCTTTTTTGTTCTTCAATATCTGGATAACCTGGCTAAACTTGTATTGCTTGCCAACACGGGGAACTCCCGGTCTGGGCAACAACGTCGACACCACTTCTTTTCCTAGTGGGAATTTGGGGATTCTATCGCTGAGTTCGTTGGTCTGGACCGACTCGCCAGGAATATGGTGTTTGAGATGGTTCCATTCTTCTTTCGAGGGAAGCGATTTTTTGGGGTTGAAATCCTGGGGTAAGTTCGATTTGAACCTTTGGCCTACCAAGTAGAGGTTAGCAGTAACTGCAACTCGAGACGGAGCTCGTGGTACCGCCGTTATCCTTGCCAAAAACATCAGCTGTTGACTACTACCAAATAAACTGAAAATTTACTGAAGTACAGAATTCTGAAACTATATAGAGGAAACTACCACATTTCGAGCACTTTCACAAAAACCAGCTTTATGTGCCGAAAATCAAGTCGTATACTGGCAGATTCCCACGATGATTGTTTTCTAATGGTTCTGGTGCTTTTTCGGCAATTTTCCTGGTGTTTTCACCGTGCTTCAGGCCCAAAGTCGTAATTTCTCGAAGTAATCCACCTACCAAATAAGCAGAATTCAATCGCTCGAGCCAGAACTATACCGTATTCACGTCTTTGCTGCGACAAAACTGTCTCGCTCATCGTTTCCCCGTAGACGTGGCTCCAAGTGCCCCCAAACCAATATCTGTGTCTGAGAAACACCAGATATTGTCTGAGAAACACCCACCACGACGTATTTGTACAACCAAACGACGGTATCCGCATCTTACCGTCTCGATCTCTTCGCCGGCTTGATCTTCGTCTCGGCTCGCTTCAACTGCACCGGGTGGAGCCCAATATACTTCCCGTTCATCTCCTGAAATGCCTTGAAGTAGTCATCAGCGTCGGCAAATGCAACAAACCCGTAGCCCTTGTTCTTGTTAGTCTTCTTGTCGATAGGAATCTTCACTTTCGACATGGTGGCATACTTGCCAAATGCCTCAGCTAGCATTTGGTCCGTGGCATCCTGGCCAAGGTTCCCGACAAAGAGTCTGAAGTGGGCCGGATCCCACTCCAAAAGACTGGAATCCTCCCATTGAGTGGTGCCGTTGCTTCTTCTGACGGTTTTACCGACATTGTGCGACGAATTAGAGGTAGAGTTGGAAGAATTACTAGTGGGCCGTACTACCGTGGGGGCATTGGGCCTGAGTAAGTACGACGCAGCTTTACGGCCAGAGGCCTGTCTTCGATCAGACCCTCTGGAATGCAATTGTGTGGGTTTTCTTACCCCATTGGCGCTCATTACGGTGTGGTAGCAACAGCAGGCCCGGTGTGGGAGAAAAACAAATATTGATGGTGGTGGATCGGTTCAGAATCTCATCGCGATGGCCGAAAATTGAAATTTTCCTCAGAAAACTACCCTTGCCCAACAACCATGTTTGTATTGTCTGAAGTGTCTGACTTGGTGCGGATCCCACCACATACGTTCAATATTCCTATCCAGCACGCCATTACCGACGAGTTGAACCAAAAATTCGCCAATAAAGTTATCTCTAACTTGGGCCTCGTGGTCACCATCTGGGACTTGCTAGATATCAAGGACGGGTT
Source organism: Suzukiozyma palmioleophila (assembly GCA_030560805.1). Lineage (NCBI taxonomy): Eukaryota > Fungi > Ascomycota > Pichiomycetes > Serinales > Debaryomycetaceae > Suzukiozyma > Suzukiozyma palmioleophila. Next base: position 281,316 of record JAKTVY010000014.1, read on the forward strand.
GCTAAAACCAGGCGACGGTGGTGCCTACGTCGACGTGCGGTTCCGTTGTATTGTGTGGAAACCGTTTGTTGGTGAGGTTCTTACTGGCTGGGTGTCCGAATGCAACCCCCAGGGCATCAAAGTCAAGCTCGAGTTTTTTGATGATATTGTCATTCCAAAGGACTATTTGTTTGAGAATTGCACATTCAAGCCCAACGAGAACGCGTGGGTGTGGCAACCAGATGAAGAAACCGAGTTGTTTATCGATGTAAATGAGAAAATCAGGTTCCGGGTCGAGGAAGAGTTGTTCTTTAATATCAAGCCCAAGTCGTCTACAGAGGCATTGGCTTTGGAGGAACCGGAAAAAAAGTCCACTCCATATGCGTTGAAAGCGTCTATGCAAAGTGAAGGATTGGGATGTGTTTCGTGGTGGTCATAAACGTAGATTACCGAAAGTGGTAATTAGTGGTCTTTACGAGTGAAGCTCATAATTGAGGTCGAAATGAGGATTAGGATTCAAGCAGAGTCCGGAATGAAACTTTACGAAAGAATGAAACTTTACGAAAGAGGTCTCTGCAACTGGCATTTAACGTGACGGGACGTTTGCTAGGAGCAGTTTGGGACTAAGGTACGTCGTGAGAACTCAGTACAAGACTACAAAAAACTAGGTCTACTAGGGTCGTATTCGACTTGGAAGATTATAATGTTCGTGTCTTGTTTCGTCGTGTAGACCTGACAATTCATGTTAGGCAGCCTTACAGTTCATGTTAATCAGCCTTATTAAATAATTACCCTTCAGCTCACTCTAAACATCACAATTTCACTTGGCTCCTATTCACGTTCCAGCGTCCCACCGTTTCAGCACAACCATTCACCACCCACAATAATAAACTGATGCAATGTGCCTATTCCCTCAAAACTTCCTCACTTGAAACATAAACACCTCCATGCTCCACCCCTACATTTGGCTCTTGTATCGTGTATTATAGTTATATGTTGTACAACATAAATGCATGGTAAACTATTTCCAATTCAATTATATTGCATATATTGACTTGTAGAACTGAACTTCAAGTTACCCTTGATGACCTTGTCCACAGCCTTCAAGAAATCCTTCTCGTTGGCAACTTTTCTTCTTGCTCTGATAGCAAACATCCCTGCCTCCGTACACACCGATCTCAACTCGGCCCCGGTGGCATTGGGACATAATCTCGAAATCAATTCCCATCTAATGTCCTTTTCTACACTGATAGTTTTGGAGTGGATTCGGAAGATGTTGGCTCTCCCTTCTAAATCGGGTAACGAAAACTCCACCTTACGATCGATTCTTCCTGGTCTCAATAACGCTGGGTCCAACGTGTTGGGTCTGTTGGTAGCAAACATCACCTTGATGTTCCCTCTTGGGTCAAACCCATCTAGTTGGGTAATCAACTCCAACATCGTTCTTTGCACCTCGTTATCACCACCAGCCCCGTCGTCGAATCTCGCCCCTCCAATGGCATCGACTTCGTCAAAAAATATAATACAAGCCTTTTTCGTTCTTGCCATTTCAAACAATTCTCTCACCATTCTCGCCCCTTCTCCGACGTATTTCTGCACCAATTCCGACCCAATCACCCGAATAAACGTGGCATCGGTTCTGTTAGCCACTGCTCTTGCGCACAACGTTTTCCCGGTCCCAGGAGGCCCATACAACAAAATCCCCTTAGGAGGGTCAATTCCCAACTTTACAAACCTTTCGGGCGACAAAAGCGGCAACTCCACCACTTCTCTCAACTTCTCGATTTGGTCCTTACACCCTCCAATATCGGAATACGTCACATCGGGCTTCTCTTCCACCGTCATCATCGTCACTGATGGGTCGATTCTCGGTGGCAACGGCAACTGGATTTCGTACTTCTGACGGTCCACCCCTACTCTCATGCCCTCTTCAATGTCGGTGGGCGAAACCTTCTCCCCCAACCCAACCACAAACTTGGCTATCTGCTTTATATTTATCACGTATTTCGACTTATTGTCGGCATTTTGTAGCGCTCCAGCAATGGGATTTGGATTGGTGGCCTCAATGATCTTGGTACACCGTGCCACTTGCAACGGTTGCTCCTCTGACATCCTCTGCTTGTCTCCCATGACATCCCACAATTGTGGTGGAGCCAACCCGGTGTCGCTTTCTTTGATTCCTTGGTTTTCTTTGATTCGTTCTTCCACTTCCTTCAAGTCCTTTTCGATCTGCTTCAACGACGCAGCGTAGGGAGCTGCTCCATACGTTTTCAACACTTGAATATCGCCCTCGCTCAAGGGAACAATTTTCTCCAGCGCCTTTTCGTCGTCTTCTTTGGCGACGTATTTGTCCCAGTCGTCTCTTGGTGGTGGCATTGTGTGGTCTGTCGGCTCGTTGGCTTGTGTAGTAAAATAGGCTCGCTGTTTGGAAAATTGGCTGCGAGCTGTGCCGTTGTGATTTCTCGTGGTGGCGATCGTGGTGGTTTTTGGCTGGAGGATTTGGGCGGCGCACGACCTTGCTTAACTATGGGCCACTGAAAGGACTGAACGGGCGGAAACGGGGGCATGTTTGTATGGACAGTGTTGGTGCTGATGGGTCTGCGGTGGTGGTGGGGGCAGACGGGGGCGTTCTGTGAAAAAAAATCGAAATTTGGCCCAGAATTGAGCCAAATTGGTCCGGGCCCTCTGTGGCTCTGGTGAAGAAAATGACTGATGGGGCGAGGACAACGGTAGGCGGCGCTAAACTCACCAAAACGGCGGACGGTATCGCACTGGCTCTTGTGGTGCTCCCTAAACGTCGTTTCCCTAAATTTCGTTTCCCTAGACGGCCCCACGGCTACACTTTATACATTCAATGCGTGTATTCGAATAAATAAATTAATATAAACAAGTACTGACTTCGTTAACGAACTGGCACTCTAGTAGACCCGCTTGGCAGGTGGAACTGGCTTACAGTCGTTTTCGTCCAAGGTGGTCTTGATGACGTCTCTGTAGTCCAATTTAACCTTGTCACCAGACTTGGTTTGGTAAGACAAAGTGTGCTTCATCCACTCAACATCATCTCTTTCTGGGTAGTCATCTCTGGCATGAGCACCTCTAGATTCCTTTCTGGCAGCAGCAGAGGTGGCGGTTTGAGTAGCACAGGTCAACAAGTTTTGTAATTCCAACGTTTCAACCAAGTCAGAGTTCCAAATCATCGATCTGTCGGTGGTCTTGACTTGTTCGAACGATTTGTCGACTTCGCTGATGTGTTCCACACACTTGTCTAAGGTTTCTTGGGTTCTGAACACAGCACATCCCTTTTGCATGGTTCTTTGCATATCGTCTCTGATGGAAGCGGTGGATTTGGTTCCGTTGGCGTTTCTCAATTTGTCCAAGTTGGCGATGGATTCAACACCCAAGTCTTTGGAAGCTGGTTTCAAAGGAGTACCTGGAGTCAACGAGTCTCTGATGGTATGGGAAACTGCTCTTCCGAAAACAACCAAATCTAATAAAGAGTTGGCTCCCAATCTGTTGGCCCCGTGGACAGAAGCACAAGCAACTTCACCACAGGCTAATAACCCAGGAACAACTTCGTCCTTACCGTCGGCACCCTTCTTGACAACTTCACCGTTCCATTTGGTTGGAATACCCCCCATATTGTAGTGGACAGTTGGCAAAATTGGAATTGGTTCCTTGGTGACGTCGACCCCGGCGAAAATGTGGGCGGTTTCTGAGATCCCTGGCAATCTTTCCTTCAACACTGGAGCAGGAATGTGCGACAATTGCAAGTACATGTGGTCCTTCATTGGTCCCACCCCTCTACCTTCGTTGATTTCCATGGTGATGGCTCTGGAAACAACGTCTCTCGAAGCCAAATCTTTGGCGGATGGGGCGTATCTTTCCATGAATCTTTCCCCTTCAGAGTTGAGCAAGAACCCACCTTCACCTCTGGCACCTTCAGTGATCAAACACCCGGACCCGTAGATCCCAGATGGGTGGAATTGCACAAATTCCAAATCTTCCAATGGCAACCCTGCTCTGGAAGCCATGGCGTACCCATCACCAGTACAGGTGTGGGCAGAAGTACACGAGAAGTATGCTCTTCCGTACCCACCGGTGGCCAAAACCGTCTTGTGGGCCCTGAATCTGTGCAAAGTCCCGTCTTCTTGGTTGTAGGCAATCACACCCACACACTCGCCGTCTTGCATCAACAAGTCAGTAGCAAAGAATTCGATAAAGAAGTGGGTATCGTGTCTTAAAGATTGCCCGTACAACGAGTGCAATAACGCATGTCCGGTTCTGTCGGCAACAGCACAAGTTCTGTACGCTTGACCACCTTTACCGTACTCCTTGGATTGACCACCAAACGCTCTTTGGTAGATTCTTCCTTCTTCGTTTCTGGAAAATGGAACCCCATAGTGTTCCAATTCGTAGATCGAAGCAGGGGCTTCTTTGGTCATGTAGTGGATAGCATCCTGGTCACCTAACCAATCAGAACCCTTGACGGTATCGTACATGTGCCAGTGCCAGTCGTCCTTGTGCATGTTCCCTAAGGCAGCATTAATCCCACCTTGGGCTGCCACGGTGTGGGATCTGGTGGGGAACAACTTGGAGATACACGCGGTCTTGAACCCAGCCTCGGCCAACCCGAAAGCTGCTCTCAACCCAGCACCACCAGCACCGACAACCACACAGTCGTATTCGTGGTCAATGACATGGTACTTTTGGCCCAAATATTTAGTGGAATCAACATCGGTACCCTTGATGTCCCCAATGGTCTGGAACCGGGTTTGTGACAAGGAGAAATATCTTTTGTTGAGTTTACCAGCCACAGAGACTGTACGACGGATGTTAAGCATTGTTAGAGGAAAACGTTGCTGTAATGATTTGAAAGAAAACTGGTTAAAAATTTATTTCACTTTGTTCCCGGGCATACACCCAATCACAGCGGGACAATTTATAACCGGCCTGCATGCACACCGGGGGTTCCAGCCTATCCATACGTACCTCCGCAAATCGACGACGATAATGGTAGCGCTGGTGGGGGAGTGACGGGACGGGGTGGGTGTATAGATGGTAGCGCTGACGTAATTGCCAGGGATGTCGATGTTCGTGGGCGGGCTCTCCTGTGGTGGGGACTCAGCATGTCCCCACTGAAGACTGACGAGGTCCCCTGTCCGTGGCTGGTGCTCGGCTGCATTGGCTGCCAACGAGACAAACGAAGGCAAGCCGGCCACGGACCCGAGCCGAGGCAATAAGCGCACAATGAAAACTTGCACGGTAGCGCTGCACAAGCCACCAGCAAACAATGGTTCCGGCTACAGGCAACGCTGGCTACTAATGGTCCATCCACATACTTGTCGGCGGGCTCCCAATCAGCTAGACCCTCCTTGCTCACCGGACAGTCTAGCCGACCCCACAAATTGATCGAAATACATGTACATGGTAGCGCTGCTACACCTGGTTGCAAACAACGACAGCAGCTGGTTCTTCTGGAGTTGGTGCAGCCAACTGCATTACTCATACACACTCACAAAGAACCGCTCGTCTAGTGCTTGATTTTGCAGGACTTGTCTCAGTTCCCTGTTGTCTGTATGGTAGCGCAGTCGGTTCACAAACTATCGTAGCCAACGCAAGGCAAAGGTGTCACTGGCCACTTGGTGCAGATACACATTTCTATCCTAGCACCTGGTTATCTTGTCTGCCTTGTTTCTCTAATCTTTCCAAACATGGCTCTTGTCATCCTCCACTTATATTGATTGGTTAAGCCGCTATACAAGTATTTGCTGCCACAGGCATTGTCTTTCCAAGTGACTATATGTCTCAAAAGACATTCTCGTCTCTCCTCTGCAGTTATCGTTAATCTGTTACAAATTAGTGCAAACAGAAACAAAATAATTTTATTTTCTTGTGCATTTGTCCATTATATAAGTCCATATTCTATTTAGCCCGGTCATTACTCAAGGTGCATTAGTTCGTAATATGTAGTGTAGGCTCGGCCCACACTTGCGACCAAAGTGTTCTTTTCGTCGTCGCTTGTGGTAATTGAATTGAAATTCATGAGGGTCAAGCTGAGTTGCGTCAAAACGGTGATGGATGTATCTAGGAGGGTATTGATTGCGACAACTTGTTTTGTGGAATTGGTTTTCAAGTATTTGAGAAGATTGATAGTTAATTGAAGGTTGCTGTTGAATTCTGACAACTTCATACTCAAATCCAACTTGGAGATAGTTTGTGATTCTACTAGGTTTTTTAATGATGTGAGGTTGAATCTGATTATTTTGAAGAGCTTGTTGTACCAGTACACTGTATTGATACAGATTTCGTTGTTTGCTGCTTTGTCTCTGTTTGGTTCCTGCAATATCAAACTGAATGAATTAGACAAAAATTGGAGTGTGAATTGGAAGGATTCGCTAGGTGATAACTGGTCAATTTCTATCAATAGATAGTAGTAGTTCAAGTTGGTATGGGTGATGTAATCCTGCAATTTGGGAGAGTTGGAGAACTCTGTGTGAATCAAACTGCTGGTAGAAATTCTCCAATTCTCTAGTTGAGTAGAAATCTCGGTTAATTCTTCCGGTTGGCATTTACCAATCAATGATAATGTCAAGAGCTTGTCCTCAAACTGGGCAAACTTGATGTACTGGTTGATCAACAGGATATTCTCGTCTGGGTACAATTTTTGAGTAGGCAATTCCAACTTTATAAACTCATTTTGTGGAAACTGGCTTGGTCTATTCAACAAAAGACTGACTTCTTTGTCCAAGTTGAAAACTGTCCACACCATTCTTTCATTCTCGATGGTTGTGGGTCTATAAAGACGATGTTTGATGATTAGCCGGATCAAAATCCCCAACAAGTTCCAGCATAGTTCCTCGTTCAAGTTGCAAATCGAGTATATTGTCAACAATATCAAATTCTTCAAATTGTCTTTGTTGTAGCCTATTTCGTCGATTATCGATTGCAACTTTTCCTTGAAATACTGGTCGAAATAGCTGGTTTTATTGTTCGAATCATAGATCAAACACCCAATAGAAAGCAAAAGGTACACATCGAGATTCACAATCGCTTCGTGAGAAAAATCTATCTTGCCCACCTGCTCTATAATTGCTGGTTTATTGACAAAAGCATAGACATACTCAAAGTTCTCAAAATAGTTATGAAGAAATATCCGGGGTAAGTCGGCCGCAACCTTCACCGTGATAAACTCGTCGTCCTGGATGTGCGACTCGCTCGCTACATGGTTGCTGATCCGGTCGGTGTTGTGGAGGTCCCGCTTCAACAACTTTTCTGTCTGTCGTAACTTGAAATCTGAAGAATCTCCGTCGTGTGCCAACAACGAAGACACACTCACAAGCTGTGTCTGTCGCGACATTTGTGGCGAGGTAGCAGTAGGCGACTTTTTCCGTTTCTTGTTTGTTCGTAACACATACTCACACCGGTGGTTAGTACGGCTACAGTTGGAGCAAACCGGCTTCTCTCGCGAGCATTTCTTCTTCAACCGGTAGCACCGGTTACAGTTATTGGGATGATGGGTTTCTGGTGACTCAATACTGGAAGTAGCAGCCACCTCTGCTGGAGCGGTGCCATTTACCGTGGCTGTTGGGGCCTCATCGCTGGTGTCGGGGCCCAAACGAAACTTGCTGGTGATAGCTCCGTTGCCCATCAGCTTGCGGTAGTAGTCCATCGTGCAATACGCCCGTCCAGTACTGTTTTGCTTCTGGTTGTTAAAAGAACTGGTGGATGTTTTTAATCATCCGTCTAGTGTAGGGGGCGGACCGGAAAATTTTGGCGGACTTTGCAAGCGGCTCTTGTCGAATTAGGCGATGTCACGTGATTGGTGCTGATGTGACTCGACGATTGCCGTTTTTAATTAGTAAATTTTACAGTTTTTCCCATCTAATTCAGATTTTGCAGGTTGGGGACAAAAATGAAAACCAAATGTCGGGGCTACCATTATGGTGCGCTACCATTACTAAAGCCCTCTGCCATTAGTGAGGGCGTCTCGAATTTAGTTGTGGTTTCGACTCGGCTAAGTTTGGGGCGATATTAGTTTCAGGAGTTTTGGATACGATTTCAGATGTGAATTTCCCGGCTATTGGTTGCAGTATGACGCTTGCAGTATGACGCTTGCAGTAGTAGTTCCGAGGAATTTGTGGTGCCAGCAATGTTTGTGAGCGTTTGTCGTTTTCCCAACGTTTACCGTATCTACTTTGACTACGAGTCTGGGGAGTCTGCAATTTTGTATCTGCTACCTACAATTACTACATTTTCTGTGATCTGAAGTGCCTGTATTAGATTTGATGTGTGCGATTTCTCCGATGTGTGCGGTGTCCGTGTAGTCTGTATCGAATACGTAGGCTGTAGCTCTGATGTCTACGCTGTATACCTTCTTCAAAATGTTTACGACGTACCCGGGACCCGTTATGTCTGGCATCTCTGACCTCCTCGATGTCTGGCCACAAGGCCCGTAATAATGTCCATAATGATGTCTGAACCGGTGATAACTTCAGATAATGCAGACTACAGAAATCGTAAAATTTCTTTTTAGCAATTTTCCTTCCCCTGCATAGTAAGGATTTCTTTTTTTATTATCTCCGTCGTTGGCAGCCTTAATTTAGTACTTCCGTCATGTACAGAATAATCAGAAAATATCTAGAATGACAGGCTTTTTAGATGGAACAAGTGAGAGTGGTTTCTTCAGGGAAACTGGCATCAGCATGAACTTCTGAAATAGTGCCACTTGTAGATAGCCCAACGTAAAAAATAATTAGGTCCGGACACTGTGAAAGTAGGGAGGATGTGAAAAAACCTGTCCCTCATGCAAGTATGACCCCAGTCTGATGGAAACGGCTAGCAAGGGCTATCGGACCATGGTTGCGGTGCAGGGAGATTACTTTATGGTTTTAGAAACGTTGTTTTTTACGAGTATGTGGGGGTTTCTGGGCTTTTTTAAATTCCTGTAACAAGTGCACAAGGAACAATTTCCATTCATCGTACACAGACAGCAATATCAGATTGTGCAATATATTGGAGAAGCAATGTTTACCTCGTTTAATGTTTTTATGTATTATTGCAATTGTGTAGACAAGTGCAAATGTGTTAATAATCTGTTCATTCCAAAACCTGTAACGAAAAATTACACAGTTGTATGTAGACCAGTTCAACATGCTTAGAGCTACGAGCTTGTATAAACATCTACAGTGCCGAATCAAATCACATAAAAAACCAGTGTAGGAAGTCTCAAAATCATCCCACTTGCGAAAAACAAAGTCTAGCAACCACATTACTAAGATGCCAAAAATATTCCCAGTATCGCATATGACAGAAAGATAACCCCACGAATCATTCGATATTGGTGACATTCTCAGCCGACGTTCCCGGTCTGGACAAATGTCTCACTGAGGTGCAACAGTAATTACAAATTTAGTCCTTATACATTACGATGCTGAACTACATCCTAAGTCTGACATTGCACTACAGTGAGAAAACCAAGTCTTATAGTTAGGTTTCGTCGTAGTATGGAGTTTCGAACGTAATCGGTATGCTATTAACTATGTACAAATGCATGAGGTGCTCATGCGGTTTGGGGTTCAGCAGCAGCCAGTTCACCATTCTCAGCTGCTCTTGCGTTGGCAAACTCCTCGAGAGCCTTTGCTCTCAATTCATCGAGCAACACCGACTGATCCTTGGGGTTGAATGGAGGTAAGGAATCATGGTCTACAAGATCAGCTCTCCAGTATTTATCGTCACCTTTTCTCCACAAGCTTTCCCAATGGACTTTGGTGTTTTCCAACTCGAATTCGTCAATTACATGGGCCAAGTCGGCCACGGCCTCTTGCGAGAATGTGGGTCTATATTGGCCAGAGTACCAGATGTTTCCCTCGTCGTTTTTTCTTCTTAATTCGTTGGCCTGTTTCTGTTGCTCTACATCTCTGGTTTGTCTTAATTGCACTAATCCTTTGAACGCAGCCACTGCGTATTCGTAATTGTCAAATGTAGCTACTGCCATAATTCTCCATAAATCGTTTCTTCTACCAGGTTTTCTGTTTTGCCAGTTTGGCTTGACAAACTGTTGGTCAATCTGGTCCTGATGGTATCCTGGAACCTGACTGTACAAGACCTGTCCCGTCATCATGTTCTTGAACAAGTATACTTGTGGTGCTAACTGCAAGTTGGCTAGGTCCTGAGCAGACTTCTTTCCCTTGGCGATTCTCGCACCAAGAATCTTACGAGCCTTAAGCTGCTCGATGAGATGCTTTCTCATCTTCTTCTCTGATCTCATTCGCATACTCATCTTGGTGTCGTGGTTCTGTGGCCTACTAGCTTTCTTTAGTTTAATCAAAATTTTTCACTTCTGTCTGGTCGTGCAGGTGGCCCACAAAGTGAAAAGTCTTCATCGCACCGCGGAGGGAACTTACTGTCACCGCACCACGGGGCCAGTGGTGCGCCGTACTAAACCTGCTGCCTACTACCACCACCACCAGCTGTCGTGGTATGTAGACATTCTACACCGTCAAACCAGTTCAGCTAAACCACAAATTTCTACACAAACAGACCAACAGACCCAGTCACTACATTTGCAACAACAGAATAACACCGTGAGCCAACCGTAGTTGTCAAATTCTACTAAAATCCCCAATGGTGTTGTTCCCTTCTGTCAACCTCCTCTGGTCGCACCACTTTTCTACCACCATGATGGGCCGCATCCTACCGGAGAGTACCACCGCTGTCGGCCCACGTAGTACGACGTTCACGTGAGAATCAAGATCTGATGTTTCACCTACTAACCACACAACGTAAGCAGCAACAACGACGTGGTAATTGGTCAATGTAACATGTTTTCGTTCATTTTCAGTGTAGTACCGTTAATTGGAACCTTTGTACTCTTCAGTTTCTGGGTATACTCCTACGTCTACAACCATGAGTTCATCCAAGAATACAGTGGGAAAGAAATGAGTCGAAATCAAATCAACGAATTGATCTCTAAATTGAATCATACCTACAAGTTGAGCTTACATGCCATTGATGATAGTCATGATAGTGGTACCTACGACTCCAAATTGATCTTTATCGACCAAATATCGCGAGTTAAGCATTTCGTTATTGGTGTAGTATTTACGTTGACAGTGTCGATGAGTTTGCAATTGATAACGTTGATGATGTGTGAGTTAGTGAATTTGTTTGACGAATCTGCCAGGCTGGGGTTGTTTTCGTTTACTATCGATTGTTTGATGGTTTTAATTATTTTGGTCCAGCCATTTCTCTTAATAAATCTCGTGGTAGTTCAGGACTTGGTGCCACAACCACGGCAAAATTACGTCAAAACCACGGTATCTCTCGCGTTAGTGGTGTTGTGGTTCTTTATATTGCACAAATGTGGTGACCTCAGTCAATCGTTCCAGCCAAGTTACAGTCAGTATGACACCAAGACGTTTATTGAAAAGAAGATTAATGAAATCGGCATCACAGGAATCACGGTTTTGGCCATCATTTCGGGTATTGGTTCTAGTTCAACTCCATACAAATTGTTTTACGACACCTACATGTCGAAACCAGTAAAGTATCTCAGTGAACTTGACTTGTCAAACTCCATTCTGTCCTACAACCACACCAATTTGCTCTTGCTCAAGAGAAAATCGCAATTAAACAACTATTTAGTAGAGACTGGGGGCACGGTTTACAACACCCCGGCCACTTCTCCATCTTCTGAGAACCTACACAATCTAAAGTCTCCTAAAAACAAGTTGGGGGGCATTTTTCACAAAGTACAATCGTTTGCTAGTTTATCGTCTTTGGCGTTGAATAACGATCCTCAGGAAATTGAGTATAGGCACGAAATCAAGTCGTTAAAGTCATTACGAGCAAACCTCTTGAAAGAGCTCAGAGTAAACCTTGTCAACTATGAGAAACAGAAACAATTATTGGACAATGAAAGTAGACCATCAGCGAAATTGCTCAAAATCTTCAACATCTCATTTTCAATTTATGGGGTTTACCGGATACTTGATGTGATTGTCTTGAAGTTGCCCAGGGCGTATGCAAGACTGACAAGTGATAACGTAAACGAAAATCTTCCAGAAGTCAGCCGGGATGCATTAGCAGTGACTTTCTCAAAACTTATCACCACGGTGCTTCCCGATTTCCCACTCACGGAAGAAATGTTGACGGTACAAATTAGTTTTATCTTGACTGGAGGGTTATTTTTATGTTCGATATCAAATGTGGTAATTACATTTAATCAGTTTGGGAAGTACCTACCAATTGCAAATACTTCACACGTCATTCGCAACTGGATCAAACATTTGGTGATTGGGGAGCTCATCGGCATCTACGTCATAGCTACGGCAATTTTGATACGTACAAACCTACCTCTGACAGTGTCTCAGCAAATATCCAAGATTTTGTCGTTATCGGGAACCAGCAAGTCTACCCCACAAATAGCCATGAAAGAGATAGAATTCATTGATTTGTGGTTCGATAAAATCTTCGCAATCACAAGCATTATCACCATCATCATCATCACCATCAGACAAAAAATCGACGAAGAGGAATACGACGAAGAAATCATGATCGGAAAATAACCGTTGTGTGAAATCAACCGTTCCCGTGGCATGGTTTCCGTGGGGTTCATCACCCATTATCTCCGTCTGGTGCTGGCATTAAAGGTTGCAAATAATATTTTACCCTGCGTCAATCATTTGATCCGTTGACCACTTATCACCGACAGAATTTCACCGTTTGGGGAACAATGACTCCGGCAGTGATCGCAAGCACCAGCTAATAATGTGTGATCCTGTTCGGCATGGTTTTTGTCCTCCGGTGCAGGCAAGAATAGTGCATACCCATCCTGTGAATAATGTCAATAATGTTGAATATGCGTTGTTTCATTTGCGTTGTTTCATATGCGTTGAGGAGAACTCCAAATATCAGATGAACATCGAGTTGACGGATACATAAATTTGGGAATGCCAGCACTCAAGATAAATTTTCACCATTGTTTCTACTGGAAATTTTATAATGGGGGTTATCACGTTATCAAAGGAATCCCATCTCAATCCTGGGAAATTCAGAATAAAGTATGAAGATGCGCAACAAACTTTAGGTCCAAAGGCCTATATACCTAAAAACGACACTCTTCCACCAATTCGCACTTCATCCAAAATCGCGATTATTGGTGCCGGGTTCGGAGGTATTTCCACCGCGATCACATGTATGAAATCTTTGCACACCGAAGACATTGCTATTTTTGAGAAGCATGCCAACTTTGGTGGTACTTGGTGGGCAAATTCATATCCTGGTGCTGCATCTGATATTCCTGCTGTATGGTACTCATTTTACCAGGAGTTGACATCGAACTGGTCTACGGTGCAGCCTCCACAAGGTGAGTTGGAGGAGTACCTTTTGCAAGTGGTGGAGAAGTACAACATTAGGCCGTACGCAAGATTTCAAACTTCGGTCACTGAGATGAAATGGAGTGACAGGGACCAAAAATGGACACTTCATGCTAGAGATTTGAAAACCGGGCAGTTGATTATCCATGAAAGTCAAATCGCTGTCAACTGTATCGGTGGTTTAGTTCATCCTAATCAATTGGATACTCCAGGTTTGGAGAATTTCAAGGGTGACTACATGCATTCGGCAATTTGGAACCATAACGTGGACATCAAAGGAAAGAATGTTATTGTCGTCGGGAATGGTTGTTCTGCTAACCAGGTTGTTCCTGCTTTATTGAGAGAGTACGATCCAAAATCGATCACCCAGATTGCCAGATCAAAGCACTATATCTTGCCTCCTGTACCAAAAAGTTTACAAAATGGTTATAAGCTTTTGTCAAGAACATATTTGGGATTGCTCTTCGTCAGATTGATGGTTGTTTTTGTTGCTGAATGTAGATATCCATTATTCAAGGGAAACAGTCTACTTTCCAGAATAGTTAGATGGGCTACTACCAGACATTCCTTGAAATATATGAAGGGCACCACTCCTAAAGAATACCAAAAGGACATTATCCCATCATTCAAGGTGGGATGTAAGAGAATGATTTTTGATCACTCGTACTTGAAATCGTTGCACGATGAAAGAATTGATTTTATTGGTGATGGCTTATCTGAAATCAAAGAGCATTCCGTCATCACACAATCGGGCAAAGAAGTACCTGCTGATATTATCGTTGCATGTACTGGATACAATATTTCTAAGACTATGTTAGGAATTGAAATTACAGGTCAAAACGGGGTTAAGTTAAACAAAGTATGGGATGACGAAGGAATCACAGCCTACGAAACTGTCTTCGTTAAAAACTTTCCAAACTTGTTCTTCATGGCAGGACCAAATTCTGCTACGGGTCATGCATCTGTGGTTATGGCGATTCAAAATGCAAACATCTTTTTCTCAAAGGTTGCTAGACCAATTGTCGAAGGTAAGAGTACTTCGGTTGTTGTAAAGGAATCTGCTTATGATAGATGGAGAGAAGTGTCGCAAGCGGAATTACGAAGATGTGTTTTCGGTACTGAATTTGGAGGATGTGTTTCGTGGTATGCTGAAGGTAAAACCAACTACACGACCTACCCATACTCACAACTTGCTTTTTGGTGGGCGATGACCCATCCTAAATACAAAGACTTTACTTATGTTTCTACCGAAGAGCACGAAAAGAGAAAGTAGGTTAAAAGTTTCGTCTGGGTGGTTCGATATTATACCATAGTATTTTATTTACTTAATTTGTAATCATGAATCAAATATAACATGTTTCAGGTATCACCTATGTAGACATCTGTACATATAGTTCTGGGTGTATGGGGTGAGGATTGGTGAAATAGTCGTCATTCTTTACTCCTACGGTCCCACTACGAAATAATGAAACGCTTCCACCTCCGTCGGGAGCCTGGAGCATTTTACGAGTAAAAGAGTACAACTACGCACACAGCTCCGTACTTCAACCACCACCAATCGACACACGGAATGGGCCCTTCCTATGGGTGCAAATTGCATGACATACACCACCACCCTTGTTCCATTCTATCACCAGTTTTGCAGCCACTCAGGCCGTCTTCAACCCTCTGGTGCTGGTATCAAGTGCCACCTCACTACACGAACCCTACAACTGTCGTTGCAACAACTCACCTTGTTGCGTCCAATTGAGTCATCGTTCTACATTGGTGACTCACCCCAACCCACCTTTTTGCCCCACCATCACACGCTACATAATTATTTGTGCTTCAAATCACGGAATCAATCACCATCCCATTCCGCTCCATCCCACTCGCCACCATCCCACTCGCCATCACATCCTACTCGCCACCAACCCAGTAGTGCCAAGGCAACTCGCCCAGTTTTTCACGTACCGTCTGCGACCTTCAACATTTTCTGACTTCATACAGTCTGGTAGATGAGACACATCTTACGGTTTTTTTCCGTACATTTCTAGTTTTTCGTTCTTCCTGCCATCATCATTTTGTCAGCTACGTTTGTTAAATTTTCATCCGCAAATTTTCAGCGGGCATCGTTATTAAGTTCTTTTCGTAGAGTTTCGAATATGTCATCGTTTGTTAAACCTACTCAGCAATTTTCCAGAGAAGCGTTGGACCAAGTGTTGAAGAGACGGTTCTTCTTCGCCCCAGGGTTCGAGATCTACGGGGGGGTGTCTGGTCTCTTTGACTACGGTCCTCCAGGGTGTGCTTTCCAAGCCAACATCGTCGACACTTGGAGAAAGCACTTTATTTTGGAAGAAGATATGTTGGAAGTCGACACCACCATGTTGACTCCTGAAGAAGTGTTGAAGACTTCGGGCCATGTCGAGAAGTTTGCCGACTGGATGTGTAAAGATTTGAAGACAGGGGAGATTTTTAGAGCCGACCATTTGGTGGAAGAAGTGTTGGAAGCGAGATTGAAAGGTGATAGGGCTGCCAGAGGATTGGCTTCTGAACAAGCTCTGGACTCCGACTCCGACGACAAGAAGAAGAGAAAGAAGAAGGTCAAGGAAATCCAAAATGTCAAGTTGGACGACGAAGTTGTCAAGGAAATCGAGTCGATTTTGGCCCAGATCGATGGTTACTCTGGCCCTCAATTGGGAGAATTGATCAAAAAATTCGATATCAGAAACCCCACCACCAACGGAGAATTACAACCTCCAGTGGAATTCAACTTGATGTTTGAAACTGCCATTGGTCCTTCTGGTAACTTGAAAGGGTACTTGAGACCAGAAACTGCCCAGGGTCAATTCTTGAACTTTGCCAAATTATTGGATTTCAACAACGACAAAATGCCATTTGCATCTGCCTCAATTGGTAAGTCGTTCAGAAACGAAATTGCTCCAAGAGCCGGGTTGCTTAGAGTGAGAGAATTCTTGATGGCTGAAATCGAGCATTTCGTCGATCCAGAAGACAAATCCCACCACAGATTCCACGAAGTTAAGGACATCAAATTGAGATTCTTGCCAAAAGACGTTCAAGAATCCGGTTCTACTGTCGTGGTGGAAAAAACCGTTGGTGATGCCGTTTCTTCTGGTATGGTCGATAACGAAACCTTGGGTTACTTCATCGCCAGAATTTACTTGTTCTTGAAGAAGATCGGGGTTGACGAAAACAGATTGAGATTCAGACAACACATGTCCAACGAAATGGCCCACTATGCTTCTGACTGTTGGGATGCTGAATTACACACTTCATACGGCTGGATCGAATGTGTCGGTTGTGCCGATAGATCAGCCTACGATTTGAGTGTTCACTCTGCTAGAACCAACGAAAAATTGGTTGTTAGACAAGCTTTACCAGAACCAGTCACCGTTGAACAATTTGAAGTTGCTATCAACAAGAAAAAGTTTGGTCCAAAATTCAGAAAGGATGCTGGTGCCGTTGAAAAACACTTGTTATCGAGATCCCAATGTGAATTAGAAGATTTATCTAAAGAATTGAAGGATAACGGTAAAATCGTTGCTACCATTGCTGGTATCGCTGAACCAGTGGAAGTTGATGCTGAATTGGTCACTATTGAAAAAGTTACTAGAACCGAACACATCAGAGAATTCACACCAAACGTCATTGAACCATCTTTCGGTATTGGTCGTATTATCTACTCTGTTTTCGAACACCAATTCTGGACCAGAGAAAACGACACCGACAGAGGGGTGTTATCTTTACCACCATTGGTTGCACCAACTAAAGTGTTGCTTGTTCCATTATCTAACTCTGCCGAATTACAACCAATTGTTAAAGAAGTCTCTTCGTTCTTGAGAAAACAACAAATTCCATTTAAGATTGACGATTCTTCCGCTTCCATTGGTAAGAGATACGCCAGAAATGATGAATTGGGTACCCCATTCGGTATCACCATTGATTTCGACTCCGTTAAAGACAAATCGGTCACCTTAAGAGACAGAGATACCACCAAACAAGTTAGAGGTTCTTACGAAGATGTCATTGCTGCTATTAAAGACCTTACCTACAACGAAGCTTCTTGGACTGAAGGTACCGCTAAACTTACCCCTTTCGAAGGACAATCAGGTGATAACTAGATTATGTAGATTCATCTAGACAAGTTAATAAAATTTTAATCATTTGTCGCTAACATATACAACCATTAACCAAGGATTTCTTGTAAGAACGCATCGGTTGTTGGCTTTCTGCCTAATAACTCCACAAGATTATCCATGATTTCACGAGATCCACCTCTCTTCAAGATGATATCTCTGTATCTGATACCGTTATCAATGTTCATTGGTTCTTTCTTGAACAATGTGTAGTAGATATCAGCAGCATAAACGTTGGAATACAAGTAACCGTAATAGCCACTTTCGTACCCTCCAGCAATGTGGCCGAATGAAGCATATCCTTTAGTTGGAATGTTGTCTCCATCAATTAAGGTGATCGTTTGACGCATTTCATTCCATAATTTAGTCAAATCTAATTGTTCTAATTCGTCTTCTTTTTCAATGGTGTGCAATTTCATATCGAAAAGACCAAAATGTAATTGACGAAGGTTGAACAAACCGTTGTTGACATTTTTGGTCTTGATTAATTGGTCAATCAAGTCGTCTGAAAGTTGCTCTTTGGTCTTGAAATGAGACGACAAGTTTCTAATTTCATCTTTTGACCAAGTCCAGTATTCCAACATTTGTGATGGGGTTTCAACGAAATCTCTCTCCACGTGAGTACCATGGAATCTAGAGTACTTGGTTTGGGACAAAATATTGTGAACACCATGACCTAATTCGTGGAAGAAAGTAGTGACTTCATCGTGCTTCAATAATGATGGTTTTTCTGGGGTTGGTTTGGTGAAGTTGCAAACAAGTGCTGTCACTGGAGTGTGTCTTGATCCGTCCTTGTTTTCAAATCCAGGACCTAAACCAAAGTTGGCAGCATGTCCATATTTACCTTTTCTAGGATGCATATCAAAGTAGATCCAACCCATGAATTCGCGGTTTTTGTCACCTCTAGTGATGTTTTGGAAAACGGCGAATTGTTGGACATCTTCATGCCAAACTAAATCTCTATTAGGTTTTTCAATTTTAACAAATTTCACGTCAAAGATTTGTTCATAAAATCCGAGCATTTTGCTGACGGTTGAATCCATTGGGAAATATTCCGCAAGTTTTTGATGGTCCACTTTGTATTCTTTTTCCAATAACAATTCGTTGTAGTAAGCAGAATCCCAAGCATAGTATTTGTCTTGTTTTTCTAACCCTCTTTCGACCAAATCCTTGTTTTTGAATTCAAGTAATCTTTCGAGTTCCTTTTGACCCAATGGAGTCAACTTGTTTTGTAAGTCGGCTAAGAAAGATAAAACATTCTCTTTATTTTTGGCCAATCTGTCTTCCAATACAAAGTCGGAATAAGTTGAGTATCCAAGCAATTTGGCCAATTCAAATCTTACCTTGATGATTTTTTCTAAAATCTCAGCATTTTCCGGAGATTTGTTTTGGTTACCAACATAAGCTTGTTTTCTAGTATTTTGATTTTTGGCATGCTTCAATACTGGAAGGATATCTGGATATTTGTAAGTCATTTTGTATTTTTTGACCCCATCTTCTTCGACGGTTTCGAATTGTTCAATGGTGTCTTTATCAACCCCGTCCAATTCTTCAGCAGTGAACGCAATGAACCCGTTTTCTTCGTTCAGGTTCTTGGCAAATTGAGTTTGTAAGTTACTCAAGTCAATCTTCAATTTTTTAACTTGTTCTCTTTTTGCTTCTGGTAAGTCCAACCCACTTCTCTTGTAACCAGTGATGATTTTGTCGAGATATCTTTTAGATTCGGAATCAATAACTGATTCGTCCGCATCCTTTACCGATTCCCACAACTTCTTGAAGACCTGGTACACTTCGACTCTCAAGCCTTGTTGAATGTAACATTCATCAAGAAGTTGCTCTGCTTCGGTGGATGCGTCTCTCAAGTCTTTATCGGCAGAAACACTTTGGTAAAAAGTAAGTTGATTTTCAATAAACGCATTGTCATTTGAGAAGTCAGCATATGGAATCAACACGTTGTCAATTGTGGGGTTTTCGATTTTGGCAATAGAATCATTCAATTGCACGTATCTTTCTGCGAGGTCTTTAGCATTGGACTTGACTTGTTCTGGGGTGTGGGTCCATTTAGGGCATTCTTGACCAGATGCTAATTGCAAGTAATCTACAGTCATTGTTGTTATAAGTGTAGTCAGTGGAAACAAACCAGGTTCGGTGTGCAAATTATGGGCCTTTTGTAATGGATTTATTTTTGAGCCCCTTTATGATGTGGCAACTGGACAAATTAAAGAGTGTGAAACCCATTAACAGGACCCTGTGTCAGAAAAATACACAATTTTCCAGATGAAACAATAAAAATGACAATTAGAGCAAACACGAATCGTGAATAATCACACACTCGTCTATTGAGTATTCTTTCAGTTTGACACACTCGATTTCACCAGCACATATCTGTGGTTCGGTTGCAAATCGAATGCCATGCATGATAAGCACTGGCCCAAAAATAGATTCCAAACCTCGCCGTACGTCATAAGGCAGGTGGGGTCCCGGTACCAGTCGGAGAATTATTCAACGCCACCGGTTTAAGCGTTGGGGAACACATTCAACCTCAATTGGTATTTGAACTCTATAGTTAGTATGTTGCGACCTACAATTCTATATAGTATGTAGAGTAACGGAAGCAAATGGGCTGACAATACTAAAAACACGGTATGAACCCAGTTGCCACCTACTGATGATAAGCCGATATACCCCATGGTATTCCATGCGATGTAGCCCAACAACGCTGTGGTTGTAATTGGATGCATACGCAATCGTTCATTGTTTGAAAGCCGGGTGCCATTGTAGACTATGTAGCAGTACAATGGAAAGAGTAAACAAAACACGTATGTTGTCAAGTAGGCCACGGTGGTGAATGGTTCCATTGTTTTTTGAAATGGGTTGGCAAAGAAAAAGCTGGCAAATTTAGTTGCAAAATGGCTCGCGAAGTTAATTTATATGACTAGCAGGAAAGATCTGCATTGTTTAGTCCATCAAATGCAGATCATGTCTAATGATATTTAATGGTTAATTCACTGGTTGGTTGATATTGGTGTGTAGTTCTTGATAGTGGGTTATTGATTTTTGGAGTAAATTTGCAACATTTCCAGTAAATTGACACATAAAATTCTGACAATGTTTAAGTACGCTGTCCAAAAGGACGATCAAGGACACTTAAAACTGAAATCAGAATACTAGGCTTATTTCTGGGGTGGTTGACCATCGTAATATCGCTACAGCTATTCTCTATCCAAATCAGACCTGCCCCAATACTTCTGTATCCTACCTTTACTCACAAGGGGTACCAGTAAATCATTTGCAGTTAAGTTGTGTTCAATGTGATTCCAGCTGTTTTAGTTTATTAATGGTATCCTCCGCATTGATTTGGTAGTTTAAATAACCAGTTTTGGGCGATTTTTAGCCAAAAGTTGCATCCTAACTTAACCTAACATACAGACAACATGGCTTACTGCCGAAATTTCTTCTTTCAACAAATGGGCGTGTGGTCTAGTGGTATGATTCTCGCTTTGGGCGACTGCTTGAAAAAGTAGACTACTTCAAACATGCGAGAGGCCCTGGGTTCAATTCCCAGCTCGCCCCATTTTTTAAATTTCACGACAAAACGATGGAAGAATAAAAGAGCCGTCACCTGCGTTTGAATGGATTAGTTTACATTCCTTTGTCTATAATGCCCTGTAAATTATCTATGTAACAAACACTTCTACTAACTTCCCAAAATCTAATCCATCACCGGTCGTGATATCAAAGATTTTGATACCTTCCAAGTTGAATATGCCCCGCGATATTCCTAGTAACTTTATATCGGTTTCAAACACGCCGTTTGGTTCCAATGGTCCCAATCTAACGTCATTGTCTAGTATTAGTATACCATTTGTAGTGAGCTTTTGTGCCATATATGTAGAATACAATTGCCACGAGCTTTCAATAATCGACTCTCGAGGTTTGGTGATTTTGTTAGTATTGGGTATTTCATTGCCAGACAGCGTGTTGCTTTGTACCAATATTGTCAAGTTAGTACGATTATTTGACGTGTTAATTGCCTGAATTTTCCACACCACAACTTCGCCAAGTTTCATACTGAGCTTGCCTTTAAAAGTCAATCTTAACCCTGACAACGATGAGCTGTTGCTAGTTGCCAAGTTGACAGTCACAGTAGATGTCGAAGATGCAATTCTCTTAAATGGTTGCACAGATGCCAAGTTTGAAAGGTTACTCAGAGATGGGGGCGATGACAAACTATTTGCTGATTTCATTTTGAAGGTATTCACCAGGGTCTGTTTTCGATCTATGAATTTTCCATGATTTGGTAAGACTTGTTGTGATTGATTGTGGGAGTAGTTCATTGATGTCTTTAATGCATTGTTAATTGGAGGGGCAATTATTGAAAAATCAACGTATGGTGCCCAAGTTGTTGTTATGACGTTACTGACATTCGTGAACGAGTTTGATGCTTTGTCGAATTTTTGAACTTGCAGAACCAACTTAATGTTCAAATACTTTGATATTTCCGACTTGCTCATTGGATCAATTAATTCATTATTGACTAGTTTATAAGTAAAATTGATCATATCAATCGATCTGAAACTGAGTGGAAAGGTACAACTCTCCGATGCAATATTTGATATTTGACCAAACCTGAAATCGACAGCCAAATCAATGATTTTGAAATGATAATTCTGATCAAAACTATCAAAATGATAGCTACTGATCAATTCCTCCGAGCTTTCTAATTTAAGACTGGCTAACAACATGTTATTTCTTCCAGCAGGCTTTGTAGTCTTCATTTTCAACACCAAGGAAATAGCAATTGGAAGATTAATAGATGTTGAGATAGACTTGTATTCATTTACGACGTTCTCGTTCGACTCATGTTGTCGAGGAGGGGCTGTTAAGTATAGTTGCAAGTTTTCTGATTGTGAGTTGGAGACAGAGTTGTTCAATTCTGACACCAAATTTTTCTGAAACCCCGGAACAAAGTTCGGCAACGGATCTTCAGGGCCAGGAGATTGTTTTTGCTTAGCCAGTTGCGTTTCGTGGACTACATTTCCCGTAATTACCAAGCATGGGTTGTCTTGTTTTTTTTGGGGGTAAACTAATGGGAACTCAAATTTCCAAACCAGTGAAGACGAGTCATCGAGCACCAAAAACGACGAGTCCAATGTAAGAGTCCCTACGCTGAATGACAGGTTGGTATGTAACGTATTATCTATTAGCTCTTGCGGTACCACGGAAATATCAATAGTGATAGATGAACATTTGGTCGGTAAATCATGGGCTAGCACAACATATCCAACCAATAATTCGTCAAAAAACACCAATTCACGGTTATTTGACTTCAATGCCGGTAGTAGCTTATCGAAACTTAAGCCATCTTCCACATCATCGGTGGGAACGTAGATCAGTAACATCTCCAGAAGTGTAAGTGATGTGGATTCAAAAATGGCACTGGTGGATACTAACCTCTCGCTAATTGAAGCAAAGTTAGAAAACCGGACTGCGATAGTATAAAAGATAGAAAAACTATAACCAAATACTTTTGCAAAAGTTAATTCCTATTTTGTATTGCAGAGTAATTATAGCGAGCACAAGAACTTTGAGCACAACGAAATTCAAAACGCAAGACAGTAAACATCACGAATGTTTATGATTTGCGCGCCGGACGTGTGGTACGAGGCAAAAGCAGTTGCGATGCACGAAACACAGGCCGTCGTTAGTGCCACGACAGCACGGTGCTACAGTACGTCTATCAGCTAGTACTCACCAAAACCATAAGGACCAAATCACGAATCATTCAGGGTAGTACAAGCCATAGAACACGGGGTTCACGCGAGGAAAACAATTGTAACAACAAGGCTGTACAGTTTGTAGTGTTTGTTTGAGTTACTCTATTGATCTACTTGTGTCTGATCTGGGCTTGCAGTACAATAGCTGTCTTCCTACAGAACTGGACCCATCATGTGTTCATTGTCTATATACTAATACCCAACATAAAGCCCGCCCTCTCTCTCTTCCAACTCTTCAACAATATAGTTGACGTACTCCGATTTTGTATCCCAGCCTAATTTGACAGTGCATCGTAAGTTCTTCAAGTTTGGTAATCGTCCTTCGTTCAACGCCAACGCTAGATCGATGGGGTCGATCTTGGACGCCGTTCCAAGCATCCCACTGCTATCGATGTACAACGACTTGAGTTTCCTTCCAGGGAAGATGTGTGGTAAGTTCGATTCGTCAAAGAATGCTTGCGACATATAATCAACCGTTACTTCAAGAGTAACAATATTAGGACAGTACCGAAATAGCACGTCGAGCGCACTGCCACTCAACCCCGGCATGGGATACTGAACTTTTAATGATTTGAGATTGTTTCCCACCTTCATGAGAACGTTCCGGAGCCCAAAGTCTTTGATGTTTGGACAATGGGCAAATTCCAACTGGGTTATGGTGCTGGGGAAGTTGGATTTTCGTAGAAACTCGTCGGAAATCCCCCCGGATATCCTAAGGAACGAGAGTTTCGGCGGCCAGCTCACCGAATCGTAGTCTGTAATGGAAACGGACGATCTTGGAAACGACAAATGCGTCAATTCCGTCAATGATTTTATCGACTGAAACAAATCCTCAAGATTTAACGTCTCAGACACCAACCGAAGATCTAGAACCTTCAACTTGGTACAATTTCTCAATGCAAATAACGGGGTAAACCCAAAACTGGTTTGGGGAGCTACAAACAACTGAAGGTTCTTTTTCGACCGTTTCAATAGTTTGGACACATAGGCATTTTTCCCCGTCTGGATGATGTACGAAAGATCCAACTGCTGGATATTGTCGCCAATGGTCTTGTTGTTGGCAATGGTCTCTACAAACGAAAAAAAGTTCGTTGCCTTCAACTTTGGTTTTCGATAAATCATCGGAAGCACAATGGCATAAAACAACTTGGATATCCGTAAATGTTTCGCCCTCAAGTACCCATTACTATACATAATCTCAAAGATATAGATCATGATCTCTAGTGGAAGCCGTAACTCGTCCGAATCATAGGAAAAATCCGTACTTGGCTCTACATTAAAGTACTTGTTTCTTCCCGTCAAAGCACACTCCAACACATCAACCTTCTCAAACTGAGACATTGGCCACACCCGGCCCTTATAATCGCGATTACTGTTCAACACATACACAGAATGGATGTTGGGATTGGTCTTACGATTGAAATCCTGGTAGTTTCCAAACTGGTCCTTTGTCACCAAAGGCTCGTCTTCCTCATCACTGCTTCCATTGGTCACAGTAGATCCGTACACATACCTCTTGTAAGGAGGTCGGATCTTCTTGGCTCTTCTTTTGTTTGCTATTGTTACGTGTGTCGCGGTGACCAGCTCGTTCGTCCACGCTAATCACTCTGGCGATGATAAAGAAGGTCTTATCATTTGGGATGGCGATCTGCTATATAGATTCCGCCGCACTTGCTGCGATGAGGTTAACTATGGGAGAAATTCGTTCTACAACAACAAGTTTCTTTATACCATTGCACATCGCAATTTGTACAGTATACTGGTGCTATATATGATATTTATTCCGTGACTTTGTCACATAATTTATCTTTATCTGAGTGGAAAATTTGCTACAAAATTTACCGTTGCATAAAATCATGTCTACCCAGTAGCCATATTCATGTCGAGGATTGGGGTATCATAAGGTTTGGAAACACGACGTTTCTCGCTTTGGTCACAATGGAGGCAACAAGAATAATAGGCAGCAAGATGAATATTCTCACCAAGTTGCGTACAAAGAACGAAACAATGTTCCAAACTAGTCTCAAACTTGCTTGAAACGGCCAAAGAATCCCCCGTATCAACTGCCGCACGGCTCGCAAGTTCCAGAGCACGATTCTGTTGGCAAACCGCGGGAGAACCATCGTGCCGTAGTCGTCGACAAAATCAATTATCGAGTATCCCTCGATAAATACAAGATGGTAAAGTTGACGAACTGATGCGAGCTTGGCCAAAATGTTCTTAATCATCCCGTTGTTCAAGGTGATCCGGATTAGCTCTCGTGAGCAGTACCGATATAGCTCTGATATTGTTGGCTCAGACATTGAACTATTCATGAGGTTTGTTTGTTTGTGGTGGAAGTTGATGCCATCGTGTTTCGTGGTTTCCTCGTTTGGTTTGGAGTTTTTAATTTCCACAGAAGCAAGTTTTGCACTTGGCTGCACGTTTGATTTTGCACCCAGTTTTGCACTTGATTTTGCAATTGGCCCTTTCGTGGCAGATTTTGCAATTGCGGTTATGGTAGTGGGTTTTCCTGCCGTCGTGGGCATTTTCAAGTTGAAATAACACTCGTCACCACTGGGAAGATCTTCCGGCGAAGCGTTGAGATTCAACGGAAACGGCGTCATCAACGACTTCTTCGCAAGCTTGAACGATTTCGGTTTGAAATAGTCATCTACACTAGAAGTAGGCGACGAACTGGTGGAAGTGTTTTCAACAGGATCAGGGTACAAATACGGGTTATAGTTTGGTGCCTTTTGAGAAAACAGGGACGGAGAAGTCGAGTCGAAGTTGCTGGAAATGGGCAGCGAATGAACTGAATCAAGATTATTAAAAGAATTAAAGGAATTAGGCGAAAATGGTCGACTTTGACTACTAGTACCGTTGACTCTGGGGGCATGAAAAAACAGCACCCAGTTCTGGTTGTGCCAGTTCCGATGGAACAATAACGAGCAGTTGTTATAGATGAACGTATCCAACTTGATGAATCCGTACAACCCTATTAGTTCGATCCAGGTGACCCCTGACGTGGTGGACAAGAGCACCACGGTGACAACAATGAGGACCACCCACCATTTGTCCCAGATTACTGCCACCAACGTCGACTGGGCGGTGCGCAGGAGGTCGAGGTGCGATTCTTCTGTGTGGGGAGCAATTGATCCCGGGACGATAGACTGGTTATTGATGCCGTGGGACGACAGCGAGGACGGCTGCAAATGATGGAGCGACGGGTCAGCAAACTGGGACGAGCGAAGTATCGACAGCGACGAAGGCGGTGACGCAGCGTAATTGTGGTTTAGTAGGCGAGAAACCACGGGATCATTGCGACGACCTCTTGTTGTGGTATGATTCAGGGAAGCAGCCAGTCGCGATTGAAAAACATCAAACGACTTTGCAGATCTCAGGGTGAGCCTCGCCTGGCTGGCGGGGCGTCTGTTGGCGTCGATCGTGCTGGTGGCCACCATGCTGTGGAACAGTAGATCGCGGGACATGACGACGATAAACACACCAAATCAACATGAAATGGAAATTCCCTACTGCCAGTGATCCTATATAGTAAAAGTAGTGAAGAAGTTAATAATCGAAGGATCGTGTGTATTAGGGACATGAGCGACTGTGTATTGGCCTCCGTAATAATTACGGGAATTATTGGTTACTAGATACAGACCAGGGGCTAAGGACAGGTGTTTGTAGATTTGGTGCATGCGGCACCTGTTGGTGGTGTCAATGTTCACTGGATCCGGTTGGTACCACCACACTGTTGTTTGCTGGTACGTGGCTGGGATTGCAACCATGGGGACAATGATTTGGATCTCATCGCATGCCACTTTCACATGGGACACAGAGAAAAAATATTTCCTTCGCTAAACCCCCTTGGTTAGGTTTTCCCACGCAGACAGCTACAGCACAGTACAGAACCATGCCTAGATGCGGTTGTGTTGTTTACGGGCGACGTCCAATGAAGGCAATGGTTTGGCGGTGTTTACAGTGACATTTGTGTCACTATATCCGCGAGTGGTATGGCTGATTCGCGGTGGCAGAGTAAACAATCTTCTGAATAGCAAATAATATCGGGGCCGGCTCACTACTATGCTACGTCTGCATACTGCAATTACCGCGGTACCTTACAAACATGAGAATGGACTCCCATCCATCGGTGATGGTCGGGTGTGGTGTGGTGGACGTCTGTGTGTTGTCCTGTGTTGTTTGTTAGAGACGCTGGAGGATAGTGGCGGGTTTTTCCACTGGACTCGTGGTGATTCGTACTGCCGTACCAATGTAGTGTGTATGCGGCTGTGTGCGATACGAGTATTATAGATTAAACTATTGTTTACATTGCGCACATACACAATGCATTCCAAACACCATTGCCAATTGAATCCATTCTAGTGGTCCTACGACAGCAGTGCTCGGCCCACTACCGTGTACTGTGCTGTGATTTGCTCAGGCGAGATAGACCGCTTCTGCCGAAATCATTATGTACGTGCTGCAGTATGCAGCAGGTATTGCAATCAAAGTTACGATCCTATAAAACAGCCGCTCAGTTGTATGCCTGGCGGCACTACCTTAGAAATCACTGTAGCCCAGTGCATATCTTTGATTACATCGTCTTTTATAGCAATGAAATGTACAGCAGTGGCTATGTATTTGAACTTGTGCCCTGCTGCAGCAATGCCATGTACATGCCTCGTATTCTACATACGGCTGCAACTGGATTCTTGTGAACTGAATTGTGGTAGCACACTGTTTCGATCTACTAGGTTCTACCGCGGTAGTTGGTCTGATACTGTAGCTGTATGTGACTTGACCAGTTTAAGAATTTCCCGCAATTTCACGATACAATACAACTACTTTAAGTTTAGTTTGCACGACGCACCTCGTACAGCACTAAATCAAAACATGCCTACTATAATCTACACCTCTGGATCATAAGCACATGTATCTCCAGGCATCAGAAAACAACAAGTCCATATGTATATGTTTGGGTACTGCGTTCTAGAACTTGAGTTCCCTTGTCTGCTAGTTGCTTGTTCCAACCACTGAATCAATGCGAATTTACAAGATATTGTTGTTATTGTGCGGTATTATCTGACAGTCTACATGTGGGTTCCACTAACAAATCCGTTGAGATACCACGCTGATGCATGTCATCGGCTGGCTCAATTAACAGCACATTGACGACTACAAGGCGACCACAATTTCCTCAGGATTTGTTTCTGGAGACGAGTTTGTGGTCAACCAGGTACATGCTCTTCGTGAATTAATCACACCACATGGTTATTGAGCCTTACATTTAGCTTTTCTCTCAGTATTTACAACCGTAGCTATTTACACTATGTACAATCATTTACCATCATATTGTCTTATGTCCACATCTAAGTTCATCTTCTTACCTGCTTGTTTAAACTTCTTAGACTGTTCTAAGTTGCTAGCAAGTTCATCAGCAATGGAGTCTATGTCATGCTCAGTAAAGTTAGTAGTCTTTTTCTTCAATTGCTTCTTGCGCTCGTCTTTCAAGAATGCCTTCTTCTGGGTTTTGGCTAACACCTCCAATTTCTCCTTCGCTTCATCAGATAAACTGTTCTTAATAATTACACTTTTCTTTCCTAATGGCCACAAATCACCATGATCCACCTTCCGTGCGTCATGGTAGACTTGCTTACCAAGACTTTTCGGGATGGTCCACGTCTCAATATTTCCACTAGAAGCACAGACGTTTAACTTGACATTATTCTTGATCTTTGATGGAGCATTGATTACCCTAGGCCATTGGTCTCTGATATCGGGTTGGCTATTTTTGTTAAGTTCTCTATCTCTGTTTATTCTCTCGATAGTTGCCGTATCATTCTTGCTTCTTTCAGCAATTAAGTACGAGTACGACCCGTTCTCAGTATTCCTTCCTCCAGGTCTACCAGATCCTTCCAAACTTTGCAATTGTTTTTTGGAAATCCTATCCAATCCAAATCCATCTTCGGATGTTTTATCCCATGTTGTCGCCAATCTCCTACCTTTCTTTAACTCCATTGTGTATTTTGGTCTTTCCACAACCTTGTTAAACGAACAAAAACTTAATCGATGTTTATGCGAGGAAATCTTGTAGTATTTTGGATCTCCTAATTGTAATGGACATTTGTTGTGATGTGGACATGGTGCAAGCACTTTCAAGTGGTAATCTACACTAGTAGGACTTAAACCTTCCGATACTTTCAATAACTCAAAGTTTTCGTCTCCTTCAAACTCAAATCTTAAATCCTCTTCAGTTGGTTCACCATATTTTTCAATAATTTCAGACTCAAACCTATCAATTTCAGTCAATATTTGATCGTCTTTTTTGAGTGCTCGTTGTGGCTTTATTGACGAACCTTTAATATAAGGACGAGGAATCTTCCCTGACTCATCAGGATACGATTCCGGTCTTATCATGACTTGTCTGGCACGAGCGATTGTTTCAAATCCTAAAGTGTTTCCACGTTCAATGAGCACAACGTGACCCCCAGGTTTAAGTAACCTCAATACCAGGTGAAGGTTGATATCAATGTCTCTAGGGAAATTATATTCTCTGGTGAGCAATGACTGGTTTACAATGATCAAATCATACTTCTTAGTCACAGGTAAATTATCTCTCAATCTAGTTCTGATCTTGATGGCTGAAGTATCAATAGGACCAATATAGTCAGTATCGTCTACCACGTCTTCCTCTTCAATATCTTCATTTTCAATATTTTTACTTTGAATGTCCTCATTTTGTGGAGCACTAGTTTTCACTTTTGATTCAACCAGTTCGTTCGTCTCTTCAGTAACAAAGTTTTCATTTAGTTGACGGGATAAGATGATCTTAGCTCTTTTCTTCATTTGATGATTTTTTCTACCAACAACATATGCCTCTTTTTCCACTGGAATCCAGTTATCTCCCATAATCTCATTAAGAGCAACAATTCCGGTTGCTGGGCCATACCCAATATCTAAGACATGCTGAGGATTGAACTTGTCGACACCTACTCGTTTCTGTAATTCTAGTAAAACTTGACGAGCATGGGAATAATTTTGAAGAAAGAGTGACGCAATGTGTGCATCACAGTCGATTGAGCTGTCAGGAGCCTTTTGAATTTGATGTTTTTCCAAACTCTGGAAAATCAATGCTGACCGTTCTCTTAATTTATCTGGCACAGCTAGTCGTAAGATGTTGTTATTGATAACTTTCGCTATTTCTGATGGTAACTTTGTCACCGACCTATCCACTCTACCTTCAATAGTCAAATCATCTAGCCTGGCCTCTTCAGCATTATTACCTTTTATAAAACTTCCGTCTGCATTTCTAAATTGCGATACTGAATCAACATATGACGATCGAACACCACTATATGCTTCTGCATTATCCACATGATCGCTTCTAACAAGTTGTCCGAAGGTTTCGCTATGTCTTCTCATATCAAATGGTAATGATGAACTAACAGTAGTAGCATCAAGGCTGCCTAGATCTACGTCAAATTCTGAACTGATCCTACTGACTTTTGACAGCCGGTTAGAATAAGCTCGAGCTCGAGGTATCGCGACACCACGTCTCGACAACTTCAAGACTCTTAGCATGGCGGTAGTATTCGATCTGCAATGTTGGCTAGATGTAAGCAGATTTAGCAGCTATTAGATGAGATGCAAAATGTCGCATGGACATGTGACTGATCAGGTGATACAAATCCCACGACATTATCAAAATGTCGTGAAAAATTAAACTACGAATTTTCACTGGTAGAGAATTCTGGTCTATAAGAACAGTAAAAGTCGCCAAACAGTATGATTGGTTTTATCAGGGTTGGGATCCCAGTCGCTACGGCTGCTGCGGTATTGTTAAACAAAGAATCAGTAAGAAACGACAGCAGGCGTAAATTTTACGAAGACGAGTCTGAAGTAGTACCAGTTCCGGGTACAGTTGAACCAGCCCAAGAAAGCGAGGTTGAGATTTTGGGTCCAAATAGATTAATTGACGGAGTTAGCGTGCGTTCCCCAAGACCAATTGAAAAATTCTTTAAATCCGCCAGAGAATCAGTTTCTGATGTCGTTTCATCAGTGCAATCCGAAGTCAACTCAGGCTATACCAAACTTAATCAGAGCGAACAAGCCATTGCTTCGACTGTAAGTAAATTACACAACAAATCCGAAGACTTGTTGCCAAATTCTCTTTATATCGCCATTGCTACTTTGTCAGGTACGATAATCGGCCGTCAAAGAAGCATCATAGGTAAGGTATTGTACCCATTAGTTTTGGGAACAGTCTCATTCAGATACTTCTTACCACAAACATTCAAGAATACCACCGGATTTATCTGGGATTTGGAACAAAAGAACTTGCCACAATTGGCCCAATCACAACAGTTGGCATTACAAAAAGCCGACGAATTGGCCACACAAGTGGAACAAAGCTCGGAATCGAGCAAACAATACTTACAGAAAACCACCTCTGACCTCAGAAAATCACTTGCCGATATTGCTGGATTAAACATCGACGAAGACGTGACAAAGAAATGAGTAATTTATGAACCATGTGATGAATCAAACATTCAATAAATAAAGTATTAGATTATATCCCTTAGGTACACCTCCAAATACACAGCATATAGAACGAGAAAATCGGTTGTATGGCTAGAGTGTACGTAAAAACTGTTATTCTGTACCATGCGGCCAGAATGTTCAAAATGTAGAACCACTTAGTCAATGTACAGCAGTGGAGTTATGTAGTACTGTAGTAGCGAAGCCAGACAACTACCACGTCGTCGCTAAAATAGTGGCAGGACAACAGAAGTTTTGGCGGTACCTTTTGTGTAGAGAAAATATTACCGTTTAGGAGAGAATGTAACTGCAGACAACAGCAACACAAAGCGGCAGTTTGTGGAAACCATTTTTAAAAACTTAATTTGTAGCAGTTTATTGGTTAAAGTTGTGGGAAGTAGGTGGGTATTGAGTGCTGGATAGTATTTTGATACGCAATGCCGTAAGTTATTGTACCAAAACGGGATTTCAAAAATTGTTTTTGCAGCCAATTTTGCAGCCATTTCTAACAACCCTAGCAATCGGTTTTCATTTGGGGCACATCCCGTGAAGATGGACTTTGGGACGGCAAGTTCTTCCTATAACAGAAGAACAGTTTCTTCCAACACCGTTGGTCTGAGGGCCCTGGCGTTAGAGTACTCAAATATCATTTCTTTAACTACTCCTGAGGATGAAATCGCCCCGTTTGTATGTCCTCCAACAACTCCATCTGTGTTCAAGAAGTTGACCAAATCAAAACACAAGTTGTTCTCTAAGCCATTGACCGAATCATCCTCCAATTTCAAGGAAGCACCTCCGACTATCAGTCTGCTCCAGTTAGACAAGAAATTGAGCCAAATCATTGAACTTGAGGACAGGTTAATCAATTTGAAAAATGAGTTTTCCAACGATGTTGCATCATGGCAAGCCCATTTACCTGATTCTCAATGCAAGTTAATAATCCAAGTATTGAAGCATTGCTTTAATTCCCAGTCCAAATCATCAACTATCATTAATGAAAAATTGGAAAACTTGAAACTTTGCATCGAGGCAATCAAACAGCGAGAGAACAAGCAAACCAAGTTGGGGGCCAAAAGATACGAGATTGAGCAAAAGAAGAAGTCTGTTGACTTCATTCATGGTCTAAACTCAACTGATGCCAATACATTAGATGACGAGTTGGAAGAGAATTTTTACAATTTTAAGGTTGTTCAGGGCCAATTTGGCAGAGCAATAAAAAACCAATTGAAGGATCTGGTGGACCAGTACGTTCTTACGGCAAACTACGCCGTCAAAGGTTTGGGATTATCGTTAGCCGAGGTGTTAAGCACTATTGAGGGAAATGACGACCACAACGAAATCAACGAAAACGACGAAAACGACGAAAACGACCCTGGAGTTGGCATGATTGACTCTCGTCTTAACGGTGATGAAAACCTTCACGGACAAACCCCAATCCAACCATTATTTTCAAAAGAGAACAAAAAAGCTGCCGATGCCACAAAAACCTATTTCAACTCCATCGATGTTCACGACAAAATATACGACGGCTTGCTCAACTCAGCCGAAGAATGGCGAACCTAACGATTCTGTAAAGTTTGATTAGTTACAAAACTATTTAGAAACTTCTATATGTACAAGCTAATAACTATGTTTAATCCCGATTACCTTTTTTAAAAAAATTCTTCCCAATCTCATAAGACGAAATCATAATTGCACACGAGGGAGCAATCTTCAAAACTCTTGGAGCAAACCCAGAATACAACGCCTGGTATCCTTCTCTTCTATAAATATCTATCAAAAATTTGAACATGGAAGGTCTCTTGATTGTCAGGTCTGACTCTCTTGCGATTTGAAGCCTAGTTTTCCCTACATCGAAGGGATTGGTAAAGAATGCCGCAATCGTCCCCGAGATCGATCCCGCAAGAAAACTAGTGACAAATACTCTTAACTCGTCTGTTTGGTGCAGATTTGACAAGTCAACGTGGAGAGCTTGGCCTATCTTTTCCTTCATTACTTCGTACGATAACCAATATATTCCAGAAAATGGCACGTCCCTCCATAACGTTATTTCCAACCCCGTGAATAAGGTTTTCAACCCTTTCTGCTTGTACACGGCCCACAGGTCCTTCAATAGTTTCGACAACATTTTAGTTGACGATCTGTCTGATGGAATTGACTGTAGTCTTGTCTTCATCAATTCTACCGGGGCTACAAATGTTGCCGAGAGGGTTCTTGCGGCAGCACCGCAGAAAAGTGGGTTTAGAGGGTGATTTGATATCGGCGAATGGTCTCTTATGTACTCGTAGCCGGTGAAGTAGATGATATTTGATGGAATAGCCATGAACAACGTTAATGAAAGGCCCCTCCATAATGTCGTCAACCCTTCATTTCTGGAAATCACCGCAAACCCCTGGGCCGTCGAAGTAATTCTCGAGCAGTTGGTGGCACTTAGACAGTAGTTCTTGTCGACCCAGAACAACCTAGGCAGGGAATTTGAGGAAGTTGCGCTCTTGACCAAAGTATTCCCACGAGTACCATGATTTCCTCCACTAACCATAGGCACCTGCTGACAGCACAGCGGTGGTAGTAACTCTTGTTGCTGCATTCGAATTCTTATAACATCGAATGGTGTCACCACTAGCGATGTGATTAATGACCCCAGGCATGCACTGATCATCTTCTCGTAGACGGCGATAGTATCATCGATTGGCTTGTTTGCTGGCAATTTCCTGCTCACGTCCAGTGGGTGGCTGGTGCCTAGCACAAGGTCCTCGTCCTCGATCCCAGCAGCCAACATAGATGAGATGGACATCGTTGTTTCAACTGTAATAAGGATCTGAAAAGTTTCTGGGATTTCTTTAGTAATCCTGGACCTTTACCGGGGCTCGGGGTAGTTCTACACCCATCGTAGGACGGCATCGTCCCACGGTGTGGCGGTAGTGGTTGTGTGCAATATCGTGACAAGTTGACGTTTTGTGCAAAACAGGTAGTAGTTAGCGAGGTACCTGGTCAGAATTTTTCACTAGTTGAGAGAATGCTGGCCGTCCATGACGTCGTATAGCGATAGGTGACTGTTCTGGCTTGATGTACTAACGCGATAAACAGCTTGTAGCGAGAGGAGTTGAGTTGTGTCGAAATCGGGCAATCTGACTACGTCTACTTTTGTGTATGACATTTCTATTAGTGTAGTGCTACGTCTATGTAATGTTCTCGTATCTCATTAATACTCAATGGCTGTCTCGACACAGGTATGAATATTGATGTGGCTGTCTTGGTTGTAGTTTGTTGCAATTGACATTCTGTGAGGATGGAATACTGTAGATGCCAAGTAAGACGACGTTCTGTTCGTCAAGTACGTCTCGTTTGGATTTTTCAACGTCGTGAGTAAATCTCCAGAAGTAGTCCATATATTGACGGATTTGGACCCCGTGGTGATGATAGGGGCATGTTCGTGGGCATCGAGATTTCTGAGCGATTTTTCGGTGTTGTTAAACGACAACACAGGATCATTTAACCGTATATCCCACAAGTTAATGTACCCGTCAGCCGAACCACTAACTAACTCTCTAGAGCCACCTCTTTGCATATGAACATTGATAATCCCACTAGAAGTCGAGTGGTAGTGATTAGGATATCCATTACTAGACTTGGGATTACGCCATGTCTTCACAAGTGATTCCCGTGGGTCCAATCTCCGATCATATACTCTCAACGATCCGTCATCAAATCCACCAATAAACAAGTTTCCAGCAACTTGGTCTGATGTCAATGCTGTGATTGAAGACGACGATCTCGCTGGAATATCGGCAATACACAATTCCCTAGGTGCATCCCAAACTCGTATGATCTTAACATCCCCACTGACTAACAACGACCCTCGTGATTGTTGCCATTCAGAAATCAACCCAGTACTCTTGGATGTCAATAACAAGTCGGTTAACGCTCTCCATGCTGCAATCAACTCAATACTTTGGTCGGGTTCTTCTTCATCCAAATCATCACTTTTAGCATGATGTCCATTCTGGAAGTTTTTGTAAATCTTTATAACCCCATCAGAAGAACCAGTAAGTAATAATGGCATATCGTCTTCATTGATGAATTTCAAGTCGGTGATTTTGGTACCGAATGGATTCGCATTGGAGAATTTTGATAACACTTGAGAATCTTCCCATTGCCAAACAGAGACATTATCTTTTTCGTCACTTGCAACCAAAATCTTTTCAAATTGCGCAAACTTAATTAATTTCGGTTGTGTTTTATTGTTAAGCGACTTGACCTTTTTGTTCCAATCTCCTCTGATAGCTAATTCTTTTTGAGGTTGAGTTTCTTGAATAATTGACTCATTCCTATTACGTCTCCATAATCTCATAATATACTCTTTAGAACCTGGTTCATCAACCTCACTTTTTGACATTTGTGGTTCCTGGAAGTATTCACAACTGTATTCGAAAAATCCAGATTCTTCTGGCAATTCAGGTGCGACACTCAAATCTCGTTCTTTGTAGAATGGAGTTTTTGGAACATATTCACTGTGGTAATTGTTACTAATAGGACCGTAATTAAGAATTTTTGTGAATGCTTTCAACTCATTATCGTCACTAATTTGAAACGACTTAAAAAGACTAGAAATAGATAGCTTTTTCAACTTCGATGTAATTGATTCTGAATCGCTTCTTTCATCTACTTCATCAAAGTTTCCAGCAGATGCTGCTCTAGTTGCTAGAGACGTACCATTTATCATTAAATTGTTTTTCCGATTCAACACAGACCCACTTGAAGCTTGACGTTTTCCACCATGTGCACCCAATTCTCTGTTCACAATTGGTTTTGTTGGTTTGAAGGTGTTGCTAATATTAATGGTTGACTTTCCAATCAAATAGTCTTGCATTTCTTTGACCAATGTTGCCAATTCACTCTCATTCAACTCCAACATTACCTGATCAATTAAAGTTTCTGCAAGTTGTTTCACTTCAAGGTATGGGTCTTCAGATAAGATCAACAACGATTTCCAAATCGAACTGAAAATAGAACCATATGCTGGCGACCGTTTTCTAAACTCATTCAAATTGTTAGGGTTATCAATCAATACGATTTCTTCTTCCAATTGATTGAATGCGACCACCAAGAAGAACTTCTTGTAAATTTGAATAAATTTTTTAATGAAAAATACAATTTCCTTTCGCACCATGGCAGAACCATCACCCAATAAACCCAATATACTATTTGCAAGTCTTAAATCTTGTCTCTTTACTTCATTTCTACGCATGTCTGCATTTGTTAGATTTGACGACTCGTTTGGTTCGGTCAAAAAGTTTGTAGCTCCCAAGATTATCGAAGTCCTCACTTCAGGAATAGGATCGTTCATCAAGTTCAAAATTTCGTTCAAGTATCCATCTTTGTAGATGATCCATTTACCATCCAAGTATTTATTCCATAATTGAGATAACAACAAACTGCACCACTGTCTCAACAAGGGATTTTCACTAGTCTGAATAAACTTTAAACAATTGTTTATGATCTCAATAGAAAAACATAACCGTTGTCCATTTTTGAAATCTTTGATGAATAAAGTTAGAATAAACGCGCACATTGCCTTATGGTCATCGTTTATCAAAACACTGGTGTTACCAGGTGGAGTGTTCATACTACCAGGAGCTCCTGGAGCTCCAATTTTGCTCTTTGAACTGGAATTCAAAATCAAATAGAAATAGTTATAACCTTTGTCTTTACAAAGCTCTTGTTGTGCACTTTTATAGTCAATAGCCATTATTCTTGCCCAAATAAAAATCAAAACCGGCTTCAATTCTTGTGCTGGACTCAAAAGTAATTTCAAAATATAAGGAAAGATACTAATAGATAAAGATAAGTAGACTGCCCATGGTCCAAGATCAAGAAACTTGGATAATAGAATTAATGCTCTCAAACGATGAACTTGGGACAACAATACTTGAAGCACGATGGGTAATTGTTCGGGAGGTTCTTTAGTCGATGGTCCAGCGTATTTCAACCAAATCTCAAATGCCGTAAGTTGTTGCTCAAAAAATGTAGAATGCTGGTAGTTGGTCAAATTTTGTTGATTTTGTGGAGTCTGGGCACTGGCGTTTGCTGCTGAACCAGCACTGGAACCATTCAGTTGAGCACTCACACTGTTGTTTTTTGTTGGGGTAAGTAATGATTCTGATTGTGGAATAGATGGTACTAATGCTGTTTCTGGATACTTTCCTTGATTTTTAATTAATTGAGAGAAAACTTGATCGATGGCTAAGTCCCAAGAATCCCACATAGGATGGAATCTTACCAAGTCTGGTAATGGAGGGTCACTTATTGGATTACAATTGAAATATGGCATCATCCTTTTTGCAAGCAAGAAGTTTCTGAACAATGCTGCCACCATAAGATCTTGTCTGAATAACCGTTTAAATATTGGTCTTGAAAGTGTTGTCCATGCGATTGTGTCTGTAATTGCGGTGAAGATCCAGTTAAGTTCACCCAATGGAGTTCTTCTATCGGTAAGTTTCCCAGGGATAATGACATTGCCCAAGCTATTCCTTGGTAGTAGATCGTAATAGTTCTTCTTAAGCGGACTTTGCATAATGAACCACTTGACACTTATATCTATGGGACTAGTTAAACAACAAGTAAATAAATCGGCTGGCAAATCAGGCAGCATCGGCAACAATTCGTTACTTTTACATGCTGCCAATTGAATGCAATCTAGGTATGCTGAAGTTGGTGATGGTGCACTGGCATCGTGGTTTCCTTCGTTATCGTCGTCAATTCTTTTTTGAACAAATTTCTTGAAATTGTGGATAATATTACCTGCTGAATTGCAATCATAGACAAATATAACGGGGGCACCTAGCCATGTTTGCAAGTCGTAAAGAGAAATAGGAATATACTGAGTGTATCCACGGTTGAAAACCCAAATTTCTCCACTAGCAGTAGGTTGCGGTACACCATGACCGTTATAATGAAACAAGATTCGTTCATCTTTTGCGTTTCTTCTCAAAGTATTGCAGAATCGCTTAACATCTTCCACACAAGGGTCTAAAGAAAGCTTATATTTTGTTCGTAATGATATTGTTTCGTACTGAGTTTGGAGGTTTTTCCCTATTGATTCAATGGCTTTCTTGGTATCGGGATAAGAAGGAGGATCGCACCAAGCTTCCAATTTTGCACATGGATAGGTCTTCATGATATCTGGAGGATCGACTCCGAGGTTCAAACACAACACCAACACTGCACTGATGGTTTTCTGGCCCTTCATCACTTTCCAATCACTGATAGGTTGGTAATTTTTATAGTACCGTTTTGATAATTTCATTTCGTCTGTGATGGGATTTCCATTAGTATTGTGTCGTTTATCATCATAGTAGATGTAGAAGGTGTTGGCGAGCAATTTAAGGAAGTTCTCCGAGTTGTAATCTTCATCGAATCCATGCCGCATCTCTTCATTTAACGGCTGTAGCGGTTTGGGACCATAGTAAACTAATGGTTGCGACGACATTGGTACACGACTGTGATGTATCTGTCAAGTCCAACCTAAGCTTGTGATGTTCCCTCTTGTGTACTAAGTTTGCAACTTGACAAAGATCATATTATCAATGTTCGTGGTAAGAATGATAGTAGAGTGTGCAGGCGCGGCGCTACCATCAAAGAGCACCACTATATAAGTAAATTTGCAACAAAAAAAAATTGTTATGGGGACGAAAGTGGCCGACACGGCAGGGAAGAATATTGCGGAAATGAAACTCTCGCAGTGTTTGTCGTGTAGTTTTATGTACGGTGTGCGAAATTGGCAGTCAAATGTATGTGGAATGGGCCTGGTGATTCATATATAGTGTAGATACTGTAGTAGTGAAGAACTGCGTTTCTTGATGCAAGGTGATTAGTCACAGAGATACTCTACAGACTTCTAAAACGTGTCGAAAAGGCAATTGGGTTTAGTCATACATAATCAGCAGCAGCTAAGCTGTAGAAGCTTGGTGATAGCTAGGTAAAATGAGGTAACTGAGGAATTCTGAGCGTACATATAACCGATCGGGGTTGAGGATTATTGACAAGTGAAAACAAGTGAATCACATCCTAGACCTCAGTATAAGCTGAATTTCCAATGGATTAGAAATTGTAATTACAGTGATCAATGATAACGCATATTGTGTGGAGAAAAACCACTTGGATCGAAAATGTAAAACAGATATTTCAGGCAACGGTAATTGCAAGTACTCGGTGAATACAAGACAAAAAGAGTAATCGAAATGGCTCGACAGAGTCCATTTAGCTCAAAGTCACTTAACTAGCGATATTCGAGAGAAGATCACATCAGAACAGTCACACTAGAAACACTGAGCTGAGGACGATACAGTGTACAGTTACTCTTTCACATACAGTATCATTTTGCAATGCTGCACGTCAATAGCCTTGACACTGTCGGTTACAGCCATAGTAAAGGTCTCGTTCTCCACAAGTACCATTGGCACCTATCGTATATAACATACGTGTGCATATGTCATGGTGATGTGCTTGATCCGAAGTCAGCCCTTAGAAACTCCGAACAAAATATCGTAAATCGCTGTACAAGTATTCAATTTACGTCAATTCCATAGACAAGCTCTTACAGCATAGCAAGTACAAACCGAGTCTGCTGATGCTACTGTTCCTATTGCCCGACCAGCAGTGTAGAGTCATCTTTTGTATGTATCATGTATGGCTACATTATTACGGACATATTAGCCGAATGCGGTGAGCGGTCACGGCGAGCGGCCACGGCGGTTCTAGCGAGCACGGCGAGGACTGTGGCTACACGTTCGAATATACAACACCGATATCATTAGAATGTATTCACCACGGAACCACTTACCGAGCCTAGCACCTACCATATTGTAGACTTGGTATTCATCTCACTTACTAACACATTGTAACGTTGTTTTCATACGGTGCGGGCCGGGCTGGGTCCTTGCTCGCTTAGCATTACCGCAGCATCAGACAAGCACTGAATAGTGAAAACCACCCTGATCATCAAGTCTCCATCTGTCTCCAAAATGGCGATACTAGGGATACATTCTGCGCTAGACCGAGACCGTATATGGCATTGACCGAACTAGGGTGCGGTGTTTGCACACGAACGGTTAAACGGAGTTGACATAGGACGTTTGCTAGCCCTGTACCGGCTACATCGTGGCTTAAATATACATGAACAAAAGCAATCAAAGGATTTGTTGGAAACACCAGAGAAAGTGGGCAAGGAAGACTGAAGTGTGCGATAGGAGATCAGTGGCGAAAGCAATAAGGGGTCCAGTTCCTACGATAGCCTTAAATACCCATTTGCTTTACTCCTCTTATTGTTTCTTCCCCATGTATGGAATATTCCGCCCCCTGTGTGCGGATGTGCGACGTCTTGGGGAAACTTTTAATCAACCCAAAGAAATAACAAGGACATATCCCGGT
This sequence comes from Suzukiozyma palmioleophila, assembly GCA_030560805.1. Classification (NCBI taxonomy): domain Eukaryota; kingdom Fungi; phylum Ascomycota; class Pichiomycetes; order Serinales; family Debaryomycetaceae; genus Suzukiozyma; species Suzukiozyma palmioleophila. Next base: position 322,536 of record JAKTVY010000014.1, read on the forward strand.
TAGCCTTAGAAGATCCCCAGTGTAACAGTATAGCATCTCCCTGGTGTGGGGTCAGTACTACCACACCAATAAAGGCTAAGACTCTGGGTCGACTTTCCGGCTATCGAGTCCGACACAGGCTGCAACGTCGCCGTTATGAGCCTGTGGTCATCCATGTACCATCCCGATTAGGAAAAGTGCCGCGTTTTTCTCATCTCTACCGCTATAATTGCCGTAACGCAAGATGAAAATTCTTGAACAGGGAGAACAGTAACGCTATCGATAGCCTGTATCGACGTGATGAATTCCTTTTTGTAAGCTGGGCTTGTCACGTCAAACTTTTTTCTCCGGCTTCTTTTTCTATATATATCTTTTTGGTTCGCATCTTTTTGCAACCTGATTTCAACTTTTTCAATTGCTTTCACAATTATGTCTTCTTCGAGTATAGAAAAGACTACCGATGTCGGTGTGATCCAACACCTGGCTCCATATGAAACAAGTCAAACTCGTTGGCAAGCTTTCAAGCATTCGTGGAAAAGAGCCGACACCACCACCATTGACGCATGCTCTGATGACTCCGAGGCCCCAGATGGTGGTGCAAATTTAAAGAAGGGTTTAAAGAAAAGACAACTTCAGATGATCGCCCTTGGTGGGTGTGTTGGTTCTGGGCTTTTAGTTGCGTCTGGTTTAGCCTTGAAAAACGGCCCTGGGGCTGTTTTGGTGGCGTGGACCATTGTCTCTACTTTCTTATATTGTACCATGCAATCGTTGGCTGAATTGGCCGCATACATGCCAGTTTCTGGTTCGTTTGCGGTATATGCTGCCAGATTCATCGATCCCTCATGGGGTTTTGCCATGGGTTGGAATTATGCCATGTTCTGGGTGGTTGTTTTGCCATTAGAATTGGTTGCAGCATCGTTAACAATTGACTTCTGGCAATCAAACATCAATCCTGTCGCATGGATTGCCATTTTCTACGTTTTGATTATTGTCTTGAATTTGTGTGGTAACAAAGGGTTTGGGGAAGCCGAATTCGTTTCCGCCATCATCAAGCTTTTGGGGGTTGTAGGGTTTGATATCTTAGCTGTCATCTTGATTTGTGGTGGTGGTGACGAAGGGTATATTGGTGGTAAATACTGGCACAACCCTGGTGCCTTCACCACCGGTTTCAAAGGGGTGATTTCTGTTTTGATTACTGCCGTTTATTCTTTGGCTGGTACCGAATTAATTGGGTTGACCGGTTCCGAATCAAAAGAAAACCCTCGTGAAGTGTTACCAAAAGCCATCAAACAAGTGTTCTGGAGAATTGTTATCTTCTACTTATTGACCTTGACCTTAATCGGGTTCTTAGTCTCTGGTGACTCTCCCGAATTATTAGGTGGAAATGGTGCTTCTGCTTCTCCGTTTGTCATTGCCATTAGAGCTGGTGGTATCAAAGTTTTACCATCGATTTTCAACGTTATTGTCTTGGTTGCATTATTAGCCATTGGTAATTCTGCCGTTTACGGATTTTCAAGAACCATGCTTGGTTTGGCTGAACAACAATTGGCTCCATCCATCTTTGGCTACGTCGATAATGCTGGTAGACCATTGGTTGGAATCCTTACTTGTGCCATTGTTGGATTATTATCTTTCGTGGTTGCTTCTCCTAAACAAGCTGAGGTGTTCAGTTGGTTGGTTGCATTGTCAGGTTTATCCACTTTATTTACTTGGGGTAGTATTTGTGGTGCTTTCATTCAATTTAGAAGAACTTTGGCATTTCAAGAAAGAACTACCGACGAATTACCTTATGTTTCCAACACTGGACTTTGGGGTGCATGGTATGGTTTGTTTATGAATGTTCTTGTTCTTTGCTTTGTCTTTTGGTTATCGTTATTCCCAATTGGCGAAAAGCCAAGTGCTGTTGCTTTCTTCAAGAACTATTTAGCAACTGTTATTTGTATTGCATTTTACATCTGTCATAAAGTTTACACCAGAAACTGGAAGTTATTGGTTCCAATTTCTGAAATCAACATCGATAAAGGAAGAAAATTTGTTGACCTTGATTTATTATTACAAGAGAAAGCATTGGAAGCACAACGTCGTAAAGAGTTGCCAATCCACAAAAAGATTTACCACTTCTGGTGCTGAGGTTTTTTTGAGGTGCTTCTATTAAAAATTTCACATTTATACGTTTTATGAGTAACGGGTAGGGATATCAGGTATTGTATATTATTTAATTTACGACAAGGAAGGATAATACTGTAAGACGGAAAATAGCCCTTAATGTGGTTGCAAAAGACCTTGATTTTTTTTAACTTGATTTAAATGGTCCACTCAAGTACCAATCTTACTGCTCTGAAAGCCCTGGTTGCAAATTAATCATTTTCAGTCAAATTTTTGCTATAAGAAAATACTAGGGAAATTAAGATACCAGAGGCTCCGCTTCTCAATTTTTTTTTTTTTTTTAACTAAAATGCATTTATTGCTTTATGTACTTAGAGTATATAACTAACTATATACTCATTTAGTTTGGAAGGGAAAATAAATTAAAAACCCACCATAATGTTTTGTATTCGTAATAAATTTTTTATTTTTAAAGATCAACTCAAAATTTTTTTTTTTTTTTTTAACTAAAATGCATTTATTGCTTTATGTACTTAGAGTATATAACTAACTATATACTCATTTAGTTTGGAAGGGAAAATAAATTAAAAACCCACCATAATGTTTTGT